>CM059789.1:95706693-95848855 GCA_030435695.1 Brachymystax lenok tsinlingensis | reverse complement strand
CTGTCTATAGAGTGAGCACTGACCCCCTAGTGATGGAGGCTGCCTATAGAGGAGTGCTGACCCCTAGTGAGTGACTGTCTATAGAGTGAGCACTGACCCCTAGTGATGGAGGCTGTCTATAGAGTGAGTACTGACCCTAGTGAGTGATGGAGGCTGTCTATAGAGTGAGCACTGACCCTAGTGATGGAGGCTGTCTATAGAGTGAGTACTGACCCCTAGTGAGTGACGGAGGCTGTCTATAGAGTGAGTACTGACCCCTAGTGAGTGACGGAGGCTGTCTATAGAGTGAGTACTGACCCCTAGTGATGGAGGCTGTCTATAGAGTGAGTACTGACCCCCTAGTGATGGAGGCTGTCTATAGAGTGAGTACTGACCCCCTAGTGAGTGACGGAGGCTGTCTATAGAGTGAGCACTGACCCTAGTGAGTGACGGAGGCTGTCTATAGAGTGAGTACTGACCCCTAGTGAGTGGAGGCTGTCTATAGAGTGAGCACTGACCCCCTAGTGATGGAGGCTGTCTATAGAGTGAGTACTGACCCCTAGTGATGGAGGCTGTCTATAGAGTGAGTACTGACCCCTAGTGATGGAGGCTGTCTATAGAGTGAGTACTGACCCCAGTGATGGAGGCTGTCTATAGAGTGAGTACTGACCCCTAGTGAGTGACGGAGGCTGTCTATAGAGTGAGTACTGACCCCTAGTGAGTGACGGAGGCTGTCTATAGAGTGAGTACTGACCCCTAGTGAGTGGGAGGCTGTCTATAGAGTGAGTACTGACCCTAGTGAGTGACGGAGGCTGTCTATAGAGTGAGTACTGACCCTAGTGAGTGACGGAGGCTGTCTATAGAGTGAGTACTGACCCCTAGTGAGTGACGGAGGCTGTCTATAGAGTGTGGACCCCTAGTGAGTGACGGAGGCTGTCTATAGAGTGAGTACTGACCCCTAGTGATGGAGGCTGTCTATAGAGTGAGTACTGACCCTAGTGATGGAGGCTGTCTATAGAGTGAGTACTGACCCTAGTGATGGAGGCTGTCTATAGAGTGAGTACTGACCCCTAGTGAGTGACGGAGGCTGTCTATAGAGTGAGCACTGACCCCTAGTGATGGAGGCTGTCTATAGAGTGAGTACTGACCCTAGTGATGGAGGCTGTCTATAGAGTGAGTACTGACCCCTAGTGATGGAGGCTGTCTATAGAGTGAGTACTGACCCCTAGTGATGGAGGCTGTCTATAGAGTGAGTACTGACCCTAGTGAGTGACGAGGCTGTCTATAGAGTGAGTACTGACCCCAGTGATGGAGGCTGTCTATAGAGTGAGTACTGACCCCTAGTGAGTGACGGAGGCTGTCTATAGAGTGAGTACTGACCCCTAGTGAGTGACGGAGGCTGTCTATAGAGTGAGTACTGACCCCTAGTGATGGAGGCTGTCTATAGAGTGAGTACTGACCCCTAGTGAGTGATGGAGGCTGTCTATAGAGTGAGTACTGACCCCTAGTGAGTGGAGGCTGTCTATAGAGTGAGTACTGACCCTAGTGATGGAGGCTGTCTATAGAGTGAGTACTGACCCCTAGTGAGTGACGGAGGCTGTCTATAGAGTGAGTACTGACCCCTAGTGAGTGACGGAGGCTGTCTATAGAGTGAGTACTGACCCCTAGTGAGTGACGGAGGCTGTCTATAGAGTGAGTACTGACCCCTAGTGAGTGACGGAGGCTGTCTATAGAGTGAGTACTGACCCCTAGTGATGGAGGCTGTCTATAGAGTGAGTACTGACCCCTAGTGATGGAGGCTGTCTATAGAGTGAGTTCTGACCCCTAGTGAGTGACGGAGGCTGTCTATAGAGTGAGTACTGACCCCTAGTGAGTGACGGAGGCTGTCTATAGAGTGAGCACTGACCCCTAGTGATGGAGGCTGTCTATAGAGTGAGTACTGACCCCTAGTGAGTGGAGGCTGTCTATAGAGTGAGTACTGACCCCTAGTGAGTGACGGAGGCTGTCTATAGAGTGAGTACTGACCCCTAGTGAGTGACGGAGGCTGTCTATAGAGTGAGTACTGACCCCTAGTGAGTGACGGAGGCTGTCTATAGAGTGAGTACTGACCCCTAGTGATGGAGGCTGTCTATAGAGTGAGTACTGACCCCTAGTGAGTGACGGAGGCTGTCTATAGAGTGAGTACTGACCCCTAGTGATGGAGGCTGTCTATAGAGTGAGTACTGACCCCTAGTGAGTGACGGAGGCTGTCTATAGAGTGAGTACTGACCCCTAGTGAGTGACGGAGGCTGTCTATAGAGTGAGTACTGACCCCTAGTGAGTGACGGAGGCTGTCTATAGAGTGAGTACTGACCCCTAGTGAGTGACGGAGGCTGTCTATAGAGTGAGTACTGACCCCTAGTGATGGAGGCTGTCTATAGAGTGAGTACTGACCCCTAGTGATGGAGGCTGTCTATAGAGTGAGTACTGACCCCTAGTGATGGAGGCTGTCTATAGAGTGAGTACTGACCCCTAGTGAGTGACGGAGGCTGTCTATAGAGTGAGTACTGACCCCTAGTGAGTGACGGAGGCTGTCTATAGAGTGAGTACTGACCCCTAGTGATGGAGGCTGTCTATAGAGTGAGTACTGACCCCTAGTGAGTGACGGAGGCTGTCTATAGAGTGAGTACTGACCCTAGTGAGTGACGGAGGCTGTCTATAGAGTGAGTACTGACCCTAGTGAGTGGAGGCTGTCTATAGAGTGAGTACTGACCCCAGTGAGTGACGGAGGCTGTCTATAGAGTGAGTACTGACCCCTAGTGAGTGACGGAGGCTGTCTATAGAGTGAGTACTGACCCTAGTGAGTGATGGAGGCTGTCTATAGAGTGAGTACTGACCCCTAGTGAGTGACGGAGGCTGTCTATAGAGTGAGTACTGACCCCTAGTGAGTGACGGAGGCTGTCTATAGAGTGAGTACTGACCCCTAGTGAGTGACGGAGGCTGTCTATAGAGTGAGTACTGACCCCTAGTGAGTGACGGAGGCTGTCTATAGAGTGAGTACTGACCCCTAGTGAGTGACGGAGGCTGTCTATAGAGTGAGTACTGACCCCTAGTGATGGAGGCTGTCTATAGAGTGAGTACTGACTCCTAGTGAGTGACGGAGGCTGTCTATAGAGTGAGTACTGACCCCTAGTGATGGAGGCTGTCTATAGAGTGAGTACTGACCCCTAGTGATGGAGGCTGTCTATAGAGTGAGTACTGACCCCTAGTGAGTGACGGAGGCTGTCTATAGAGTGAGTACTGACCCCTAGTGAGTGACGGAGGCTGTCTATAGAGTGAGTACTGACCCTAGTGATGGAGGCTGTCTATAGAGTGAGTACTGACCCCTAGTGAGTGACGGAGGCTGTCTATAGAGTGAGTACTGACCCCTAGTGAGTGACGGAGGCTGTCTATAGAGTGAGTACTGACCCCTAGTGAGTGACGGAGGCTGTCTATAGAGTGAGCACTGACCCCTAGTGAGTGACGGAGGCTGTCTATAGAGTGAGTACTGACCCCTAGTGAGTGACGGAGGCTGTCTATAGAGTGAGTACTGACCCCTAGTGAGTGACGGAGGCTGTCTATAGAGTGAGTACTGACCCCTAGTGAGTGACGGAGGCTGTCTATAGAGTGAGTACTGACCCCTAGTGATGGAGGCTGTCTATAGAGTGAGTACTGACCCCTAGTGATGGAGGCTGTCTATAGAGTGAGTACTGACCCCTAGTGATGGAGGCTGTCTATAGAGTGAGTACTGACCCCTAGTGATGGAGGCTGTCTATAGAGTGAGTACTGACCCCTAGTGAGTGACGGAGGCTGTCTATAGAGTGAGTACTGACCCCTAGTGATGGAGGCTGTCTATAGAGTGAGTACTGACCCCTAGTGATGGAGGCTGTCTATAGAGTGAGTACTGACCCCTAGTGAGTGACGGAGGCTGTCTATAGAGTGAGTACTGACCCCTAGTGAGTGACGGAGGCTGTCTATAGAGTGAGTACTGACCCCTAGTGAGTGACGGAGGCTGTCTATAGAGTGAGTACTGACCCCTAGTGATGGAGGCTGTCTATAGAGTGAGTACTGACCCCTAGTGATGGAGGCTGTCTATAGAGTGAGTACTGACCCCTAGTGAGTGACGGAGGCTGTCTATAGAGTGAGTACTGACCCCTAGTGAGTGACGGAGGCTGTCTATAGAGTGAGTACTGACCCCTAGTGAGTGACGGAGGCTGTCTATAGAGTGAGTACTGACCCCTAGTGAGTGAAGGAGGCTGTCTATAGAGTGAGCACTGACCCCTAGTGATGGAGGCTGTCTATAGAGTGAGTACTGACCCCTAGTGAGTGACGGAGGCTGTCTATAGAGTGAGCACTGACCCCTAGTGATGGAGGCTGTCTATAGAGTGAGTACTGACCCCTAGTGATGGAGGCTGTCTATAGAGTGAGTTCTGACCCCTAGTGAGTGACGGAGGCTGTCTATAGAGTGAGTACTGACCCCTAGTGAGTGACGGAGGCTGTCTATAGAGTGAGTACTGACCCCTAGTGAGTGGAGGCTGTCTATAGAGTGAGTACTGACCCCTAGTGATGGAGGCTGTCTATAGAGTGAGTACTGACCCCTAGTGAGTGACGGAGGCTGTCTATAGAGTGAGTACTGACCCCTAGTGAGTGACGGAGGCTGTCTATAGAGTGAGTACTGACCCCTAGTGAGTGACGGAGGCTGTCTATAGAGTGAGTACTGACCCCTAGTGAGTGACGGAGGCTGTCTATAGAGTGAGTACTGACCCCTAGTGAGTGACGGAGGCTGTCTATAGAGTGAGTACTGACCCCTAGTGAGTGACGGAGGCTGTCTATAGAGTGAGTACTGACCCCTAGTGAGTGATGGAGGCTGTCTATAGAGTGAGTACTGACCCCTAGTGATGGAGGCTGTCTATAGAGTGAGCACTGACCCCTAGTGATGGAGGCTGTCTATAGAGTGAGTACTGACCCCTAGTGATGGAGGCTGTCTATAGAGTGAGTACTGACCCCTAGTGAGTGACGGAGGCTGTCTATAGAGTGAGTACTGACCCCTAGTGAGTGACGGAGGCTGTCTATAGAGTGAGCACTGCCCCTAGTGATGGAGGCTGTCTATAGAGTGAGTACTGACCCCTAGTGATGGAGGCTGTCTATAGAGTGAGTACTGACCCCTAGTGATGGAGGCTGTCTATAGAGTGAGTACTGACCCCTAGTGAGTGACGGAGGCTGTCTATAGAGTGAGTACTGACCCTAGTGAGTGACGGAGGCTGTCTATAGAGTGAGCACTGACCCCTAGTGATGGAGGCTGTCTATAGAGTGAGTACTGACCCCTAGTGATGGAGGCTGTCTATAGAGTGAGTACTGACCCCTAGTGAGTGACGGAGGCTGTCTATAGAGTGAGTACTGACCCCTAGTGAGTGACGGAGGCTGTCTATAGAGTGAGTACTGACCCCTAGTGATGGAGGCTGTCTATAGAGTGAGTACTGACCCCTAGTGATGGAGGCTGTCTATAGAGTGAGTACTGACCCCTAGTGAGTGACGGAGGCTGTCTATAGAGTGAGTACTGACCCCTAGTGATGGAGGCTGTCTATAGAGTGAGTACTGACCCTAGTGAGTGACGGAGGCTGTCTATAGAGTGAGTACTGACCCCTAGTGAGTGACGGAGGCTGTCTATAGAGTGAGTACTGACACGTAGTGAGTGAAGGAGGCTGTCTATAGAGTGAGCACTGACCCTAGTGATGGAGGCTGTCTATAGAGTGAGTACTGACCCCTAGTGATGGAGGCTGTCTATAGAGTGAGTTCTGACCCCTAGTGAGTGACGGAGGCTGTCTATAGAGTGAGTACTGACCCCTAGTGAGTGACGGAGGCTGTCTATAGAGTGAGTACTGACCCCTAGTGAGTGACGGAGGCTGTCTATAGAGTGAGCACTGACCCCTAGTGATGGAGGCTGTCTATAGAGTGAGTACTGACCCCTAGTGATGGAGGCTGTCTATAGAGTGAGTTCTGATCCCTAGTGATGGAGGCTGTTTATAGAGTGAGTACTGACCCTAGTGAGTGACGGAGGCTGTCTATAGGGTGAGTACTGACCCCTAGTGAGTGACGGAGGCTGTCTATAGAGTGAGTACTGACCCCTAGTGATGGAGGCTGTCTATAGAGTGAGTACTGACCCCTAGTGATGGAGGCTGTCTATAGAGTGAGTACTGACCCCTAGTGAGTGACGGAGGCTGTCTATAGAGTGAGTACTGACCCCTAGTGATGGAGGCTGTCTATAGAGTGAGCACTGACCCCTAGTGAGTGACGGAGGCTGTCTATAGAGTGAGTACTGACCCCTAGTGATGGAGGCTGTCTATAGAGTGAGTACTGACCCCTAGTGAGTGACGGAGGCTGTCTATAGAGTGAGTACTGACCCCTAGTGAGTGACGGAGGCTGTCTATAGAGTGAGTACTGACCCCTAGTGAGTGACGGAGGCTGTCTATAGAGTGAGTACTGACCCTAGTGATGGAGGCTGTCTATAGAGTGAGTACTGACCCCTAGTGATGGAGGCTGTCTATAGAGGGAGCACTGACCCCTAGTGATGGACGCTGTCTATAGAGTTAGTACTGACCCTAGTGATGGAGGCTGTCTATAGAGTGAGTACTGACCCCTAGTGAGTGACGGAGGCTGTCTATAGGGTGAGTACTGACCCCTAGTGAGTGACAGAGGCTGTCTATAGAGTGAGTACTGACCCCCAGTGATGGAGGCTGTCTATAGAGTGAGTACTGACCCCTAGTGATGGAGGCTGTCTATAGAGTGAGTACTGACCCCTAGTGAGTGACGGAGGCTGTCTATAGAGTGAGTACTGACCCCTAGTGAGTGACGGAGGCTGTCTATAGAGTGAGTACTGACCCCTAGTGAGTGACGGAGGCTGTCTATAGAGTGAGTACTGACCCTAGTGAGTGACGGAGGCTGTCTATAGAGTGAGCACTGACCCCTAGTGAGTGACGGAGGCTGTCTATAGAGTGAGTACTGACCCCTAGTGAGTGACGGAGGCTGTCTATAGAGTGAGTACTGACCCTAGTGAGTGACGGAGGCTGTCTATAGAGTGAGTACTGACCCCTAGTGAGTGATGGAGGCTGTCTATAGAGTGAGTACTGACCCCTAGTGAGTGACGGAGGCTGTCTATAGGGTGAGTACTGACCCCTAGTGAGTGACGGAGGCTGTCTATAGAGTGAGTACTGACCCCTAGTGAGTGACGGAGGCTGTCTATAGAGTGAGTACTGACCCCTAGTGAGTGACGGAGGCTGTCTATAGAGTGAGTACTGACCCCTAGTGAGTGACGGAGGCTGTCTATAGAGTGAGTACTGACCCCTAGTGATGGAGGCTGTCTATAGAGTGAGCACTGACCCCTAGTGATGGAGGCTGTCTATAGAGTGAGTACTGACCCCTAGTGAGTGGAGGCTGTCTATAGAGTGAGTACTGACCCCTAGTGAGTGACGGAGGCTGTCTATAGAGTGAGTACTGACCCCTAGTGAGTGACGGAGGCTGTCTATAGAGTGAGTACTGACCCCTAGTGAGTGACGGAGGCTGTCTATAGAGTGAGTACTGACCCCTAGTGAGTGACGGAGGCTGTCTATAGAGTGAGTACTGACCCCTAGTGATGGAGGCTGTCTATAGAGTGAGCACTGACCCCTAGTGATGGAGGCTGTCTATAGAGTGAGTACTGACCCCTAGTGATGGAGGCTGTCTATAGAGTGAGTTCTGACCCCTAGTGATGGAGGCTGTCTATAGAGTGAGTACTGACCCTAGTGAGTGACGGAGGCTGTCTATAGAGTGAGTACTGACCCCTAGTGATGGAGGCTGTCTATAGAGTGAGTACTGACCCTAGTGATGGAGGCTTTCTATAGAGTGAGTACTGACCCCTAGTGAGTGATGGAGGCTGTCTATAGAGTGAGTACTGACCCCTAGTGAGTGACGGAGGCTGTCTATAGGGTGAGTACTGACCCCTAGTGAGTGACGGAGGCTGTCTATAGAGTGAGTACTGACCCCTAGTGAGTGATGGAGGCTGTCTATAGAGTGAGTACTGACCCCTAGTGATGGAGGCTGTCTATAGAGTGAGTACTGACCCCTAGTGATGGAGGCTGTCTATAGAGTGAGTACTGACCCCTAGTGAGTGACGGAGGCTGTCTATAGAGTGAGTACTGACCCCTAGTGAGTGACGGAGGCTGTCTATAGAGTGAGTACTGACCCCTAGTGATGGAGGCTGTCTATAGAGTGAGTACTGACCCCTAGTGATGGAGGCTGTCTATAGAGTGAGTACTGACCCCTAGTGAGTGACGGAGGCTGTCTATAGAGTGAGTACTGACCCCTAGTGAGTGACGGAGGCTGTCTATAGAGTGAGTACTGACCCCTAGTGAGTGACGGAGGCTGTCTATAGAGTGAGCACTGACCCCTAGTGATGGAGGCTGTCTATAGAGTGAGTACTGACCCCTAGTGATGGAGGCTGTCTATAGAGTGAGTACTGACCCCTAGTGAGTGACGGAGGCTGTCTATAGAGTGAGCACTGACCCCTAGTGATGGAGGCTGTCTATAGAGTGAGCACTGACCCCTAGTGATGGAGGCTGTCTATAGAGTGAGTACTGACCCCTAGTGATGGAGGCTGTCTATAGAGTGAGTACTGACCCCTAGTGAGTGACGGAGGCTGTCTATAGAGTGAGTACTGACCCCTAGTGAGTGACGGAGGCTGTCTATAGAGTGAGTACTGACCCCTAGTGAGTGACGGAGGCTGTCTATAGAGTGAGTACTGACCCCTAGTGATGGAGGCTGTCTATAGAGTGAGTACTGACCCCTAGTGATGGAGGCTGTCTATAGAGTGAGTACTGACCCCTAGTGAGTGACGGAGGCTGTCTATAGAGTGAGTACTGACCCCTAGTGAGTGACGGAGGCTGTCTATAGAGTGAGTACTGACCCCTAGTGAGTGACGGAGGCTGTCTATAGAGTGAGCACTGACCCCTAGTGATGGAGGCTGTCTATAGAGTGAGTACTGACCCCTAGTGAGTGACGGAGGCTGTCTATAGAGTGAGTACTGACCCTAGTGAGTGGAGGCTGTCTATAGAGTGAGTACTGACCCCTAGTGATGGAGGCTGTCTATAGAGTGAGTACTGACCCCTAGTGATGGAGGCTGTCTATAGAGTGAGTACTGACCCCTAGTGAGTGACGGAGGCTGTCTATAGAGTGAGTACTGACCCCTAGTGAGTGACGGAGGCTGTCTATAGAGTGAGTACTGACCCCTAGTGAGTGACGGAGGCTGTCTATAGAGTGAGTACTGACCCCTAGTGATGGAGGCTGTCTATAGAGTGAGTACTGACCCCTAGTGATGGAGGCTGTCTATAGAGTGAGTACTGACCCCTAGTGATGGAGGCTGTCTATAGAGTGAGTACTGACCCCTAGTGATGGAGGCTGTCTATAGAGTGAGTACTGACCCCTAGTGAGTGACGGAGGCTGTCTATAGAGTGAGTACTGACCCCTAGTGATGGAGGCTGTCTATAGAGTGAGTACTGACCCCTAGTGATGGAGGCTGTCTATAGAGTGAGTACTGACCCCTAGTGAGTGACGTAGGCTGTCTATAGAGTGAGTACTGACCCCTAGTGAGTGACGGAGGCTGTCTATAGAGTGAGTACTGACACGTAGTGAGTGAAGGAGGCTGTCTATAGAGTGAGCACTGCCCCTAGTGATGGAGGCTGTCTATAGAGTGAGTACTGACCCCTAGTGAGTGGAGGCTGTCTATAGAGTGAGCACTGACCCCTAGTGATGGACGCTTTCTATAGAGTGAGTACTGACCCCTAGTGAGTGATGGAGGCTGTCTATAGAGTGAGTACTGACCCCTAGTGAGTGACGGAGGCTGTCTATAGAGTGAGTACTGACCCTAGTGAGTGATGGAGGCTGTCTATAGAGTGAGTACTGACCCCTAGTGATGGAGGCTGTCTATAGAGTGAGTACTGACCCCTAGTGATGGAGGCTGTCTATAGAGTGAGTACTGACCCCTAGTGATGGAGGCTGTCTATAGAGTGAGTACTGACCCCTAGTGAGTGACGGAGGCTGTCTATAGAGTGAGTACTGACCCCTAGTGAGTGACGGAGGCTGTCTATAGAGTGAGTACTGACCCCTAGTGATGGAGGCTGTCTATAGAGTGAGTACTGACCCCTAGTGATGGAGGCTGTCTATAGAGTGAGTACTGACCCCTAGTGATGGAGGCTGTCTATAGAGTGAGTACTGACCCCTAGTGAGTGATGGAGGCTGTCTATAGAGTGAGCACTGACCCCTAGTGATGGAGGCTGTCTATAGAGTGAGTACTGACCCCTAGTGATGGAAGCTGTCTATAGAGTGAGTACTGACCCCTAGTGATGGAGGCTGTCTATAGAGTGAGTTCTGACCCCTAGTGAGTGACGGAGGCTGTCTATAGAGTGAGCACTGACCCCTAGTGATGGAGGCTGTCTATAGAGTGAGTACTGACCCCTAGTGATGGAGGCTGTCTATAGAGTGAGTACTGACCCCTAGTGAGTGACGGAGGCTGTCTATAGAGTGAGTACTGACCCCTAGTGATGGAGGCTGTCTATAGAGTGAGTACTGACCCCTAGTGAGTGGAGGCTGTCTATAGAGTGAGTACTGACCCCTAGTGAGTGGAGGCTGTCTATAGAGTGAGTACTGACCCCTAGTGATGGAGGCTGTCTATAGAGTGAGTACTGACCCCTAGTGATGGAGGCTGTCTATAGAGTGAGTACTGACCCCTAGTGAGTGACGGAGGCTGTCTATAGAGTGAGTACTGACACGTAGTGAGTGAAGGAGGCTGTCTATAGAGTGAGCACTGACCCCTAGTGATGGAGGCTGTCTATAGAGTGAGCACTGACCCCTAGTGATGGAGGCTGTCTATAGAGTGAGTACTGACCCCTAGTGAGTGACGGAGGCTGTCTATAGAGTGAGTACTGACCCCTAGTGATGGAGGCTGTCTATAGAGTGAGTACTGACCCCTAGTGATGGAGGCTGTCTATAGAGTGAGTACTGACCCCTAGTGATGGAGGCTGTCTATAGAGTGAGTACTGACCCCTAGTGAGTGACGGAGGCTGTCTATAGAGTGAGTACTGACCCTAGTGAGTGACGGAGGCTGTCTATAGAGTGAGTACTGACCCCTAGTGAGTGACGGAGGCTGTCTATAGAGTGAGTACTGACCCCTAGTGAGTGACGGAGGCTGTCTATAGAGTGAGTACTGACCCCTAGTGATGGAGGCTGTCTATAGAGTGAGTACTGACCCCTAGTGAGTGACGGAGGCTGTCTATAGAGTGAGTACTGACCCCTAGTGAGTGACGGAGGCTGTCTATAGAGTGAGTACTGACCCTAGTGATGGAGGCTGTCTATAGAGTGAGTACTGACCCCTGAGTGATGGAGGCTGTCTATAGAGTGAGTACTGACCCCTAGTGATGGAGGCTGTCTATAGAGTGAGTACTGACCCCTAGTGAGTGACGGAGGCTGTCTATAGAGTGAGTACTGACCCCTAGTGATGGAGGCTGTCTATAGAGTGAGCACTGACCCCTAGTGATGGAGGCTGTCTATAGAGTGAGTACTGACCCCTAGTGATGGAGGCTGTCTATAGAGTGAGTACTGACCCCTAGTGAGTGACGGAGGCTGTCTATAGAGTGAGTACTGACCCCTAGTGATGGAGGCTGTCTATAGAGTGAGTACTGACCCCTAGTGATGGAGGCTGTCTATAGAGTGAGTACTGACCCCTAGTGATGGAGGCTGTCTATAGAGTGAGCACTGACCCCTAGTGATGGAGGCTGTCTATAGAGTGAGTACTGACCCCTAGTGATGGAGGCTGTCTATAGAGTGAGTACTGACCCCTAGTGAGTGACGGAGGCTGTCTATAGAGTGAGTACTGACCCCTAGTGAGTGAAGGAGGCTGTCTATAGAGTGAGTACTGACCCCTAGTGATGGAGGCTGTCTATAGAGTGAGCACTGACCCCTAGTGATGGAGGCTGTCTATAGAGTGAGTACTGACCCCTAGTGAGTGACGGAGGCTGTCTATAGAGTGAGCACTGACCCCTAGTGATGGAGGCTGTCTATAGAGTGAGTACTGACCCCTAGTGATGGAGGCTGTCTATAGAGTGAGCACTGACCCCTAGTGATGGAGGCTGTCTATAGAGTGAGTACTGACCCCTAGTGAGTGACGGAGGCTGTCTATAGAGTGAGTACTGACCCCTAGTGAGTGACGGAGGCTGTCTATAGAGTGAGTACTGACCCCTAGTGAGTGACGGAGGCTGTCTATAGAGTGAGTACTGACCCCTAGTGAGTGACGGAGGCTGTCTATAGAGTGAGTACTGACCCCTAGTGAGTGACGGAGGCTGTCTATAGAGTGAGTACTGACCCCTAGTGAGTGACGGAGGCTGTCTATAGAGTGAGTACTGACCCCTAGTGAGTGACGGAGGCTGTCTATAGAGTGAGTACTGACCCCTAGTGAGTGACGGAGGCTGTCTATAGAGTGAGTACTGACCCCTAGTGATGGAGGCTGTCTATAGAGTGAGTACTGACCCCTAGTGATGGAGGCTGTCTATAGAGTGAGTACTGACCCCTAGTGATGGAGGCTGTCTATAGAGTGAGTACTGACCCCTAGTGAGTGACGGAGGCTGTCTATAGAGTGAGCACTGACCCCTAGTGAATGACGGAGGCTGTCTATAGAGTGAGCACTGACCCCTAGTGATGGAGGCTGTCTATAGAGTGAGTACTGACCCCTAGTGATGGAGGCTGTCTATAGAGTGAGTACTGACCCCTAGTGAGTGACGGAGGCTGTCTATAGAGTGAGTACTGACCCCTAGTGAGTGACGGAGGCTGTCTATAGAGTGAGTACTGACCCCTAGTGAGTGACGGAGGCTGTCTATAGAGTGAGTACTGACCCCTAGTGATGGAGGCTGTCTATAGAGTGAGTACTGACCCCTAGTGAGTGACGGAGGCTGTCTATAGAGTGAGTACTGACCCCTAGTGAGTGACGGAGGCTGTCTATAGAGTGAGTACTGACCCCTAGTGAGTGACGGAGGCTGTCTATAGAGTGAGTACTGACCCCTAGTGAGTGAGGAGGCTGTCTATAGAGTGAGTACTGACCCCTAGTGATGGAGGCTGTCTATAGAGTGAGTACTGACCCCTAGTGAGTGACGGAGGCTGTCTATAGAGTGAGTACTGACCCCTAGTGAGTGACGGAGGCTGTCTATAGAGTGAGTACTGACCCCTAGTGAGTGACGGAGGCTGTCTATAGAGTGAGCACTGACCCCTAGTGATGGAGGCTGTCTATAGAGTGAGTACTGACCCCTAGTGAGTGACGGAGGCTGTCTATAGAGTGAGCACTGACCCCTAGTGATGGAGGCTGTCTATAGAGTGAGCACTGACCCCTAGTGATGGACGCTGTCTATAGAGTGAGTACTGACCCCTAGTGATGGAGGCTGTCTATAGAGTGAGTACTGACCCCTAGTGAGTGACGGAGGCTGTCTATAGAGTGAGTACTGACCCCTAGTGAGTGACGGAGGCTGTCTATAGAGTGAGTACTGACCCCTAGTGAGTGACGGAGGCTGTCTATAGAGTGAGTACTGACCCCTAGTGAGTGACGGAGGCTGTCTATAGAGTGAGTACTGACCCCTAGTGAGTGACGGAGGCTGTCTATAGGGTGAGTACTGACCCCTAGTGAGTGGAGGCTGTCTATAGAGTGAGTACTGACCCCTAGTGATGGAGGCTGTCTATAGAGTGAGTACTGACCCCTAGTGATGGAGGCTGTCTATAGAGTGAGTACTGACCCCTAGTGAGTGACGGAGGCTGTCTATAGAGTGAGTACTGACCCCTAGTGAGTGACGGAGGCTGTCTATAGAGTGAGTACTGACCCCTAGTGAGTGACGGAGGCTGTCTATAGAGTGAGTACTGACCCCTAGTGAGTGACGGAGGCTGTCTATAGAGTGAGTACTGACCCCTAGTGATGGAGGCTGTCTATAGAGTGAGCACTGACCCCTAGTGATGGAGGCTGTCTATAGAGTGAGTACTGACCCCTAGTGAGTGACGGAGGCTGTCTATAGAGTGAGTACTGACCCCTAGTGAGTGACGGAGGCTGTCTATAGAGTGAGTACTGACCCCTAGTGATGGAGGCTGTCTATAGAGTGAGTACTGACCCCTAGTGAGTGACGGAGGCTGTCTATAGAGTGAGTACTGACCCCTAGTGAGTGACGGAGGCTGTCTATAGAGTGAGTACTGACCCCTAGTGAGTGACGGAGGCTGTCTATAGAGTGAGTACTGACCCCTAGTGAGTGACGGAGGCTGTCTATAGAGTGAGTACTGACCCCTAGTGAGTGACGGAGGCTGTCTATAGAGTGAGTACTGACCCCTAGTGATGACGGAGGCTGTCTATAGAGTGAGTACTGACCCCTAGTGAGTGACGGAGGCTGTCTATAGAGTGAGTACTGACCCCTAGTGAGTGATGGAGGCTGTCTATAGAGTGAGTACTGACACATAGTGAGTGACGGAGGCTGTCTATAGAGTGAGTACTGACCCCTAGTGAGTGATGGAGGCTGTCTATAGAGTGAGTACTGACCCCTAGTGATGGAGGCTGTCTATAGAGTGAGTACTGACCCTAGTGAGTGGAGGCTGTCTATAGAGTGAGTACTGACCCCTAGTGAGTGACGGAGGCTGTCTATAGAGTGAGTACTGACCCTAGTGAGTGACGGAGGCTGTCTATAGAGTGAGCACTGACCCCTAGTGAGTGACTGAGGCTGTCTATAGAGTGAGTACTGACCCCTGAGTGATGGAGGCTGTCTATAGAGTGAGTACTGACCCCTAGTGAGTGGAGGCTGTCTATAGAGTGAGTACTGACCCCTAGTGAGTGACGGAGGCTGTCTATAGAGTGAGTACTGACCCCTAGTGAGTGACGGAGGCTGTCTATAGAGTGAGTACTGACCCCTAGTGAGTGACGGAGGCTGTCTATAGAGTGAGTACTGACCCCTAGTGAGTGACGGAGGCTGTCTATAGAGTGAGCACTGACCCCTAGTGATGGAGGCTGTCTATAGAGTGAGTACTGACCCCTAGTGAGTGACGGAGGCTGTCTATAGAGTGAGTACTGACCCCTAGTGATGGAGGCTGTCTATAGAGTGAGTACTGACCCCTAGTGATGGAGGCTGTCTATAGAGTGAGCACTGACCCCTAGTGATGGAGGCTGTCTATAGAGTGAGTACTGACCCCTAGTGAGTGACGGAGGCTGTCTATAGAGTGAGTACTGACCCCTAGTGAGTGACGGAGGCTGTCTATAGAGTGAGTACTGACCCCTAGTGATGGAGGCTGTCTATAGAGTGAGTACTGACCCTAGTGAGTGACGGAGGCTGTCTATAGAGTGAGTACTGACCCCTAGTGAGTGACGGAGGCTGTCTATAGAGTGAGTACTGACCCCTAGTGAGTGACGGAGGCTGTCTATAGAGTGAGTACTGACCCCTAGTGATGGACGGAGGCTGTCTATAGAGTGAGTTCTGACCCCTAGTGATGGAGGCTGTCTATAGAGTGAGTACTGACCCCTAGTGAGTGACGGAGGCTGTCTATAGAGTGAGTACTGACCCCTAGTGAGTGACGGAGGCTGTCTATAGAGTGAGTACTGACCCCTAGTGAGTGACGGAGGCTGTCTATAGAGTGAGTACTGACCCCTAGTGAGTGACGGAGGCTGTCTATAGAGTGAGCACTGACCCCTAGTGATGGAGGCTGTCTATAGAGTGAGCACTGACCCCTAGTGATGGAGGCTGTCTATAGAGTGAGTACTGACCCCTAGTGATGGAGGCTGTCTATAGAGTGAGTACTGACCCCTAGTGAGTGACGGAGGCTGTCTATAGAGTGAGTACTGACCCCTAGTGATGGAGGCTGTCTATAGAGTGAGCACTGACCCCTAGTGATGGAGGCTGTCTATAGAGTGAGTACTGACCCCTAGTGAGTGACGGAGGCTGTCTATAGAGTGAGCACTGACCCCTAGTGAGTGACGGAGGCTGTCTATAGAGTGAGTACTGACCCCTAGTGAGTGACGGAGGCTGTCTATAGAGTGAGTACTGACCCCTAGTGAGTGACGGAGGCTGTCTATAGAGTGAGTACTGACCCTAGTGATGGAGGCTGTCTATAGAGTGAGTACTGACCCCTAGTGATGGAGGCTGTCTATAGAGTGAGTACTGACCCCTAGTGAGTGACGGAGGCTGTCTATAGAGTGAGTACTGACCCCTAGTGATGGAGGCTGTCTATAGAGTGAGTACTGACCCCTAGTGAGTGACGGAGGCTGTCTATAGAGTGAGTACTGACCCCTAGTGAGTGACGGAGGCTGTCTATAGAGTGAGTACTGACCCCTAGTGAGTGACGGAGGCTGTCTATAGAGTGAGTACTGACCCCTAGTGATGGAGGCTGTCTATAGAGTGAGTACTGACCCCTAGTGAGTGACGGAGGCTGTCTATAGAGTGAGTACTGACCCCTAGTGAGTGACGGAGGCTGTCTATAGAGTGAGTACTGACCCCTAGTGAGTGACGGAGGCTGTCTATAGAGTGAGTACTGACCCCTAGTGAGTGACGGAGGCTGTCTATAGAGTGAGTACTGACCCCTAGTGAGTGACGGAGGCTGTCTATAGAGTGAGTACTGACCCCTAGTGAGTGACGGAGGCTGTCTATAGAGTGAGTACTGACCCCTAGTGAGTGACGGAGGCTGTCTATAGAGTGAGTACTGACCCCTAGTGAGTGACGGAGGCTGTCTATAGAGTGAGTACTGACCCCAGTGAGTGGAGGCTGTCTATAGAGTGAGTACTGACCCTAGTGATGGAAGCTGTCTATAGAGTGAGTACTGACCCCTAGTGATGGAGGCTGTCTATAGAGTGAGTACTGACCCCTAGTGATGGAGGCTGTCTATAGAGTGAGTACTGACCCCTAGTGAGTGACGGAGGCTGTCTATAGAGTGAGCACTGACCCCTAGTGATGGAGGCTGTCTATAGAGTGAGCACTGACCCCTAGTGATGGAGGCTGTCTATAGAGTGAGTACTGACCCCTAGTGATGGAGGCTGTCTATAGAGTGAGTACTGACCCTAGTGAGTGATGGAGGCTGTCTATAGAGTGAGTACTGACCCCTAGTGAGTGACGGAGGCTGTCTATAGAGTGAGTACTGACCCTAGTGATGGAGGCTGTCTATAGAGTGAGTTCTGACCCCTAGTGATGGAGGCTGTCTATAGAGTGAGTACTGACCCCTAGTGAGTGACGGAGGCTGTCTATAGAGTGAGCACTGACCCCTAGTGATGGAGGCTGTCTATAGAGTGAGTACTGACCCCTAGTGAGTGACTGAGGCTGTCTATAGAGTGAGTACTGACCCCTAGTGAGTGACGGAGGCTGTCTATAGAGTGAGTACTGACCCCTAGTGATGGAGGCTGTCTATAGAGTGAGTACTGACCCCTAGTGATGGAGGCTGTCTATAGAGTGAGTACTGACCCCTAGTGATGGAGGCTGTCTATAGAGTGAGTACTGACCCCTAGTGAGTGACGGAGGCTGTCTATAGAGTGAGTACTGACCCCTAGTGATGGAGGCTGTCTATAGAGTGAGTACTGACCCCTAGTGAGTGACGGAGGCTGTCTATAGAGTGAGTACTGACCCCTAGTGATGGAGGCTGTCTATAGAGTGAGTTCTGATCCCTAGTGATGGAGGCTGTCTATAGAGTGAGTACTGACCCCTAGTGAGTGACGGAGGCTGTCTATAGAGTGAGCACTGACCCCTAGTGATGGAGGCTGTCTATAGAGTGAGCACTGACCCCTAGTGATGGAGGCTGTCTATAGAGTGAGTACTGACCCCTAGTGATAGAGGCTGTCTATAGAGTGAGTACTGACCCCTAGTGAGTGACGGAGGCTGTCTATAGAGTGAGTACTGACCCCTAGTGAGTGACGGAGGCTGTCTATAGAGTGAGCACTGACCCCTAGTGATGGAGGCTGTCTATAGAGTGAGTACTGACCCCTAGTGATGGAGGCTGTCTATAGAGTGAGTACTGACCCCTAGTGATGGAGGCTGTCTATAGAGTGAGTACTGACCCTAGTGAGTGACGGAGGCTGTCTATAGAGTGAGTACTGACCCCTAGTGAGTGACGGAGGCTGTCTATAGAGTGAGTACTGACCCCTAGTGAGTGAGGCTGTCTATAGAGTGAGTACTGACCCCTAGTGATGGAGGCTGTCTATAGAGTGAGTACTGACCCCTAGTGATGGAGGCTGTCTATAGAGTGAGTACTGACCCCTAGTGATGGAGGCTGTCTATAGAGTGAGTACTGACCCCTAGTGATGGAGGCTGTCTATAGAGTGAGTACTGACCCCTAGTGAGTGACGGAGGCTGTCTATAGAGTGAGTACTGACCCCTAGTGAGTGACGGAGGCTGTCTATAGAGTGAGTACTGACCCCTAGTGAGTGACGGAGGCTGTCTATAGAGTGAGTACTGACCCCTAGTGAGTGACGGAGGCTGTCTATAGAGTGAGTACTGACCGTAGTGAGTGATGGAGGCTGTCTATAGAGTTAGTTCTGACCCCTAGTGATGGAGGCTGTCTATAGAGTGAGTACTGACCCCTAGTGAGTGACGGAGGCTGTCTATAGAGTGAGTACTGACCCCTAGTGATGGAGCCTGTCTATAGAGTGAGCACTGACCCCTAGTGATGGAGGCTGTCTATAGAGTGAGTACTGACCCCTAGTGAGTGACGGAGGCTGTCTATAGAGTGAGTACTGACCCCTAGTGAGTGACGGAGGCTGTCTATAGAGTGAGTACTGACCCCTAGTGATGGAGGCTGTCTATAGAGTGAGTACTGACCCCTAGTGATGGAGGCTGTCTATAGAGTGAGCACTGACCCCTAGTGATGGAGGCTGTCTATAGAGTGAGTACTGACCCCTAGTGATGGAGGCTGTCTATAGAGTGAGTACTGACCCCTAGTGAGTGACGGAGGCTGTCTATAGAGTGAGTACTGACCCCTAGTGAGTGACGGAGGCTGTCTATAGAGTGAGTACTGACCCCTAGTGAGTGACGGAGGCTGTCTATAGAGTGAGTACTGACCCCTAGTGATGGAGGCTGTCTATAGAGTGAGTACTGACCCCTAGTGATGGAGGCTGTCTATAGAGTGAGTACTGACCCCTAGTGAGTGACGGAGGCTGTCTATAGAGTGAGTACTGACCCTAGTGAGTGACGGAGGCTGTCTATAGAGTGAGTACTGACCCCTAGTGAGTGACGGAGGCTGTCTATAGAGTGAGTACTGACCCCTAGTGAGTGACGGAGGCTGTCTATAGAGTGAGTACTGACCCCTAGTGATGGAGGCTGTCTATAGGGTGAGTACTGACCCCTAGTGAGTGACGGAGGCTGTCTATAGAGTGAGTACTGACCCCTAGTGATGGAGGCTGTCTATAGAGTGAGTACTGACCCCTAGTGATGGAGGCTGTCTATAGAGTGAGTACTGACCCCTAGTGATGGAGGCTGTCTATAGAGTGAGTACTGACCCCTAGTGAGTGACGGAGGCTGTCTATAGAGTGAGTACTGACCCCTAGTGAGTGACGGAGGCTGTCTATAGAGTGAGTACTGACCCCTAGTGATGGAGGCTGTCTATAGAGTGAGTACTGACCCCTAGTGAGTGACGGAGGCTGTCTATAGAGTGAGTACTGACCCCTAGTGAGTGACGGAGGCTGTCTATAGAGTGAGTACTGACCCCTAGTGAGTGACGGAGGCTGTCTATAGAGTGAGTACTGACCCTAGTGAGTGAGTGAAGGAGGCTGTCTATAGAGTGAGTACTGACCCCTAGTGATGGAGGCTGTCTATAGAGTGAGTACTGACCCCTAGTGAGTGACGGAGGCTGTCTATAGAGTGAGCACTGACCCCTAGTGATGGAGGCTGTCTATAGAGTGAGCACTGACCCCTAGTGATGGAAGCTGTCTATAGAGTGAGTACTGACCCCTAGTGATGGAGGCTGTCTATAGAGTGAGTACTGACCCCTAGTGAGTGACGGAGGCTGTCTATAGAGTGAGTACTGACCCCTAGTGAGTGACGGAGGCTGTCTATAGAGTGAGTACTGACCCTAGTGAGTGACGGAGGCTGTCTATAGAGTGAGTACTGACCCCTAGTGATGGAGGCTGTCTATAGAGTGAGTACTGACCCCTAGTGAGTGACGGAGGCTGTCTATAGAGTGAGTACTGACCCCTAGTGAGTGACGGAGGCTGTCTATAGAGTGAGTACTGACCCCTAGTGAGTGACGGAGGCTGTCTATAGAGTGAGTACTGACCCCTAGTGATGGAGGCTGTCTATAGAGTGAGTACTGACCCTAGTGATGGAGGCTGTCTATAGAGTGAGTACTGACCCCTAGTGATGGAGGCTGTCTATAGAGTGAGTACTGACCCTAGTGATGGAGGCTGTCTATAGAGTGAGTACTGACCCCTAGTGAGTGACGGAGGCTGTCTATAGAGTGAGTACTGACCCTAGTGAGTGACGGAGGCTGTCTATAGAGTGAGTACTGACCCCTAGTGAGTGACGGAGGCTGTCTATAGAGTGAGTACTGACCCCTAGTGAGTGACGGAGGCTGTCTATAGAGTGAGTACTGACCCTAGTGAGTGACGGAGGCTGTCTATAGAGTGAGTACTGACCCCTAGTGAGTGACGGAGGCTGTCTATAGAGTGAGTACTGACCCCTAGTGAGTGACGGAGGCTGTCTATAGAGTGAGTACTGACCCCTAGTGATGGAGGCTGTCTATAGAGTGAGTACTGACCCCTAGTGATGGACGCTTTCTATAGAGTGAGTACTGACCCCTAGTGAGTGATGGAGGCTGTCTATAGAGTGAGTACTGACCCCTAGTGAGTGACGGAGGCTGTCTATAGGGTGAGTACTGACCCCTAGTGAGTGACGGAGGCTGTCTATAGAGTGAGTACTGACCCCTAGTGAGTGACGGAGGCTGTCTATAGAGTGAGTACTGACCCCTAGTGAGTGACGGAGGCTGTCTATAGAGTGAGTACTGACCCCTAGTGAGTGACGGAGGCTGTCTATAGAGTGAGTACTGACCCCTAGTGAGTGACGGAGGCTGTCTATAGAGTGAGTACTGACCCCTAGTGAGTGACGGAGGCTGTCTATAGAGTGAGTACTGACCCCTAGTGATGGAGGCTGTCTATAGAGTGAGCACTGACCCCTAGTGATGGAGGCTGTCTATAGAGTGAGTACTGACCCCTAGTGATGGAGGCTGTCTATAGAGTGAGTACTGACCCCTAGTGATGGAGGCTGTCTATAGAGTGAGTACTGACCCCTAGTGAGTGACGGAGGCTGTCTATAGAGTGAGTACTGACCCCTAGTGATGGAGGCTGTCTATAGAGTGAGTACTGACCCCTAGTGAGTGACGGAGGCTGTCTATAGAGTGAGTACTGACCCCTAGTGATGGAGGCTGTCTATAGAGTGAGCACTGACCCCTAGTGATGGAGGCTGTCTATAGAGTTAGTACTGACCCTAGTGATGGAGGCTGTTTATAGAGTGAGTACTGACCCCTAGTGAGTGACGGAGGCTGTCTATAGAGTGAGTACTGACCCCTAGTGAGTGACGGAGGCTGTCTATAGAGTGAGCACTGACCCCTAGTGAGTGACGGAGGCTGTCTATAGAGTGAGTACTGACCCCTAGTGATGGAGGCTGTCTATAGAGTGAGTACTGACCCCTAGTGATGGAGGCTGTCTATAGAGTGAGTTCTGACCCCTGGTGATGGAGGCTGTCTATAGAGTGAGTTCTGACCCCTAGTGAGTGACGGAGGCTGTCTATAGAGTGAGCACTGACCCCTACTGATGGAGGCTGTCTATAGAGTGAGTACTGACCCTAGTGATGGAGGCTGTCTATAGAGTGAGTACTGACCCCTAGTGAGTGACGGAGGCTGTCTATAGAGTGAGTACTGACCCCTAGTGAGTGACGGAGGCTGTCTATAGAGTGAGTACTGACCCCTAGTGATGGAGGCTGTCTATAGAGTGAGTACTGACCCCTAGTGATGGAGGCTGTCTATAGAGTGAGTACTGACCCCTAGTGAGTGACGGAGGCTGTCTATAGAGTGAGTACTGACCCCTAGTGATGGAGGCTGTCTATAGAGTGAGTACTGACCCCTAGTGATGGAGGCTGTCTATAGAGTGAGTACTGACCCCTAGTGAGTGACGGAGGCTGTCTATAGAGTGAGTACTGACCCCTAGTGAGTGACGGAGGCTGTCTATAGAGTGAGCACTGACCCCTAGTGATGGAGGCTGTCTATAGAGTGAGTACTGACCCCTAGTGAGTGATGGAGGCTGTCTATAGAGTGAGTACTGACCCCTAGTGAGTGACGGAGGCTGTCTATAGGGTGAGTACTGACCCCTAGTGAGTGACGGAGGCTGTCTATAGAGTGAGTACTGACCCCTAGTGAGTGACGGAGGCTGTCTATAGAGTGAGCACTGCCCCTAGTGATGGAGGCTGTCTATAGAGTGAGTACTGACCCCTAGTGATGGAGGCTGTCTATAGAGTGAGTACTGACCCCTAGTGATGGAGGCTGTCTATAGAGTGAGTTCTGATCCTTAGTGATGGAGGCTGTCTATAGAGTGAGTACTGACCCCTAGTGAGTGACGGAGGCTGTCTATAGAGTGAGTACTGACCCCTAGTGATGGAGGCTGTCTATAGAGTGAGCACTGACCCCTAGTGATGGAGGCTGTCTATAGAGTGAGTACTGACCCTAGTGATGGAGGCTGTCTATAGAGTGAGTACTGACCCCTAGTGAGTGACGGAGGCTGTCTATAGAGTGAGTACTGACCCCTAGTGAGTGACGGAGGCTGTCTATAGAGTGAGCACTGACCCCTAGTGAGTGACGGAGGCTGTCTATAGAGTGAGTACTGACCCCTAGTGATGGAGGCTGTCTATAGAGTGAGTACTGACCCCTAGTGATGGAGGCTGTCTATAGAGTGAGTTCTGACCCCTAGTGATGGAGGCTGTCTATAGAGTGAGTACTGACCCCTAGTGATGGAGGCTGTCTATAGAGTGAGTACTGACCCCTAGTGAGTGACGGAGGCTGTCTATAGAGTGAGTACTGACCCCTAGTGAGTGACGGAGGCTGTCTATAGAGTGAGTTCTGACCCCTAGTGATGGAGGCTGTCTATAGAGTGAGTACTGACCCCTAGTGAGTGATGGAGGCTGTCTATAGGGTGAGTACTGACCCCTAGTGAGTGACGGAGGCTGTCTATAGAGTGAGTACTGACCCCTAGTGAGTGACGGAGGCTGTCTATAGAGTGAGTACTGACCCCTAGTGAATGACGGAGGCTGTCTATAGAGTGAGCACTGACCCCTAGTGAGTGACGGAGGCTGTCTATAGGGTGAGTACTGACCCCTAGTGAGTGACGGAGGCTGTCTATAGAGTGAGCACTGACCCCTAGTGAGTGACGGAGGCTGTCTATAGAGTGAGTACTGACCCCTAGTGATGGAGGCTGTCTATAGAGTGAGTACTGACCCCTAGTGATGGAGGCTGTCTATAGAGTGAGCACTGACCCCTAGTGATGGAAGCTGTCTATAGAGTGAGTACTGACCCCTAGTGATGGAGGCTGTCTATAGAGTGAGTACTGACCCCTAGTGAGTGACGGAGGCTGTCTATAGAGTGAGTACTGACCCCTAGTGATGGAGGCTGTCTATAGAGTGAGCACTGACCCCTAGTGATGGAGGCTGTCTATAGGGTGAGTACTGACCCCTAGTGAGTGACGAAGGCTGTCTATAGAGTGAGCACTGACCCCTAGTGATGGAAGCTGTCTATAGAGTTAGTACTGACCCCTAGTGATGGAGGCTGTCTATAGAGTGAGTACTGACCCCTAGTGAGTGACGGAGGCTGTCTATAGAGTGAGTACTGACCCCTAGTGATGGAGGCTGTCTATAGAGTGAGCACTGACCCCTAGTGATGGACGCTGTCTATAGAGTTAGTACTGACCCTAGTGATGGAGGCTGTCTATAGAGTGAGTACTGACCCCTAGTGAGTGACGGAGGCTGTCTATAGAGTGAGTACTGACCCCTAGTGAGTGACGGAGGCTGTCTATAGAGTGAGCACTGACCCCTAGTGAGTGACGGAGGCTGTCTATAGAGTGAGTACTGACCCCTAGTGAGTGACGGAGGCTGTCTATAGAGTGAGTACTGACCCCTAGTGATGGAGGCTGTCTATAGAGTGAGTTCTGACCCCTAGTGATGGAGGCTGTCTATAGAGTGAGTACTGACCCCTAGTGATGGAGGCTGTCTATAGAGTGAGCACTGACCCCTAGTGATGGAGGCTGTCTATAGAGTGAGTACTGACCCCTAGTGAGTGACGGAGGCTGTCTATAGAGTGAGTTCTGACCCCTAGTGATGGAGGCTGTCTATAGAGTGAGTACTGACCCCTAGTGAGTGATGGAGGCTGTCTATAGAGTGAGTACTGACCCCTAGTGAGTGACGGAGGCTGTCTATAGAGTGAGTACTGACCCCTAGTGAGTGACGTGGCTGTCTATAGAGTGAGTACTGACCCCTAGTGAGTGACGGAGGCTGTCTATAGAGTGAGTACTGACCCGTAGTGATGGAGGCTGTCTATAGAGTGAGTACTGACCCCTAGTGATGGAGGCTGTCTATAGAGTGAGCACTGACCCCTAGTGATGGAAGCTGTCTATAGAGTTAGTACTGACCCCTAGTGATGGAGGCTGTCTATAGAGTGAGTACTGACCCCTAGTGAGTGACGGAGGCTGTCTATAGAGTGAGTACTGACCCCTAGTGATGGAGGCTGTCTATAGAGTGAGCACTGACCCCTAGTGATGGAGGCTGTCTATAGAGTGAGTACTGACCCCTAGTGATGGAGGCTGTCTATAGAGTGAGTACTGACCCCTAGTGAGTGACGGAGGCTGTCTATAGAGTGAGTACTGACCCCTAGTGAGTGACGTAGGCTGTCTATAGAGTGAGCACTGACCCCTAGTGAGTGACGGAGGCTGTCTATAGTGTGAGTACTCACCCCTGGTGATGGAGGCTGTCTATAGAGTGAGTACTGACTCCTAGTGATGGAGGCTGTCTATAGAGTGAGTACTGACCCCTAGTGAGTGACGGAGGCTGTCTATAGAGTGAGTTCTGACCCCTAGTGATGGAGGCTGTCTATAGAGTGAGCACTGACCCCTAGTGATGGAGGCTGTCTATAGAGTGAGTACTGACCCCTAGTGAGTGACGGAGGCTGTCTATAGAGTGAGTTCTGACCCCTAGTGATGTAGGCTGTCTATAGAGTAAGTACTGACCCCTAGTGAGTGACGGAGGCTGTCTATAGAGTGAGTACTGACCCTTAGTGATGTAGGCTGTCTATAGAGTGAGTTCTGACCCCTAGTGATGGAGGCTGTCTATAGAGTGAGTACTGACCCCTAGTGATGGAGGCTGTCTATAGAGTGAGCACTGACCCCTAGTGATGGAGGCTGTCTATAGAGTGAGTACTGACCCCTAGTGAGTGACGGAGGCTGTCTATAGAGTGAGTTCTGACCCCTAGTGAGTGACGGAGTCTGTCTATAGAGTGAGTACTGACCCCTAGTGAGTGACGGAGGCTGTCTATAGAGTGAGTACTGACCCTTAGTGATGGAGGCTGTCTATAGAGTGAGTACTGACCCCTAGTGATGGAGGCTGTCTATAGAGTGAGTACTGACCCCTAGTGATGGAGGCTGTCTATAGAGTGAGCACTGACCCCTAGTGAGTGACGGAGGCTGTCTATAGAGTGAGTACTGACCCCCAGTGATGGAGGCTGTCTATAGAGTGAGTACTGACACCTAGTGAGTTACTGAGGCTGTCTATAGAGTGAGTTCTTACCCCTAGTAATGGAGGCTGTCTATAGAGTGAGTTCTGACCCCTAGTGAGTGACGGAGGCTGTCTATAGAGTGAGTACTGACCCCTAGTGATGGAGGCTGTCTATAGAGTGAGTACTGACCCCTAGTGATGGAGGCTGTCTATAGATTGAGCACTGACCCCTAGTGATGGAGGCTGTCTATAGGGTGAGTACTGACCCCTAGGGATGGAGGCTGTCTATAGAGTGAGTACTGACCCCTAGTGAGTGACGTAGGCTGTCTATGGAGTGAGTTCTGACCCCTAGTGATGGAGGCTGTCTATAGAGTAAGTACTGATCCCTAATGATGGAGGCTGTCTAGAGTGAGTATTGACCCCTAGTGAGTGATGGAGGCTGTCTATAGAGTGAGTTCTGACACCTAGTGAGTGACGGAAACTGTCTATAGGATCAGTACGAACCCCTAGTGAGTGATGGAGGCCAGCAGCATACCACCCTCTATCCCACTGCTGGCTTGCTTCTGAAGCTAAGCAGGGTTGGTCCTGGTCAGTCCCTGGATGGGAGACCAGATGCTGAAGGAAGTGGTGTTGGAGGGCCAGTAGAAGGCACTCTTTCCTCAGGTCAAAAAAAATATCCCAATACCCCAGGGCAGTGATTGGGGGCATTGCCCTGTGTAGGGTGCCGTCTTTCGGATGGGATGTTAAACGGGTGTCCTGACTCTCTGAGGTCATTAAAGATCCCATGGCACTTATCGTAAGAGTATAGAGTGAGTTCTGACCCCTAGTGATGGAGGCTGTCTATAGATTGAGTTCTGACCCCTAGTGATGGAGGCTGTCTATAGAGTGAGTTCTGACCCCTAGTGAGTGATGGAGGCTGTCTATAGAGTGAGTACTGACCCCTAGTGATGGAGGCTGTCTATAGAGTGAGTTCTGACCCTTTTGAGTGTTTGCAGTAGCCGTGTAAATGCTAACATCCTTTCTTGTCCTCTTCTCTTCTGTCATCCTCCTCTTCTCTTCTCTTCTGTCATCTCCTTTCCTCTCCTCTTCTCCCATCCTCTTCTTCCTCTCTTGATGAAGGATGCTCCGCTGACGCCCAGAGGGAAGACCTGTAGTCAGGAGGTCAACGACAGGCCAGTACTAGCAGTGATACAATACTCCTCCCAGTGTGTATGTGTGTGTTTGATGGTGGATGATAATGGTATGTCTGTGTCTCAGGTATCAGAGCTCCAGTCAGGACTCTAGAGACTCTGCCACTTCCAGTCTGACCACAGAGAAAACGTCCCTCTGCCCCGACCACAACTCAACCAGAGACAGACCCTCCAAGTCTAACCCTAACACCAACCGCAGGAAAAGACTGGTCAGGCAGTTCAGCTTGTAAGTATGACAGGGTATTCACAACCTGCTCTGGGATTCCATACGGTGCTCACAGCTGTGTCCTGTACTCAAACTACTGTCCTAACCTAGCCACTCTACACAAAAACCTATGATGTTAGTTGTTCACTACTCATGTGACGAATTTAGAATGCTGTGGCTGAACACTGTCCTGTAATTGGTCCTCAGTAACCATGAGGACGAGGATAATCTCCCAGAGGCCCTTGCAGCGATCTCTTCCCGGAGCACTGGGAAGTGTGGATCTAACAACTCACTGGACAACCAGACACAACCCTCCATATACCCTCAGGAAACACACACACAGGTTATCATACCCCAGAGGACTCAGCAACACACACTTTTCATAGCAGAGCATTTGTCCATTTGGATCAGAGCCATGTCATTTCTAAGCAAATACTAGGATAATAGTGGATTGTGAACTAAACTGTTTTGTGTGTGTTGCAGATGGACATGCCGATACTGGAGCTGAGGAGTCCATGCTGTGAGCGTTCTCCCTCTCCCCACCTCTCCCCTTCCTACTACCACACCTCCATCCCTCCCCTGGTACCCTGCCTCGCCTCTCACACCGACAGGTAACACACATTAATGTTACACACACACTCAGGTTACAGACACACTTAACACACATACACAAATCCCAGTCATGTAACATTCCTCATGATGATCTGTGTGTGTGTCTGTCTGTGTGTGGGTCTGTGTTTAGCGGGGAGGAGATGAGGTTGGGCAGGGAGAAGATTCTCAGGGCTCTCCTGATGACGGAGCTCTGAGTCCCTGACCCCTGTGACATCATGGATGCCTCGTGGACCCGGTCTGAGACGACCTTCAGGAGTCCCACGTCCACTGGCTGCACTCACCAGTTAGACATTTACTGTACATAATGCAGTCGACCTTTCTAGATTTGCATACAAAAGACTTTGCTTAAGTGTTATTTTAAAAGGAAGATGTTTTATGTCTACCCACACTACACACCCTGTAAAACATGTTCCCACACTACACACCCTGTAATAACATGCTCCCACACTACACACCCTGTAATAACATGCTCCCACACTACACACCCTGTAATAACATGCTCCCGCCCACACTACACGCCCTGTAATAACATGCTCCCGCCCACAATAAACACTCCCTGTAATAGCATGCTCCCACACTACACGCCCTGTAATAACATGCTCCCACACTACCCGCCCTGTAATAACATGCTCCCACACTACACGCCCTGTAATAACATGCTCCCACACTACACGCCCTGTAATAACATGCTCCCACACTACACACCCTGTAATAACATGCTCCCACACTACACGCCCTGTAATAACATGCTCCCACACTGCACTCCCTGTAATAACATGCTCCCACACTGCACACCCTGTAATAACATGCTCCCACACTACACACCCTGTAATAACATGCTCCCACACTACACACCCTGTAATAACATGCTCCCACACTACACACCCTGTAATAACATGCTCCCACACTACACACCCTGTAATAACATGTTCCCACACTGCACACCCTGTAATAACATGCTCCCACACTGCACACCCTGTAATAACATGCTCCCACACTACACACCCTGTAATAGCATGCTCCCGCCCACACTACACGCCCTGTAATAACATGCTCCCGCCCACACTACACGCCCTGTAATAACATGCTCCCGCCCACACTACACGCCCTGTAATAGCATGCTCCCGCCCACACTACACGCCCTGTAATAGCATGCTCCCACACTACACGCCCTGTAATAACATGCTCCCACACTACACGCCCTGTAATAACATGCTCCCACACTACACGCCCTGTAATAACATGCTCCCACACTACACGCCCTGTAAAACATGTTCCCACACTACACGCCTTGTAATAACATGCTCTCACACTGCACACCCTGTAATAACATGCTCCCACACTACACACCCTGTAATAACATGTTCCCACACTACACACCCTGTAATAACATGCTCCCACACGACACACCCTGTAATAACATGCTCCCACACGACACACCCTGTAATAACATGCTCCCACACTACACACCCTGTAATAGCATGCTCCCGCCCACACTACACGCCCTGTAATAACATGCTCCCACACGACACACCCTGTAATAACATGCTCCCACACTACACACCCTGTAATAACATGCTCCCACACTACACACCCTGTAATAACATGCTCCCACACTACACACCCTGTAATAACATGCTCCCACACTGCACACCCTGTAATAACATGCTCCCACACTGCACACCCTGTAATAACATGCTCCCACACTGCACACCCTGTAATAACATGCTCCCGCCCACACTACACACCCTGTAATAGCATGCTCCCGCCCACACTACACGCCCTGTAATAACATGCTCCCGCCCACACTACACGCCCTGTAATAACATGCTCCCGCCCACACTACACGCCCTGTAATATCGTGCTCCCGCCCACACTACACGCCCTGTAATAACATGCTCCCGCCCACACTACACGCCCTGTAATAGCATGCTCCCGCCCACAATACACGCCCTGTAATAGCATGCTCCCGCCCACACACTGCCCATAACCACTTTCTGGATCAGGCCTTTTAACATCCTCCTTATGGTTAATGTTATAATGAATCTGATCCTAGGCCTGTGGTTACGCGGAACTAACTGGAGAGTTTGGCTCAGAGCTCAGGTTACAGCTCTGCCATGTTTCTGTGCAGTTCCTTATTGCTGTTCTTGTCTATGTTCTATACCCCTGTGTTTAACCCTAATAAAGACATGGGAACTTTAACAAACATCCTGCTCTCTGTCTGGTCTCTGCTCGGGAAGTGTGTTGGTGTGTGTGTGTCAGGTGAATCAAGAGAAACTGGTGCATAAACAGGACCAGGTAGGGTGTTGTGGAGTGAGGGAGAATGTGGGTGGGGTCATAGTGTTATACACTGCTAGTTCTGCCCTCAGGGGGTCCTAGTGCTTCTTGTTTTCTCTCTTCCTCTACCCTAATCTCCCTCTCTCTCCCTCCATTCTTTACTGCTAGAATTATCTGTTTCAATAGTACTGACAATAGTACTGTGAAAGTATGAGAGAAGGTGTGTGAGGGACTGAGTCAGTACACCGTGGCAGGGAGTTCTCAGTGTTCCTCCTCCAGCCACATTCTGTCAACAGCGGCCTCACCTTAGCAGTACGAGAGAGGTGCGGGAGTGCGTGAACGCAGAAAATCACAGACCCACTCATCATAGGTTCTTCACTCCAATTTGATCACTTGAATGTTGTAATGAATTCGCAGACAGTGCGTGTGATTTGTAATCAATGAGTTTCACAGACAGGCTTGTTTCACATGTTCTATTTATTAGTGTCGGTGTGGTCACAGGAGAGTTCCCTGGATAGCCAGGGACCCACAGTCACAGCAGACATCAACGTATTACATCATTAACGTATCACTACATCATCATGGGCCATTTATAGCTCTTCTGTCTAATCTGGCCTTCATGGGAGTAAAACACACTGGGTGAGTTTCAATAGTCTGAAGTGTTGTCTTCTCCTTGCCTCATCTCCTTGCCTCCCCTCCTTAGTCTGCACTGATCTGAAATCTCATAATAGATGAGAACAATATGTCCTTTTATGTCAGTGAAGTAGACTGTTGAGATGCAGCCATGCAGGCACAGTGACATTACAGTAAGGAATCAGAGAGCACAGTGGTAAATCTCCATCACAGTGTGAGACTGAGCAGTGCTGAGTGTGTGGATTAGGGATAAGAGTTGGGACCGAGCTGGGTAAGGCAATAGACAGTGGTGGAAAAAGTACTCAATTGTCATAATAAAAGTAATTGCTATACATCAAATTGCTTACATTCCATACCTCAGACAAGTTTGAATATTTTTTTTTAAATTTACAGACAGCCGGGCACACTTCAACCCTCAGACGTAATTTACAAACGCAGTATTTGATTTTAGTGAGTCCGCCAGATCAGAGGCAGTAGGGATTACAACGCGTTATATTGATAGGTGTGTGAATTGGACCATATTGCTGTCCTGCCTGAGCATTCAAAATGTAACTTGTACTTTTGGGTGTCAGGGAAAATGTATGGAGTAAAAAGTACATCATTTTATTTAGGAACCTAGTGGAGTAAAAGTCAAAGTTGTCAAAAATATAAATAGCAAAGTACAGATACCCCCCCAAAAACGACTTAAGTAGTATTTGAAAGTATTTTTACTTAAGTACTTCACACCACTGGCAACAGGAATAGTAATCTCCTGGCTTTGGGCTCAGTTTGGCGTCACATACAAAAGGCAAGGGTGGAGTGGAACTAGGCAAACATAAACAGGTTAGATGGGAGGGGTGTGGGAGTGATTGGGCATTTGACTAACTACATGTAGCTTTTATGTCGGACACTATGCTGATAATATAACAGTATAATCTGTATAGTAATCTGATTGGTTAGCAGTGCTTTATATTTGCCATAACATGTAAACATCTGAGTGTAGCTAGCACTACTAACTTCTTCATGCAGGAGGCTTCCTAATACAATGTTCTAGTATTGGATTGTAAAATTATAGAAAGTATAAAGAAATAAAATGTAATATAACGTTTTCAGACAGACAGTATAAAATATATACATTTCCATATCTAGAGAGAGTAGTGCAGTATGCACATTCCTCTCCCCCTCACACACACACACACACGCATCCACACGCACTTACACACACACACGTACACGGATCCACACACACTTACACACATGCATGCAAGTCATGAAGAAAGGTTCAGATCAATAATTAGTACTAAACGCAGCTCTACTTCTAACAGACGTCTCCTGAAGTGATTGTAACATCTTAGAATGTCTCTAAAAAGATTTTTTTTAAATACTATGTGCAATATAAGACAGAGCTGCTGTTTGGCTGAGGCAAAGCTCTGATATAAAATACATTTCTGCTCTCATGCATATACACTGTATATACCATAAAACTCAGACTGGGAACATACATCGGAGCTGGAGGCCAGGATATTCCCCCACATGTCCTTTGGGGTGTGTGTGCGTGCGTGTGTGCGCGTGTGTGTTGTGTGATATTGTAGTGCAGGAGTGTCAAACTTTCGGCAAGGTTTAATATAGAGGGGCCATGCCTTATATGAAAACAATAAAAAAAAAAAAGGAAATATAAACAATTTTCAGTGTGGCCCTCCAGATCTGGGTGAAACCCCAATGTGGCCCTTGGGGTAAAATGAGTTTGACACCCCTGGTATGGTGTGTGGGTAGTGAGTGTCAGTGTGTGGATCTTTGAGCCTTCTACAGCATGTTTAAGTCCAGGTAGTGCCCTCCCTGCTTGGTCAGGAGAGGGGGGAAGGGCATCAGAGCATCACCGCTGCTGGACTGACCAATCATACTGCTCAGTACAGGCAATGCCTCCATAGGACTCTACATAGATGGAGAGAGGCAGGGAGAGAGGGCGAGGAAGATAGAGGAAGTGAAAAGAGAGAAAACGTCAGTACAAGGAAAGGAGTCTATGTGGTTTGAAGGTTTCCTTGTCCCAGCACCAGAGGATTCCATCATTCCATCACCACCTCCCCACCTGACACTAGTACACCAGTGATAACACTATCTAGCACACTACAGCGCCCCAGGGAGGAAAGGGGTCACACCTTGGAAGGGCTGAGTCAGACAGCAGCAGGTAGAAATTGACCATATAGAACAGGTACGGTTCTAGGTTCCACCAGAGAATGTTGTGTTGATCAGGACACAGAAGTCCCCCCCCAACCACTGGTCCAGGATCAGATGTTTTCTACCTCCTGATGTTAGGATTGGGTGTGTTGGGTAATCTAATCCTTGGGTGTGTTGGTTAATCAGGGTTGGCAGGTAGCCTAGTGGTTAAAGCATTGGGCCAGTAACCAAAATGGTTGCTAGGTCGAATCCCCGAGCTGACAAGGTACAAATCTGTCGTTCTGCCCCTGAACAAGGCAGTTAACCCACTGTTCCTAGGTTGTCATTGTAAATAAGAATTTGTTCTTTACTGACTTACCTAGTTAAATAAAATAAAAATCTGATCTGAGGTTAGGGTTGGGTTTGTGGGGTAATCTGATCTGCACTGTAAAAATATAGACGTCAAGAAGGAAATCAGCTGGAATAGGATTGTGAGTTTTCTCAACAAAAATGTTGTTTAACAAACTCACAATCCTATTGCAGCTGGTTGCCACAGATCTAGAATCAGATTATCCAAGGGGGAAGGGGACTTCTACTCTGGGTCCCGATCAACACAACATTCTCTGGTGGAACCATCATCTTTTTTTACAGTGTGTGGTTTGGGGCATTGAAATACCCCCTAGCTAGACTCTACCCCGTGACCCCCTAGTAACCCGGAATCTCAAACCACACCCACAACCACGTCGTCCCGGAGACGAAACACGCCCCATGACCCTGTCAGCCAATCCTTACCTTCCGCCTGCCTAGGACACACCCCTTAAATACACACCCACTCTTTGGGATGTGTGAGCAGGGTCCGGGAGGGATCGTGCATGTTAGCATGAGCGTGCACAAGGCCATCCTCAGTAGTGTACTATAGTGTTGAGGGGGACAGAGACACAGGGGACTGAGACAGAGACAGGCTGGCTGGGCTGTGTGTTCAGAAGACACAGCCTTTACAAGATGCTTACTGGTGATTTATCTTCAGTATATAGTATCACCTCAACTTCCAAACTAGTGTTTATTAGCACAGGCTGAACTCACTGGCTATTTCCTAGTGTATCAGTGAGGAGCAGCCTCTTGTAAATCAAGTCCATGCAGGCAGTGGAGATCCACCCAACAGAATGCCTGTGGGTGTTTGTGAGGGAGGGAACAGAACAGGGAGGGTAGACCTGACTAACTTGTTTGATAGCCTCCAGGAAAACACAGTGGATACCTGACAGCATAGTACACTCCTCCCACAGCAGATTTGAATACTTCCTTTGGATCGACCGTGAGACATGAGAGGACACGGCAACACATACTATACCGGTCACATTGCACACACACTTTCTCTAACACACATGAACGTACACACAGTCTTGTATAATTAACCGTGTGGGGACACACAATTCAGTCTCATTCAAAATCCTATTTTTCCTAACCCCTGAACCTTACACTAACCTTAACATTAACCTTAACGCCAAAACCTAAAACTAACCCTAGCTCCTAACCCTGAACCTGATTCTAACCCTAACATTAATTCCAACCTAATTCCAAACCTCCTAGAAAAAGCATTTAACCTTGTGGGGACTAACAACATGTCTGTTTACTATTCTTGTCGGGACTTCTCTTCCCCACAAGTATAGTTAAACACATCCAAGTGCACGCGCACACACACACACACACACACACACACACACACACACACACACACACACACACACACACACACACACACACACACACTGTTTACCTGGTATCCCTGAATGGTGTTGAGCAGTTCTTTATAGGCGAGGCCATGCATACGGACCACTCCCCCAGGGGAGGGTAGGGGGGTTGGGGAAGGATAGTACCCTATAGTGTTGGGAGAACCTGGGGGACTGGAGACAGGGAGGGGGAGAGAGGAGAGCGAGAGGGAGAAGAGAAGAGAGAGAGAGAGAGAGAGAGAGAGAGAGAGAGAGAGAGAGAGAGAGAGAGAGAGAGAGAGAGAGAGAGAGAGAGAGAGAGAGAGAGAGAGAGAGAGAGAAGAGAGGAGAGCGAGAGAGGATGAGGAGAGAGAGAGGGAGAAGAGAGGAGAGAGAGAGGGAGAAGAGAGGAGACAGAGAGAGAGAGAGAAGAGAGGAGAGCGAGAGAGGGTGAGAAGAGAGGAGAGAGAGGGAGGAGAGAGAGGGTGAGAAGAGAGGGAGAAGAGAGGAGAGAGAGGAGAGAGAGAGGAGACAGAGAGAGAGAAGAGAGGAGAGAGAGAGAGGGTGAGAAGAGAGGAGAGAGAGGGAGGAGAGAGAGGGTGAGAAGAGAGGGAGAAGAGAGGAGAGAGAGGAGAGAGAGAGGAGACAGAGAGAGAGAAGAGAGGAGAGAGAGAGAGGGTGAGAAGAGAGGAGAGAGAGGGAGTAGAGAGAGGGTGAGAAGAGAGGGAGAAGAGAGGAGAGAGGTCATTGTGGTCTTAGAGCTGTTTGCTCTTCCTTCTGATACCACACTACTGTTCAGTCATTAACTACCCTTGTGTATGTCCCCTCCCTCCCAGCCCCCAAGGCACTTACAGTATCTGATTGGATGGTTTATGGGGCTAACAGTTCTTACCTGGGGCACTGATATCATTAACTACCCTTGTGTATGTCCTTCCCCACAACCCATAATAGTCCTTACCTGGGATAGTATGCAGTGTAGTTCATGTAGAGCTGAGTGCTAGCTGGGTAGTAGGCGTGTCCAGGTCCTAGGGGCGGGACTCAGCAGCACCTGACCAATGGGAGGGAAGAGGCCGGCAGCCTCAGCCGGCAGGATGGAAGGGGCGGGTGGGAAGGAGTAGGAGGGAGGAGACAAACCTGGGGAGGGGGAATTGGGGATGGGGGATTGGGGAGGGTAGTTAGACAACACGCCAAGGCAAGGACACTGAAAGGACACATGCCCAACACGGCACACAGAGAACTACAGATCCTGGTACCCTCTAAAGATGGCCGCTGTAGGCAGACTACAGTGTGCTTCCCAGTTGTCTACAATGGCTATGTGACATGGTCCGGTCATAGTTTGTTTCTAGGAGAGGCTTCTGCAACAACAACCCTCCTCAATGAACACCTTTAGTTTCTACAGACGTGTGTTTGGGCTTGACTCCTGACCCCACTAATGACCTCACTATTACATAATTACACATCACCATGACTGTTTTACATTTGAGTAATTTAGCAGACGCTCTTATCCAGAGCGACTTACAGTGTTGAGTGCACACAGTTTCATACTGGTCCCCTGTGGGAATTAAAACCCACAACCCTGGATTTGCAAGCACCATGCTCTACCAACTGAGCTACACGGGAATAAACACCAGAGCTCAATGACTAGACATCACCATCACTACACACCAGAGCTCAATGACTAGACATCACCATCACTACACACCAGAGCTCAATGACTAGACATCACCATCACTACACACCAGAGCTCAATGACTAGACATCACCATCACTACACACCAGAGCTCAATGACTAGACATCACCATCACTATACACCAGAGCTCAATGACTAGACATCACCATCACTACACACCAGAGCTCAATGACTAGACATCACCATCACTACACACCAGAGCTCAATGACTAAACATCACCATCACTACACACCAGAGCTCAATGACTAGACATCAACATCACTACACACCAGAGCTCAATGACTAGACATCACCATCACTACACACCAGAGCTCAATGACTAGACATCACCATCACTACACACCATAGCTCAATGACTAAACATCACCATCACTTCACACCAGAGCTCAATGACGACATCACCATCACTACACACCAGAACTCAATGACTAGACATCACCATCACTACACACCAGAGCTCAATGACTAGACATCCCCATCACTTCACACCAGAGCTTAATGACTAGACATCAACATCACTACACACCAGAGCTCAGCTCTACCCACCTCTCCCACAGCCCCACTGATTGGACACGCTCCGACTGGAAGACTCAAGCCCAATCCAAAATGAATCCTGAGTCCCTACCTTCAAGTCACTTTTGTAATATTGCTTACACACCTATCCAATATTTCCAGTACATTGGGATCCATTTGGAATTGGGCAAGAGGCCTCACACATGCCAAGCACACAAAACCATTGGAACACACTGTTTTTAATCAGAGTGTGTGAAGAAGATGTTTACATTGAACAGTCAGTGAACTACAGATTTCTCCCCACATGCAAATTCACCAAAATCACACAGAATTTTCACAAACCACAGGGGGTAACAAACACAAACACACACACTCACTCAAGCACACACACCCCAGGTTCCTACCCCTCTGGTCAGGTCAGACGCTCCTGCCCTCCCAGAGTTCTAGATCAGAGAGAACCCAGACAGAAAAGAAGACAGGGGGCAGGATTTAACCTCTGATCTCTAACCCCTCACCCTTTCCTGCCCCCTGGTCTGTGGCAGCCCACCTACCCTGCGGTCCCGAAGCGCCCAGCTCCCAGCAGCACTTACATCTGGACTTACATGGCGGCGGGCTGAGCCCTGTCCTACTCCTGGTCCGGGCGTGTGTGTGAATGTGTGTGTGTGAGAGGGAGCCTCCCATCAACACCAGACCCATCTCTTCAGCGCTACAGGGGAACACCTCCACATAGCGGCTGTTAACCCCTCGCTTAGCAGCCTGGCCCGGACCAGACATCACCTGCTTGTGGACCCGCTGGGAAGCAGAGAAAGCCCGCTCCGCTGAACGCATCTGGATGAAACAGTCCCCTGACGGACGACCCTATGGAGATAAACACACACACAGCAGGGTAACTCTAGTATCAGTACGTATAGTGGGTGTGTGTGTGTACGCGTGAGCAGGCTTATATAGTGTGTACCTACCTGTTGGTTGACCACCATGTGTACTCCGTGTGGTCTGATGTCATGTGTGTATTCTCCTAGGAAGGCCAGTATGTCCTCTATGGTGGCGGAGTAGGGCAGCCCCCTCAGCCTGAGGCAGTCCCTCACACCACCAGGAGAGGGCAACAGAGACACAGAGGGCAACATTGACACCAGGGGGGCTGGAGCCACGGGGATCAGAGGGGCTGATGTGTACCTGTTCAACACCTACACGCACACAGAGAGTTATACGGTTAGACGGTTAGAAGTGCTGGATCAGCAACAACATAAACACATGAACAAGCATATTCTCTCTGGAGTTCCTGGTTTGACTCTGGCAGGGGTATTCCGATTAAGTGTGTGTAGGTCTGTGTGTTGACAATAGGGATCTGGCTGGTTGCCAACAGGATATCACAATGTTTACTGTCCTGGAGAGGAACTGTAACCCAGCCCCCTCAGGGTCACTCACAACCACTGAACTCTGACCTCTTGCCTTCTCACCTTCAGACATCTAAGACCACTAGAACATTTAAACCTGTACTGTGTAGGAGTCTAAAACCACTAGAACATTTAAACCTGTACTGTGTAGGAGTCTAAAACCACTAGAACATTTAAACCTGTACTGTGTAGGAGTCTAAAACCACTAGAACATTTAAACCTGTACTGTGTAGGAGTCTAAAACCACTAGAACATTTAAACCTGTACTGTGTAGGAGCTCTAAAACCACTAGAACATTTAAACCTGTACTGTGTAGGAGTCTAAAACCACTAGAACATTTAAATCTGTACTGTGTAGGAGTCTAAAACCACTAGAACATTTAAACCTGTACTGTGTAGGAGTCTAAAACCACTAGAACATTTAAACCTGTACTGTGTAGGAGTCTAATACAACTAGAACATTTAAACCTGTACTGTGTAGGAGTCTAATACAACTAGAACATTTAAACCTGTACTGTGTAGGAGTCTAAAACCACTAGAACATTTAAACCTGTACTGTGTAGGAGTTTAAAACCACTAGAACATTTAAACCTGTACTATGTAGGAGTCTAAAACCACTAGAACATTTAAACCTGTACTATGTAGGAGTCTAATACCACTAGAACATTTAAACCTGTACTGTGTAGGACTCTAAAACCACTAGAACATTTAAACCTCTACTGTGTAGGAGTCTAATACCACTAGAACATTTAAACCTGTACTGTGTAGGAGTTTCAAACCACTAGAACATTTAAACCTGTACTGTGTAGGAGTCTAATACCACTAGAACATTTAAACCTGTACTGTGTAGGAGTTTCAAACCACTAGAACATTTAAACCTGTACTGTGTAGGAGTCTAATACCACTAGAACATATAAACCTGTACTGTGTAGGAGTCTAAAACCACTAAAATATTTAAACCTGTACTGTGTAGGAGTCTAATACCACTAGAACATTTAAACCTGTACTGTGTAGGAGTCTAATACCACTAGAACATTTAAACCTGTACTGTGTAGGAGTCTAAAACCACTAGAACATTTAAACCTGTACTTCGTAGGATCTTAAACCACTAAAACATTTAAACCTGTATTGTGTAGGAGTCTAAAACCACTAGAACATTTAAACCTGTACTGTGAAGGAGTCAAATACCACTAGAACATTTAAACTTGTACTGTGTAGGAGGTTAAACCACTAGAACATTTAAACCTGTACTGTGTAGGAGTCTAAAACCACTAGAACATTTAAACCTGTACTGTGTAGGAGTCTAATACCAGTAGAACATTTAAACCTGTACTGTGTAGGAGTCGAATACCACTAGAGCATTTAAACCTGTACTGTGTAGGAGTTTAAAACCACTAGAACATTTAAACGTGTACTGTGTAGGAGTCTAATACCACTAGAACATTTAAACCTGTACTGTGTAGGAGTTTAAAACCACTAGAACATTTAAACGTGTACTGTGTAGGAGTCTAAATCCACTAGAACATTTAAACCTGTACTGTGTAGGAGTCTAATACCACTAGAACATTTAAACCTGTACTGTGTAGGACTCTAAAACCACTAGAACATTTAAACCTGTACTGTGTAGGAGTCTAATACCACTAGAACATTTAAACCTGTACTGTGTAGGAGTCTAAAACCACTAGAACATGTAAACCTGTACTATGTAGGACTCTAAAACCACTAGAACATTTAAACCTGTACTGTGTAGGAGTCTAATACCACTAGAACATTTAAACCTGTACTGTGTAGGAGTCTAAAACCACTAGAACATTTAAACCTGTACTGTGTAGGACTCTAAAACCACTAGAACATTTAAACCTGTACTGTGTAGGAGTCTAAGTGCATGGAAATGTTACTAGGCTGAGAGCTGAAACACCTGCTTATCAATGAATAGGTCTATTAAGAATGTGTGAGGTGAGGTGCGTGTGTGTGTGTGTGTGTGTGTGTGTGTGTGTGTGTGTGTGTGTGTGTGTGTGTGTGTGTGTGTGTGTGTGTGTGTGTGTGTGTGTGTGTGTGTGTGTGTGTGTGTGTGTGTGTGTGTGTGTGTGTGTGTGTAGGGTGTGTGTGTGTGTGTGTGTCTTGGCGTGTGTGTGTGCGTGCATGTGTGTATTAGGAGAGTAATCTTTCACAGACCAGAGCATTTAAGTGTTTACTCAACAAACCTCCCATAAACCAGAACGCCAGGCAATAAGGAGGATAGCAAACACAGCAACACACACACAAACACACACAGCCACACACACAGACACACACACACATACACGTACAAACACACACACAGACACACACACACACAGACACACAGACACACACTCTGTCATCCAGTTGTTAATTAGAGTAAATGGCCATGTTATACTGAAGCTGTGTCACACCCTTAAACCTTTAAATCCTATGCTTAGGTTTCCGACAGAAAACCCCCACCAGGACTATACCAACACACACACACACACACGCTCACTCCCTCCCTCTCTCTTTCTACCTGTTGCACCTTAGCAGACAGACAAACACACCCTTCCCCCAAAACACAGACACACACGTTCCACCTCAACAGACAGACATACCTGTTGCACCTTAACAGACAGACAAACCCTTCCCCTCTCCATACCTGTTGCACCTTAACAGACAGACAAACCCTCCCCCTCTTCATACCTGTTGCACTTTAACAGACAGACAAACCCTTCCCCTCTTCATACCTGTTGCACCTTAACAGACAGACAAACTCTACCCCTCTTCATACCTGTTGCACCTTAACAGACAGACAAACCCTCCCCCTCTTCATACCTGTTGCACCTTAACAGACAGACAAACCCTCCCCTCTTCATACCTGTTGCACCTTAACAGACAGACAAACTCTACCCCTCTTCATACCTGTTGCACCTTAACAGACAGACAAACCCTCCCCTCTTCATACCTGTTGCACCTTAACAGACAGACAAACTCTACCCCTCTTCATACCTGTTGCACCTTAACAGACAGACAAACCCTCCCCTCTTCATACCTGTTGCACCTTAACAGACAGACAAACCCTCCCCCTCTTCATACCTGTTGCACCTTAACAGACAGACAAACTCTACCCTCTTCATACCTGTTGCACCTTAACAGACAGACAAACCCTCCCCTCTTCATACCTGTTGCACCTTAACAGACAGACAAACCCTCCCCTCTTCATACCTGTTGCACCTTAACAGACAGACAAACCCTCCCCCTCTTCATACCTGTTGCACCTTAACAGACAGACAAACTCTACCCCTCTTCATACCTGTTGCACCTTAACAGACAGACAAACTCTACCCCTCTGCATACCTGTTGCACCTTAACAGACAGACAAACCCTCCCCTCTTCATACCTGTTGCACCTTAACAGACAGACAAACCCTCCCCTCTTCATACCTGTTGCACCTTAACAGACAGACAAACCCTCCCCTCTTCATACCTGTTGCACCTTAACAGACAGACAAACCCTCCCCCTCTTCATACCTGTTGCACCTTAACAGACAGACAAACCCTCCCCTCTTCATACCTGTTGCACCTTAACAGACAGACAAACTCTACCCCTCTTCATACCTGTTGCACCTTAACAGACAGACAAACCCTCCCCCTCTTCATACCTGTTGCACCTTAACAGACAGACAAACCCTCCCCCTCTTCATACCTGTTGCACCTTAACAGACAGACAAACTCTACCCCTCTTCATACCTGTTGCACCTTAACAGACAGACAAACCCTCCCCCTCTTCATACCTGTTGCACCTTAACAGACAGACAAACTCTACCCCTCTTCATACCTGTTGCACCTTAACAGACAGACAAACTCTACCCCTCTTTATACCTGTTGCACCTTAACAGACAGACAAAATCTACCCCTCTTCATACCTGTTGCACCTTAACAGACAGACAAACCCTCCCCCTCTTTATACCTGTTTCACCTTAACAGACAGACAAACTCTACCCCTCTTCATACCTGTTGCACCTTAACAGACAGACAAACTCTACCCCTCTTCATACCTGTTGCACCTTAACAGACAGACAAACCCTCCCCTCTTCATACCTGTTGCACCTTAACAGACAGACAAACCCTCCCCTCTTCATACCTGTTGCACCTTAACAGACAGACAAACCCTCCCCCTCTTCATACCTGTTGCACCTTAACAGACAGACAAACCCTCCCCTCTTCATACCTGTTGCACCTTAACAGACAGACAAACCCTCCCCTCTTCATACCTGTTGCACCTTAACAGACAGACAAACCTCCCCCTCTTCATACCTGTTGCACCTTAACAGACAGACAAACTCTCCCCTCTTCATACCTGTTGCACCTTAACAGACAGACAAACTCTACCCCTCTGCATACCTGTTGCACCTTAACAGACAGACAAACCCTCCCCCTCTTCATACCTGTTGCACCTTAACAGACAGACAAACCCTCCCCCTCTTCATACCTGTTGCACCTTAACAGACAGACAAACCCTCCCCTCTTCATACCTGTTGCACCTTAACAGACAGACAAACCCTCCCCTCTTCATACCTGTTGCACCTTAACAGACAGACAAACCTCCCCCTCTTCATACCTGTTGCACCTTAACAGACAGACAAACCCTCCCCTCTTCATACCTGTTGCACCTTAACAGACAGACAAACTCTACCCCTCTTCATACCTGTTGCACCTTAACAGACAGACAAACTCTACCCCTCTTCATACCTGTTGCACCTTAACAGACAGACAAACCCTCCCCTCTTCATACCTGTTGCACCTTAACAGACAGACAAACCCTCCCCTCTTCATACCTGTTGCACCTTAACAGACAGACAAACCCTCCCCCTCTTCATACCTGTTGCACCTTAACAGACAGACAAACTCTCCCCTCTTCATACCTGTTGCACCTTAACAGACAGACAAACCCTCCCCTCTTCATACCTGTTGCACCTTAACAGACAGACAAACCTCCCCCTCTTCATACCTGTTGCACCTTAACAGACAGACAAACCCTCCCCTCTTCATACCTGTTGCACCTTAACAGACAGACAAACTCTACCCCTCTTCATACCTGTTGCACCTTAACAGACAGACAAACTCTACCCCTCTGCATACCTGTTGCACCTTAACAGACAGACAAACCCTCCCCTCTTCATACCTGTTGCACCTTAACAGACAGACAAACTCTACCCCTCTTCATACCTGTTGCACCTTAACAGACAGACAAACCCTCCCCTCTTCATACCTGTTGCACCTTAACAGACAGACAAACCCTCCCCTCTTCATACCTGTTGCACCTTAACAGACAGACAAACTCTACCCCTCTTCATACCTGTTGCACCTTAACAGACAGACAAACCCTCCCCTCTTCATACCTGTTGCACCTTAACAGACAGACAAACTCTACCCCTCTTCATACCTGTTGCACCTTAACAGACAGACAAACCCTCCCCTCTTCATACCTGTTGCACCTTAACAGACAGACAAACCCTCCCCTCTTCATACCTGTTGCACCTTAACAGACAGACAAACTCTACCCCTCTTCATACCTGTTGCACCTTAACAGACAGACAAACCCTCCCCTCTTCATACCTGTTGCACCTTAACAGACAGACAAACCCTCCCCTCTTCATACCTGTTGCACCTTAACAGACAGACAAACCCTCCCCTCTTCATACCTGTTGCACCTTAACAGACAGACAAACCCTCCCCTCTTCATACCTGTTGCACCTTAACAGACAGACAAACCCTCCCCTCTTCATACCTGTTGCACCTTAACAGACAGACAAACTCCTCCCCTCTTCATACCTGTTGCACCTTAACAGACAGACAAACCCTCCCCTCTTCATACCTGTTGCACCTTAACAGACAGACAAACCCTCCCCTCTTCATACCTGTTGCACCTTAACAGACAGACAAACTCTACCCCTCTTCATACCTGTTGCACCTTAACAGACAGACAAACCCTCCCCCTCTTCATACCTGTTGCACCTTAACAGACAGACAAACTCTACCCCTCTTCATACCTGTTGCACCTTAACAGACAGACAAACTCTACCCCTCTTTATACCTGTTGCACCTTAACAGACAGACAAACTCTACCCCTCTTCATACCTGTTGCACCTTAACAGACAGACAAACCCTCCCCCTCTTCATACCTGTTGCACCTTAACAGACAGACAAACTCTACCCCTCTTTATACCTGTTGCACCTTAACAGACAGACAAACTCTACCCCTCTTCATACCTGTTGCACCTTAACAGACAGACAAACCCTCCCCCTCTTCATACCTGTTGCACCTTAACAGACAGACAAACCCTCCCCCTCTTCATACCTGTTGCACCTTAACAGACAGACAAACCCTCCCCTCTTCATACCTGTTGCACCTTAACAGACAGACAAACCCTCCCCTCTTCATACCTGTTGCACCTTAACAGACAGACAAACCCTCCCCTCTTCATACCTGTTGCACCTTAACAGACAGACAAACCCTCCCCTCTTCATACCTGTTGCACCTTAACAGACAGACAAACTCTACCCCTCTTCATACCTGTTGCACCTTAACAGACAGACAAACTCTCCCCCTCTTCATACCTGTTGCACCTTAACAGACAGACAAACCCTCCCCTCTTCATACCTGTTGCACCTTAACAGACAGACAAACTCTCCCCCTCTTCATACCTGTTGCACCTTAACAGACAGACAAACTCTCCCCTCTTCATACCTGTTGCACCTTAACAGACAGACAAACCCTCCCCTCTTCATACCTGTTGCACCTTAACAGACAGACAAACCCTACCCCTCTTTATACCTGTTGCACCTTAACAGACAGACAAACTCTACCCCTCTTCATACCTGTTGCACCTTAACAGACAGACAAACTCTACCCCTCTTCATACCTGTTGCACCTTAACAGACAGACAAACCCTCCCCCTCTTCATACCTGTTGCACCTTAACAGACAGACAAACCCTCCCCCTCTTCATACCTGTTGCACCTTAACAGACAGACAAACCCTCCCCCTCTTCATACCTGTTGCACCTTAACAGACAGACAAACCCTCCCCCTCTTCATACCTGTTGCACCTTAACAGACAGACAAACCCTCCCCTCTTCATACCTGTTGCACCTTAACAGACAGACAAACCCTCCCCCTCTTCATACCTGTTGCACCTTAACAGACAGACAAACTCTACCCCTCTTCATACCTGTTGCACCTTAACAGACAGACAAACTCTACCCCTCTGCATACCTGTTGCACCTTAACAGACAGACAAACCCTCCCCCTCTTCATACCTGTTGCACCTTAACAGACAGACAAACTCTCCCCCTCTTCATACCTGTTGCACCTTAACAGACAGACAAACTCTCCCCCTCTTCATACCTGTTGCACCTTAACAGACAGACAAACCCTCCCCCTCTTCATACCTGTTGCACCTTAACAGACAGACCCTCCCCCTCTTCATACCTGTTGCACCTTAACAGACAGACAAACTCTACCCCTCTTCATACCTGTTGCACCTTAACAGACAGACAAACTCTACCCCTCTGCATACCTGTTGCACCTTAACAGACAGACAAACCCTCCCCCTCTTCATACCTGTTGCACCTTAACAGACAGACAAACCCTCCCCCTCTTCATACCTGTTGCACCTTAACAGACAGACAAACCCTCCCCCTCTTCATACCTGTTGCACCTTAACAGACAGACAAACCCTCCCCTCTTCATACCTGTTGCACCTTAACAGACAGACAAACTCTACCCTCTTCATACCTGTTGCACCTTAACAGACAGACAAACCTCCCCTCTTCATACCTGTTGCACCTTAACAGACAGACAAACCCTCCCCCTCTTCATACCTGTTGCACCTTAACAGACAGACAAACCCTCCCCCTCTTCATACCTGTTGCACCTTAACAGACAGACAAACTCTACCCCTCTTTATACCTGTTGCACCTTAACAGACAGACCAAATCTACACCTCTGCATACCTGTTGCACCTTAACAGACAGACAAACCCTCCCCCTCTTCATACCTGTTGCACCTTAACAGACAAACAAACTCTACCCCTCTGCATACCTGTTGCACCTTAACAGACAGACAAACCCTCCCCCTCTTCATACCTGTTGCACCTTAACAGACAGACAAACCCTCCCCCTCTTCATACCTGTTGCACCTTAACAGACAGACAAACTCTACCCCTCTTCATACCTGTTGCACCTTAACAGACAGACAAACCCTCCCCCTCTTCATACCTGTTGCACCTTAACAGACAGACAAACCCTCCCCTCTTTATACCTGTTGCACCTTAACAGACAGACAAACTCTCCCCCTCTTCATACCTGTTGCACCTTAACAGACAGACAAACCCTCCCCTCTGCATACCTGTTGCACCTTAACAGACAGACAAACCCTCCCCCTCTTCATACCTGTTGCACCTTAACAGACAGACAAACCCTCCCCCTCTTCATACCTGTTGCACCTTAACAGACAGACAAACTCTACCCCTCTTCATACCTGTTGCACCTTAACAGACAGACAAACCCTCCCCTCTTCATACCTGTTGCACCTTAACAGACAGACAAACCCTCCCCTCTTCATACCTGTTGCACCTTAACAGACAGACAAACCCTCCCCCTCTTCATACCTGTTGCACCTTAACAGACAGACAAACCCTCCCCTCTTCATACCTGTTGCACCTTAACAGACAGACAAACCCTCCCCTCTTCATACCTGTTGCACCTTAACAGACAGACAAACTCTACCCCTCTTCATACCTGTTGCACCTTAACAGACAGACAAACTCTACCCCTCTTCATACCTGTTGCACCTTAACAGACAGACAAACCCTCCCCCTCTTCATACCTGTTGCACCTTAACAGACAGACAAACTCTACCCCTCTTCATACCTGTTGCACCTTAACAGACAGACAAACTCTACCCCTCTTTATACCTGTTGCACCTTAACAGACAGACAAACCCTCCCCCTCTTCATACCTGTTGCACCTTAACAGACAGACAAACCCTCCCCCTCTTCATACCTGTTGCACCTTAACAGACAGACAAACTCTACCCCTCTTTATACCTGTTGCACCTTAACAGACAGACAAACTCTACCCCTCTTCATACCTGTTGCACCTTAACAGACAGACAAACCCTCCCCCTCTTCATACCTGTTGCACCTTAACAGACAGACAAACCCTCCCCTCTTCATACCTGTTGCACCTTAACAGACAGACAAACCCTCCCCTCTTCATACCTGTTGCACCTTAACAGACAGACAAACTCTACCCCTCTTTATACCTGTTGCACCTTAACAGACAGACAAACTCTACCCCTCTGCATACCTGTTGCACCTTAACAGACAGACAAACCCTCCCCCTCTTCATACCTGTTGCACCTTAACAGACAGACAAACCCTCCCCCTCTTCATACCTGTTGCACCTTAACAGACAGACAAACTCTCCCCTCTTCATACCTGTTGCACCTTAACAGACAGACAAACCCTCCCCCTCTTCATACCTGTTGCACCTTAACAGACAGACAAACTCTACCCCTCTTCATACCTGTTGCACCTTAACAGACAGACAAACTCTACCCCTCTTTATACCTGTTGCACCTTAACAGACAGACAAACCTCCCCCTCTTCATACCTGTTGCACCTTAACAGACAGACAAACCCTCCCCTCTTCATACCTGTTGCACCTTAACAGACAGACAAACCCTCCCCTCTTCATACCTGTTGCACCTTAACAGACAGACAAACCCTCCCCTCTTCATACCTGTTGCACCTTAACAGACAGACAAACCCTCCCCTCTTCATACCTGTTGCACCTTAACAGACAGACAAACTCTACCCCTCTTCATACCTGTTGCACCTTAACAGACAGACAAACCCTCCCCTCTTCATACCTGTTGCACCTTAACAGACAGACAAACTCTACCCCTCTTCATACCTGTTGCACCTTAACAGACAGACAAACTCTACCCCTCTTTATACCTGTTGCACCTTAACAGACAGACAAACCCTCCCCCTCTTCATACCTGTTGCACCTTAACAGACAGACAAACTCTACCCCTCTTTATACCTGTTGCACCTTAACAGACAGACCAACTCTACCCCTCTTTATACCTGTTGCACCTTAACAGACAGACAAACTCTACCCCTCTTCATACCTGTTGCACCTTAACAGACAGACAAACTCTCCCCCTCTTCATACCTGTTGCACCTTAACAGACAGACAAACCCTCCCCTCTTCATACCTGTTGCACCTTAACAGACAGACAAACCCTCCCCTCTTCATACCTGTTGCACCTTAACAGACAGACAAACTCTACCCCTCTTTATACCTGTTGCACCTTAACAGACAGACAAACTCTACCCTCTTCATACCTGTTGCACCTTAACAGACAGACAAACCCTCCCCTCTTCATACCTGTTGCACCTTAACAGACAGACAAACCCTCCCCTCTTCATACCTGTTGCACCTTAACAGACAGACAAACCCTCCCCCTCTTCATACCTGTTGCACCTTAACAGACAGACAAACCCTCCCCTCTTCATACCTGTTGCACCTTAACAGACAGACAAACCCTCCCCCTCTTCATACCTGTTGCACCTTAACAGACAGACAAACCCTCCCCTCTTCATACCTGTTGCACCTTAACAGACAGACAAACCCTCCCCCTCTTCATACCTGTTGCACCTTAACAGACAGACAAACCCTCCCCTCTTCATACCTGTTGCACCTTAACAGACAGACAAACTCTACCCCTCTTCATACCTGTTGCACCTTAACAGACAGACAAACTCTACCCCCTCTTCATACCTGTTGCACCTTAACAGACAGACAAACCCTCCCCCTCTTCATACCTGTTGCACCTTAACAGACAGACAAACTCTACCCCTCTTTATACCTGTTGCACCTTAACAGACAGACAAACTCTACCCCTCTTTATACCTGTTGCACCTTAACAGACAGACAAACTCTACCCCTCTTCATACCTGTTGCACCTTAACAGACAGACAAACCCTCCCCCTCTTTATACCTGTTTCACCTTAACAGACAGACAAACTCTACCCCTCTTCATACCTGTTGCACCTTAACAGACAGACAAACTCTACTCCTCTTCATACCTGTTGCACCTTAACAGACAGACAAACCCTCCCCCTCTTCATACCTGTTGCACCTTAACAGACAGACAAACCCTCCCCCTCTTCATACCTGTTGCACCTTAACAGACAGACAAACCCTCCCCCTCTTCATACCTGTTGCACCTTAACAGACAGACAAACTCTACCCCTCTTCATACCTGTTGCACCTTAACAGACAGACAAACTCTACCCCTCTTCATACCTGTTGCACCTTAACAGACAGACAAACCCTCCCCTCTTCATACCTGTTGCACCTTAACAGACAGACAAACTCTACCCCTCTTCATACCTGTTGCACCTTAACAGACAGACAAACTCTCCCCTCTTCATACCTGTTGCACCTTAACAGACAGACAAACCCTCCCCCTCTTCATACCTGTTGCACCTTAACAGACAGACAAACTCTCCCCCTCTTCATACCTGTTGCACCTTAACAGACAGACAAACTCTACCCCTCTTCATACCTGTTGCACCTTAACAGACAGACAAACCCTCCCCTCTTCATACCTGTTGCACCTTAACAGACAGACAAACCCTCCCCCTCTTCATACCTGTTGCACCTTAACAGACAGACAAACTCTCCCCTCTTCATACCTGTTGCACCTTAACAGACAGACAAACTCTACCCCTCTTCATACCTGTTGCACCTTAACAGACAGACAAACCTCTCCCCTCTTCATACCTGTTGCACCTTAACAGACAGACAAACCCTCCCCCTCTTCATACCTGTTGCACCTTAACAGACAGACAAACCCTCCCCCTCTTCATACCTGTTGCACCTTAACAGACAGACAAACCCTCCCCCTCTTCATACCTGTTGCACCTTAACAGACAGACAAACTCTACCCCTCTTCATACCTGTTGCACCTTAACAGACAGACAAACCCTCCCCTCTCTTCATACCTGTTGCACCTTAACAGACAGACAAACCCTCCCCTCTTCATACCTGTTGCACCTTAACAGACAGACAAACTCTACCCCTCTTCATACCTGTTGCACCTTAACAGACAGACAAACTCTACCCCTCTTTATACCTGTTGCACCTTAACAGACAGACAAACTCTACCCCTCTTCATACCTGTTGCACCTTAACAGACAGACAAACCCTCCCCCTCTTCATACCTGTTGCACCTTAACAGACAGACAAACTCTACCCCTCTTCATACCTGTTGCACCTTAACAGACAGACAAACCCTCCCCTCTTCATACCTGTTGCACCTTAACAGACAGACAAACCCTCCCCTCTTCATACCTGTTGCACCTTAACAGACAGACAAACTCTACCCCTCTTCATACCTGTTGCACCTTAACAGACAGACAAACCCTCCCCCTCTTCATACCTGTTGCACCTTAACAGACAGACAAACCCTCCCCCTCTTTATACCTGTTTCACCTTAACAGACAGACAAACCTCTCCCTCTTCATACCTGTTGCACCTTAACAGACAGACAAACCCTCCCCTCTTCATACCTGTTGCACCTTAACAGACAGACAAACCCTCCCCCTCTTCATACCTGTTGCACCTTAACAGACAGACAAACCCTCCCCCTCTTCATACCTGTTGCACCTTAACAGACAGACAAACTCTACCCCTCTTCATACCTGTTGCACCTTAACAGACAGACAAACCCTCCCCCTCTTCATACCTGTTGCACCTTAACAGACAGACAAACCCTCCCCCTCTTCATACCTGTTGCACCTTAACAGACAGACAAACCCTCCCCTCTTCATACCTGTTGCACCTTAACAGACAGACAAACCCTCCCCCTCTTCATACCTGTTGCACCTTAACAGACAGACAAACCCTCCCCCTCTTCATACCTGTTGCACCTTAACAGACAGACAAACTCTACCCCTCTTTATACCTGTTGCACCTTAACAGACAGACCAACTCTACCCCTCTTTATACCTGTTGCACCTTAACAGACAGACAAACTCTACCCTCTTCATACCTGTTGCACCTTAACAGACAGACAAACCCTTCCCCTCTTTATACCTGTTTCACCTTAACAGACAGACAAACTCTACCCCTCTTTATACCTGTTGCACCTTAACAGACAGACAAACTCTACCCCTCTTCATACCTGTTGCACCTTAACAGACAGACAAACCCTCCCCCTCTTCATACCTGTTGCACCTTAACAGACAGACAAACCCTCCCCTCTTCATACCTGTTGCACCTTAACAGACAGACAAACTCTACCCCTCTTCATACCTGTTGCACCTTAACAGACAGACAAACTCTCCCCTCTTCATACCTGTTGCACCTTAACAGACAGACAAACTCTACCCCTCTTCATACCTGTTGCACCTTAACAGACAGACAAACCCTCCCCTCTTCATACCTGTTGCACCTTAACAGACAGACAAACTCTACCCCTCTTCATACCTGTTGCACCTTAACAGACAGACAAACCCTCCCCTCTTCATACCTGTTGCACCTTAACAGACAGACAAACTCTACCCTCTTCATACCTGTTGCACCTTAACAGACAGACAAACCCTCCCCTCTTTATACCTGTTGCACCTTAACAGACAGACAAACTCTACCCCTCTTCATACCTGTTGCACCTTAACAGACAGACAAACCCTCCCCTCTTTCATACCTGTTGCACCTTAACAGACAGACAAACTCTACCCCCTCTTCATACCTGTTGCACCTTAACAGACAGACAAACTCTACCCCTCTTCATACCTGTTGCACCTTAACAGACAGACAAACTCTACCCTCTTCATACCTGTTGCACCTTAACAGACAGACAAACTCTCCTCTTCATACCTGTTGCACCTTAACAGACAGACAAACTCTACCCCTCTTCATACCTGTTGCACCTTAACAGACAGACAAACTCTACCCCTCTTCATACCTGTTGCACCTTAACAGACAGACAAACCCTCCCCCTCTTCATACCTGTTGCACCTTAACAGACAGACAAACTCTACCCCTCTTCATACCTGTTGCACCTTAACAGACAGACAAACTCTACCCTCTTCATACCTGTTGCACCTTAACAGACAGACAAACCCTCCCCCTCTTCATACCTGTTGCACCTTAACAGACAGACAAACTCTACCCCTCTTTATACCTGTTGCACCTTAACAGACAGACAAACTCTACCCCTCTTCATACCTGTTGCACCTTAACAGACAGACAAACTCTACCCCTCTTTATACCTGTTGCACCTTAACAGACAGACAAACTCTACCCCTCTTCATACCTGTTGCACCTTAACAGACAGACAAACTCTACCCCTCTTTATACCTGTTGCACCTTAACAGACAGACAAACTCTACCCCTCTTCATACCTGTTGCACCTTAACAGACAGACAAACTCCTCATACCTGTTGCACCTTCCCCTCTTCATACCTGTTGCACCTGTTGCACCTCAGCGGCGGTGCTCTTGAACAGCTCAATGTATCTCTTTCCCAGGATGTCTTTGTGCTTCCTGAGAGCGCACTGAGCATGCTCCTCACTGGAGAATAGGACAAAGGCGTCGCCTGTAGGCCTTCCATCAGGGAAACGCACAAATAGGATGCCATCCTTGTCACCACTGACAGGACAGGCCTCTTTAGGCCCCTCCCCCTGGGAGAAGAAGGCTAGCACCTGGTCAGGTGTGGCGGTGAAGGGAAGACCTCTCATCCTGACAATCACCTGGTCCTCACGAGACAGGAACAACGCCACCTCACTGGAGGTACCGCCTGCTATCTTAAGGAAGTCCTCTCCTGTTGCCTTGTACACCTGCAGCAGAAAAGACATGGCATTAACTCCTGCTCTTTGGGCTGTTATTACAGGTTACGTTTACTTATTTATTGGTGCTGTTAGTGTCTGAGCAGGACCATAGATAGGGTTAGTAAAAGGTTTATAATAGGTTATTAACAGGTTACCTCTATGTACCGTTGGTTAGGGTTAGTAAAGGGTTTATAATAGGTTATTAACAGGTTACCTTTATGTACCGTTGGTTAGGGTTAGTAAAAGGTTGATAATAGGTTATTAACAGGTCACCTCTTTGTACCGTTGGTTAGGGTTAGGGTCAGTAATAGGTTATTAACAGGTTACCTCTATGTATCGTTGGTTAGGGTTAGTAAAATGTTGATAATAAGTTATTAACAGGTTACCTCTTATGTACCGTTGGTTAGGGTGAGGGTTAGTAATAGGTTATTAACAAATTACCTCTATGTATCTGTTGCCCATGTGGTGTTTGTGTCTCTGCAAGGCCATGTCTCTGTGCTCTTCACTGATGAAGCGGACCATAGCCTCTCCGTTCCTCCGACCCTGGGCGTTCAGACACAACGCAGCGCCACCTCTGGACAACACACGGCATTACAGCTATTAAAACAATTTCAATACACTTCACACCATCATAACAGTAATAAGTCAAACACAACAGACAACACACCACTAGACACTGAACACACATACTTGGCAATGTTGAGTCCTCTGAAGAAGCGAGCGATGTCCTGGTCAGATGACTGCCACGGCAACCCCCTCGCTCTGATCACTGTGTTGTCACACACACGCTCCATCTTACTGCTACACACACACGCGCACATGGACACACACCAGTTAGCATCAAATCCCTCACCGCTCCATCCAACTATGTAAGAACGCCAATGAATAGTATCATATAATCTACCTTACTGCTAATCTATCTTAGTGAGGCTACTTACCAAGTGCCGCTTTCAAACTTCTCAGTGACTCTCTCTGGGTTTGAGAATGTGTGACCTACAACAAACAGAAGGCCAGAGCAGAAGTCAAAGATGAGCAACAGCGACAACATTGTGAGAAAGGTCAGAGTTTGTGTAAGTTAGTGTGTCACTCACATAAGGGTTCCAATAGCAGGGCTAGGACGATGTTGGCCATAGTCTGGACCTGCAGTGCTGCTGTGACCGGTGACAACATGGCCGTCGGATCCAACACAGCCGTTGGATCCAGTACAGCCGGCGGCTCCAATACGGCTACTGGCTCCACAGTTACACTGAGAGCTGAGGAAACCGTGGTCAAGGAGAAAACTACAGGAGAGGAGCAAGCAAGGTGTGTGTGTGTGTTAGTCCTGCTTCCTGGTAGGTGTGTAGGGCTGGTCCTGTTGGCTCAACACATAGCCTGTTCCTCTTGGAGCTACAGTGAGACACGTCAATTGTGTCTCTATTTGCATTTCAAAACCTCTAGTCCCACAGCCAACACCCTGAGGCCTGCAGACGCCTCCCATGGCAGTGTTCACTTAAGTGTCACACACACACTCTCGTGCTCTCTCTCTCTCTCACAAGAGAGAGCACACACACACACGCACGCACGTGTCTTTGCTGTGAGTGTCTTTTCTGTGAGTGTCTTTGCTGTGAGTGTCATTGCTGTGAGTGTCTATGCTGTGAGTGACTTTGCTGTGAGTGTCATTGCTGTGAGTGTCTTTGCTGTGAGTGTCATTGCTGTGAGTGTCTATGCTGTGAGTGACTTTGCTGTGAGTGTCATTGCTGTGAGTGTCTTTGCTGTGAGTGTCTTTGCTGTGAGTGTCTTTGCTGTGAGTGACTGCTGTGAGTGTTATTGCTGTGAGTGTTTTTGCTGTGAGTGTTTTTTCTGTGAGTGTCTTTGCTGTGAGTGTCATTGCTGTGAGTGTCTTTTCTGTGAGTGACTTTGCTGTGAGTGTCTTTGCTGTGAGTGTCTTTTCTGTGAGTGTCTTTTCTGTGAGTGTCATTGCTGTGAGTGTCTTTGCTGTGAGTGACTTTGCTGTGAGTGTCATTGCTGTGAGTGTCTTTGCTGTGAGTGACATTGCTGTGAGTGTCATTGTTGTGAGTGTCTTTGCCGTGAGTGTCTTTGCTGTGAGTGTCTTTTCTGTGAGTGTCTTTTCTGTGAGTGTCATTGCTGTGAGTGTCTTTGCTGTGAGTGACTGCTGTGAGTGTCTTTGCTGTGAGTGTCATTGCTGTGAGTGTCTTTTCTATGAGTGACTTTGCTGTGAGTTCCATTGCTGTGAGTGTCTTTGCTGTGAGTGACTTTGCTGTGAGTGTCATTACTGTGAGTGTCTTTGCTGTGAGTGACTGCTGTGAGTGTCATTGCTGTGAGTGACTTTGCTGTGAGTGACTTTGCTGTGAGTGTCATTGCTGTGAGTGTCATTGCTGTGAGTGTCATTACTTTGAGTGTCTTTGCTGTGAGTGTCATTGCTGTGAGTGTCATTGCTGTGAGTGTCTTTGCTGTGAGTGTCTTTGCTGTGAGTGTCTTTTCTGTGAGTGTCTTTGCTGTGAGTGTCTTTGCTGTGAGTGACTTTGCTGTGAGTGTCATAGCTGTGAGTGTCATTGCTGTTAGTGTCTTTGCTGTGAGTGTCTTTTCTGTGAGTGTCATTGCTGTGAGTGTCTTTGCTGTGAGTGACTTTGCTGTGAGTGACTTTGCTGTGAGTGTCATTGCTGTGAGTGTCTTTGCTGTTAGTGTCTTTGCTGTGAGTGTCTTTGCTGTGAGTGTCTTTTCTGTGAGTGTCATTGCTGTGAGTGTCTTTGCTGTGAGTGACTTTGCTGTGAGTGTCATAGCTGTGAGTGTCATTGCTGTTAGTGTCTTTGCTGTGAGTGTATTTTCTGTGAGTGTCATTGCTGTGAGTGACTTTGCTGTGAGTGACTTTGCTGTGAGTGTCATTGCTGTGAGTGTCTTTGCTGTGAGTGTCATTGCTGTGAGTGTCTTTTCTGTGAGTGTCATTGCTGTGAGTGTCTTTGCTGTGAGTGACTTTGCTGTGAGTGTCATTGCTGTGAGTGACATTGCTGTTACTGTCTTTGCTGTGAGTGTCATTGCTGTGAGTGTCTTTGCTGTGAGTGACTTTGCTGTGAGTGTCTTTGCTGTGAGTGACTTTGCTGTGAGTGTCTTTGCTGTGAGTGTCATTGCTGTGAGTGTCTTTTCTGTGAGTGTCTTTGCTGTGAGTGTTTTTGCTGTGAGTGACTTTGCTGTGAGTGTCTTTGCTGTGAGTGTCTTTGCTGTGAGTGTCTTTGCTGTGAGTGTATTTTCTGTGAGTGACTTTGCTGTGAGTGTCATTGCTGTGAGTGTCTTTGCTGTTAGTGTCTTTGCTGTGAGTGTCTTTGCTGTGAGTGTCTTTTCTGTGAGTGTCATTGCTGTGAGTGTCTTTGCTGTGAGTGACTTTGCTGTGAGTGTCATAGCTGTGAGTGTCATTGCTGTTAGTGTCTTTGCTGTGAGTGTCTTTTCTGTGAGTGTCATTGCTGTGAGTGTCTTTGCTGTGAGTGACTTTGCTGTGAGTGACTTTGCTGTGAGTGTCATTGCTGTGAGTGTCTTTGCTGTGAGTGTCATTGCTGTGAGTGTCTTTTCTGTGAGTGTCATTGCTGTGAGTGTCTTTGCTGTGAGTGACTTTGCTGTGAGTGACTTTGCTGTGAGTGACATTGCTGTTACTGTCTTTGCTGTGAGTGTCATTGCTGTGAGTGTCTTTGCTGTGAGTGACTTTGCTGTGAGTGTCTTTGCTGTGAGTGACTTTGCTGTGAGTGTCTTTGCTGTGAGTGTCATTGCTGTGAGTGTCTTTTCTGTGAGTGTCTTTGCTGTGAGTGTTTTTGCTGTGAGTGACTTTGCTGTGAGTGTCTTTGCTGTGAGTGTCTTTGCTGTGAGTGTCTTTGCTGTGAGTGTATTTTCTGTGAGTGACTTTGCTGTGAGTGTCATTGCTGTGAGTGTCTTTGCTGTGAGTGTCTTTTCTGTGAGTGTCATTGCTGTGAGTGTCTTTGCTGTGAGTGACTTTGCTGTGAGTGACTTTGCTGTGAGTGTCATTGTTGTGAGTGTCTTTGCTGTGAGTGTCTTTTCTGTGAGTGTCTTTTCTGTGAGTGTCATTGCTGTGAGTGTCATTGCTGTTAGTGACTTTGCTGTGAGTGTCATTGCTGTGAGTGTCTTTGCTGTGAGTGTCTTTGCTGTGAGTGTCATTGCTGTGAGTGTCTTTTCTGTGAGTGACTTTGCTGTGAGTTCCATTGCTGTGAGTGTCTTTGCTGTGAGTGACTTTGCTGTGAGTGTCATTACTGTGAGTGTCTTTGCTGTGAGTGACTTTGCTGTGAGTGTCATTGCTGTGAGTGTCTTTGCTGTGAGTGACATTGCTGTGAGTGTCATTGCTGTGAGTGTCTTTGCTGTGAGTGTCTTTGCTGTGAGTGTCAATGCTGTGAGTGTCTTTTCTGTGAGTTCCATTGCTGTGAGTGTCTTTGCTGTGAGTGACTTTGTTGTGAGTGACTTTGCTGTGAGTGACTTTGCTGTGAGTGTCTTTTCTGTGAGTGTCTTTTCTGTGAGTGTCATTGCTGTGAGTGTCTTTGCTGTGAGTGACTTTGCTGTGAGTGTCATTGCTGTGAGTGTCTTTGCTGTGAGTGACATTGCTGTGAGTGTCATTGTTGTGAGTGTCTTTGCCGTGAGTGTCTTTGCTGTGAGTGTCATTGCTGTGAGTGGCTTTGCTGTGAGTGACTGCTGTGAGTGTCTTTGCTGTGAGTGTCATTGCTGTGAGTGTCTTTGCTGTGAGTTCCATTGCTGTGAGTTCCATTGCTGTGAGTGTCTTTGCTGTGAGTGACTTTGCTGTGAGTGTCATTACTGTGAGTGTCTTTGCTGTGAGTGACTGCTGTGAGTGTCATTGCTGTGAGTGTCTTTGCTGTGAGTGACTTTGCTGTGAGTGTCATTGCTGTGAGTGTCTTTGCTGTGAGTGACTTTGCTGTGAGTGTCATTGCTGTGAGTGACTTTGCTGTGAGTGACTTTGCTGTGTTTCTCAGTTGTAAGGATACATTCTGCCATGTACTGCACCTCCAGGCTCTTGGTGTCTGCAGAGGGGAAGTGCTTCCTGAACTCTTTCCTCAGGTCAAAAAAGGAGTTGAAACATTCTGGCAGTGCCAGGTTCTGCAGAGGAAGACAGGTTCTGCAGACATTAACCACTGGGCACAGACGTCAATTCAACGTCTATTCCAAGTTGGTTTAAAGTAATTATATTGGAATGACGTGGAAACAACGTTGATTCAACCAGTGTGTGCCCAGTGGGTAAAGTCACATACATTAACCCAGGGGAACTGATTGTGGCATGTGCTTGGATCACCAGAGTTTGAGTCTTGCACGGACCAAATATACTGTAGTATGCCACTTTAAAAACGTTATGACCATATTATTATTGATTCAACAGTAGAGAAGAGGAAGAGAACATGTGCAGCCTACCATTGACAGCTGCTAGGTGTTGGGTCGGTATCAGGAGCTGTCTGTTTACTACACTCATTTACATATTTACTTATGTCAATAAAGTTAGATTCCCCATGGGTCTGTATATCATACTGGGTGTGAGGGGGGAGGAACACAAGATGTAATAGGAGAACGGTGTGTGTGTGTGCGTGCGCGCGTTCGTGTTCAAACAAAGCCAAGACAATATGTCAAGACAACCTCCCATTTCAACATCATGTAGAGCAGGATCTTGACAGAAGAGCTGACATAACACATTTCTTTATGGTTCTGTGAACACCAAACGGTTCTGGTGGAGGTAACTGTGCGCCCCGCCCTGCCAGCCTGTACCCTTACCTTGCCCGCAGCTTCGGGGTGGAGAACCTGGCGAATGTGAAGCTGCCCGTCCGTACACACACACACTGACGTGCCCGCGCCCAAGCTGTTCACCTCATTGGTCAATCTCAGATGGAACTGTTTAAAACATAGGAAGAGATCAGCTACATAGTAAATTCTTTAAATCAAGATCAGATAAAACATCTGTAATAAACATGTACAGAACAACTCACTGGTAATATTGACAATACACTAACATTTTATTGGTTGAAAGTGTGACCATTATTCTGCTGATGATGAATAACAATGCAGCCATTTATAATCTCATAATTCAGCGCCAAAATGTTGACCACAGTATACAATTTCAACCAATGAGTTATAACTGTTTACTACTGTCTAATAAACAACCTATTATGCTGTTTATAGACTACTTAAACGGAGTCTACCTTAATGGAAAGTATTACCATAAAGGCAAAATATTTACAAAAACATCCAAATATAGGCTTACACCTTACTGCTTGTTATAAAGTCCAACTTGAATGGCTTGTTGTTACTTTCGAGTGGCTGGACACTATTTGTGGGGTGATGTCATCGATGTTTGTGTGTCTTTTGTCTATGTATGGTCTATATATTTGGTTTCAGATAACCACCCAGAGAACAAGCACTTTAATTGCTGCTAGTTGTATAAGCCTCATTATGCAAATTGTGTGGTCATTTGCATTACTAAGCTCTAAAGATCCACACCTCCTCATTACTCAATGGACTTTTACAACTGTCCCTCAGGCTGTCAAGTAAAATGCCATCAAAACTATAGGGATCGAAAACGATTATTAATTATTAGCCAATTATAATTAGATATACCAGGATCAAGGCCTAAATAAACCAAATTGTTATAAAACTTCAATCAATGCATCGGTGCCTCTGATTTCAAGTAAAGGATGAATGGATGGCAAAGCAGAATGTGATGAGGTCAAACATGTATTTCATAAAGAATCTGAGATTTGACCTGGTTTAGCGCGTGCTCCAAGCCTGTGACTGTAGAGACAGACTCCTCGCTGTCCTCTCTCTCCCCAGACAATCTTCTGCCAGGTCCGAATGCTCAGGCCGTATTAACACCTCATTCACCTTTCCCAACTGGACCAGAGAGAAAACACACACACTTCAGTACATTTCAAATAACAACGTCATTATCAAATGTACATTCTCATAGGCTATAGGCAGGGGTACACTTAAAAAACACACTTTAATATGCATAATGGGGTAGCCGATTTATGGCACACTTATGATCAGAGTTTTATCATTAGACCTCATAAACAGAAGAAAGGTGACTGTCTATTAAACCAAATAGGGCACATTTGACACAGTGAGCATTCTGGTTATGCTGGATGAATACTTTGTCTTTGTATAGATTACCTCATCTAGCTCCTCCTGAAAATAAATAATAGTTATTATCATATTCTCTTAATAAAGAAGGAAAATATTTTAAAGATGACCTTTTTGTTCTTCAAGTCCACGAGCTGCCACACCAACTGCTCGAGCTCCGTCTCGTCCGAACCCAAGAGGTCTCCGCTCGCGCCAAATGTGGTGGTGAACAACACCGCCAGGTAGTCTACCTGAGCCGTCATTTTCAGGATGAATACAAAAAGAAACTACTGTAATTACACCCAAAGTAAAAGAAAATAACCTACAGCTACACCCCCAGAACAGTATAGAACCCAAAGAATCCAGCCACCCACACCCAGACACCTATACGCAAAGGTGTGCTCAGCAACTCCAGATATTTTTAGTGGTTTATTGATTGCTTGATAATCTATGCAAAATCTCCGGCACACCTCATCGCAGTGTAATGGCTGAACGTTTCCTTTTTTTGTGATGCACCTACCTGTGTGCGCTGCGGACCACGTGACCCAGGTAGCTACCTGCATGGGGCGTATTCATTACGCCAATTCTGTTGCAAAGCGCTTCTTAAACGGATGCAAACGGGACGAAACGGAGAGGGACCTACATGCAATTATCCAATAGAAACTCGTGTTTCCTCTGTTTGCTTCCGTTTGGTTCTTAACCTGTAAACGGTTTCCGTAATGAATACACCCCTTCTCTTTCTGAGTGCTGTCCCTATTGGTGCTTTCAAGCAGGGACGTGGCACCGCATCGCGACAAACCGATCGGCCCGACCTGAACAACATACACGAGAAGAACAACAATCTCATATACCAGCCTACAAACGGACCATTACCTAGTGTTTATCTCTATTCATGAGTAGACGAGTGCACAGGCTATTTCCGCAATGCTCCGCTTGCAGTGGGAAATGTTATTGAAAACAATCCAATGTAACATAATGTTGTTTTCTGCATTTCTGCTACTGCTGAGAAAATGTTGAGACCAGACAATCGTGGAAATCAGTGAAATCATTACAATAAAGTTTATAAGGCCTATTTAAAAATAAACAGTGATGGATATGTAGATCCATTGTTTTCATTTAGGCTATTGTAAAATACATATATCAAATATTCAAAAGTCACGCTATTGCCTGTTTTATTACGGCATCTTTTATAATTTATTATGAGAGTGCCTTTGGCAGAAGCCTGAATTATGTTGGATGAACGCTCCACTATGCACCGATTTCAGATCAGTTTGTGTTTTTACTCCTTAAAAACAAATGAGGTTTAAACTGATTCGGGGTCTGTCTTTACAGAACTGCTTTCCGTCGGGTTTTAAAACCCGGAAACCGTTGTGGCTAGATCCGGAAGTTTACCCCAAGTGAAAACAGAAAAACATGGCGGGGGACACTTTAACGGAGCTTCTTTTTCTGGATACGTTCAAACATCAAAGTGCAGAGGTAGCTAAATCTGTTAATACCACTTGCTATTTTATCCTAGGAGTGTACTTTGCTGAGATTCCAGTTACCTAACTAACTACGGCTTCTGACCCCCGTTCCCCTAGGCTAATGCTAACACAGTGGCCACCTTGCATAATAACTCAATCGTCCTTCCAAACTAAGTGTGATGCATTGTTTCCTAACAAGGTATTACGTTTTTAAGTAGGTTACGGGTTCTTCTATTCAGTGGTCTCTCCTACGGTTGCAGCGGGGATAGGGATACGTGAAATTAGCAAGCCATAACGGATAACGGGACAGTCGGCAACGGCGTGTGCGCATATTGTTCACCCGCTCGCTACTCACACAGCTAACGTGTAATTGCGTTTACTTGCTAGTTAGCGACTCACGCAGTTTACAGACAGTTTTCAGACAGTTCATATTTTCAGATATAGCCTACAGTTACTGTCTGCAGATGAGTACACGAAATTCTCAGTTGTCCCTTTTGTTTTTGTATGGCACAAAAAGTGCTGACTGTTTTTGTGGTGCGCTAACATGGTCTAAATAAAAATCTAATCACATTTTATTTTTCACATACGCCGAATACAACGGATGTGGTAGGCCTTACAGTGAAATTATTAAAATGTGTTTTGTCTGTAGCTGACCAATGTGGATGTGGTGCGATTCCCGTGTGGGGTCCTGATCACAGAGGTGCGCGTCATTCCCCCTGGAATTAAAGCACACACCAGCCTGCCAGACAACCGGGCATTCGGGTAAGAAACCATCATTCAAGGTGTATAAGGGAGAACTAAATAAATATATACTACTAGCTATGTGACATCTGAGACTGGGATGTGTGTGAGGGGAACTTCAGGGGCCTCAATCAATCATGCATAGGCACAAATATGTGCGTAAACCATGCGTGGGATCATTTCCACACAAAGTGTGCAATTTAACAATATGAACATTTGCCGTGATCGTGCTCACACAGTGCCAAGTGGTGGAATAATGCCTTGATCACACCTACAGCCTCATTGCGCAAATTGGTACGCAACGTCATCTGGATATGTGTGCAACGAAAGTTCAACATTCACCTTCTGCTACCATTCATGTCAAACAGTCTACCATACAATTTGATGCATTATTTCAATAAATCCAATGTATGCACCACATAGAACACACTGCAACGCAATTCTGCAAGCAAACGCAGCATTCCATTGGAAGTGAATGTACTTCTAGTGTACCAAAACGCAATGACGCTGTCGGTGTGATCGATGCGTAAGGGAACTGTCAAGCGTAGAATGGGGGGATATATACGTTGAAAATGTCTGAAATTGTGATGGAGTAATAATTCACTAATTTTTCGATGTGATTGTATTTCCATTGTGAATTCATGCAACATATCTTGACAGGCATATCATTTGACCACCAGTGCATTTGTTACTATAATAATTCACATAAAGTACAGTCATTTGTTACATTTTTTATTTAACCTTTATTTAGCAAGGCAAGTCAGTTAAGAACAAATTCCTATGTTCTTTGGTTGCAGCGTTGTATATCCTGGTACGGTGTGGTATATTCCCCACGGGCTTTAAGGATGCTTTGGTTGCAGCGTTGTATATCCTGGTACGGTGTGGTATATTCCCCACGGGCTTTAAGGATGCTTTGGTTGCAGCGTTGTATATCCTGGTGCGGTGTGGTATATTCCCCACGGCTTTAAGGATGCTTTGGTTGCAGCGTTGTATATCCTGGTGCGGTGTGGTATATTCCCCACGGGCTTTAAGGATGCTTTGGTTGCAGCGTTGTATATCCTGGTACGGTGTGGTATATTCCCCACGGGCTTTAAGGATGCTTTGGTTGCAGCGTTGTATATCCTGGTACGGTGTGGTATATTCCCCACGGGCTTTAAGGATGCTTTGGTTGCAGCGTTGTATATCCTGGTACGGTGTGGTATATTCCCCACGGGCTTTAAGGATGCTTTGGTTGCAGCGTTGTATATCCTGGTACGGTGTGGTATATTCCCCACGGGCTTTAAGGATGCTTTGGTTGCAGCGTTGTATATCCTGGTTGATATGTATGATTCATTGGGGGCGTTTCAAAATGCAAATAGCCAAAGTCGAGAACATTTGTTATTTATCAATTTTTTTTTTTTTTTTTTTTTCACCTTTATTTAACCAGGTAGGCAAGTTGAGAACAAGTTCTCATTTACAACTGCGACCTGGCCAAGATAAAGCAAAGCAGTTCGACACACAACAACACAGAGTTACACATGGAATAAAACAAACATACAGTCAATAATACAGTAGAAAAAAAAAGAAATCTATATACAAAGAGTGCAAATGAGGTAGGATAAGGAAGGTAAGACAATAAATAGGCCATGGTGGCAGAGTAATTACAATATAGCAATTTAACACTGGAATGGTAAAAGAAAACTGTGCAGTAGATGAATGTGCAATGTAGAAAAACTGGGGTGCAAAGGAACAAGATAAATAAATAAATACGGTAGGGGATGAGGTAGTTGGTTGGGCTATTTACAGATGGGCTATAAACAGGTACAGTGGTCTGTACACTGCTCTGACAGCTGGTGCTTAAAGCTGTTGAGGGAGATAAGTGTCTCCAGTTTCAGAGATTTTTGAAGTTCGTTCCAGTCATTGGCAGCAGAGAACTGGAAGGAGAGTCGGCCAAAGGAGGAATTGGCTTTGGGGGTGACCAGTGAGATATACCTGCTGGAGCGTGTGCTACGGGTTGGTGCTGCTAAGGTGACCAGCGAGCTGAGATAAAGCGGGACTTTACCTAGCAGGGACTTGTAAATGACCAGGAGCCAGTGGATATGGCGACGAGTGTAAAGTGAAGGCCAGCCTACGAGAGTGTACAGGTCGCAGTGGTGGGTGGTATATGGGGCTTTGGTAACAAAGCGGATGGCACTGTGATAGACTGCATCCAATTTGTTGAGTAGAGTATTGGAGGCTATTTTGTAAATTACATCACCGAAGTCGAGGATCGGTAGGATGGTCAGTTTTACGAGGGTAAGTTTGGCAGCATGAGTGAAGGAAGCTTTGTTGCGAAATAGGAAGCCAATTCTAGATTTAATTTTAGATTGGATATGTTTGATGTGAGTCTGGAAGGAGAGTTTACAGTCTAACCAGACACCTAGGTATTTGTAGTTTTCCACGTAATCTAAGACAGAACCGTCCAGAGTAGTGATGCTGGACGGGGGGACATGATTATCTCTTACCGGTGTACGCATGAAGCTCATAGGATTGTTTGATAAATAACACTTTTTCTATGTGTACGAACATTCTAAATTCTGTTCGTAAGAAGTATTTTATAGAAGTTTCTAGGCGATATTGATAAGAGGCCCCAGAGCTGTAATGTTCAGTTTGGCCTCATTCTAACCAGGGCAGGGTGATTGTAACCGGACAGACGGGATCTCTCATGTGGCTGAAAGGGGGGCTTTGTGGTGATGTCATATCCTGTTCCTGTCTGTGTTTCCAGGGAGACATCGCCTCATTCCTTCCAGCTGGAGCTTTTCTTCAACAACCTCACTAAACCCAGCAACGCCTGCTTCCACAGACTGGGCAGGTCAGTAACACTTTGTACATTCTATTTGAATTGAATGTATTTGTGTAAAATACATATACAACTGAAATGTACAATGTGGACCCAGAGGATAGTATTAATTAAAACACTTGTTTCCAAAGAGTGGTTCTCGAATATACCTCTACTTCTCTCAAGCTCCCTCTCTCTGTCTGTATCCCTCTCTCTCTACCTCTTACTCTGTCTCTCTCTGTCTGTAACCCTCTCTCTCTCTCTTCCTCTGTCTCTCTCTGTCTGTATCCCTCTCTCTCTACCTCTTCCTCTGTCTCTCTCTGTCTGTATCCCTCTCTCTCTACCTCTTCCTCTGTCTCTCTCTGTCTGTATCCCTCTCTCTCTACCTCTTCCTCTGTCTCTCTCTGACTGTATCCCTCTCTCTCTACCTCTTCCTCTGTCTCTCTCTGACTGTATCCCTCTCTCTCTACCTCTTCCTTTCTCTCTCTCTGTCTGTATCCCTCTCTCTCTACCTCTTCCTCTGTCTCTCTCTGTCTGTAACCCTCTCTCTCTACCTCTTCCTCTGTCTCTCTCTGTCTGTATCCCTCTCTCTCTACCTCTTCCTCTGTCTCTCTCTGTCTGTATCCCTCTCTCTCTACCTCTTCCTCTGTCTCTCTCTGTCTGTATCCCTCTCTCTCTACCTCTTCCTCTGTCTCTCTCTGTCTGTATCCCTCTCTCTCTACCTCTTCCTTTGTCTCTCCCTTTTCTTTCTCTTCCCAGAATGTGTCTATAAAAGTATTTGAGAGCTCAAGTCTCACCTGTAGAACCTGTCAGGGCAGAGACCAATCTGTGACGACTGTCTTAGTCCTTGTTCACTCCGAGACGGGTCGCCAGAAACTCAGCCCTGTTGCTGCACTTGCTGAATCACACACAACAGAATGTAGAACCCAGAATGCCACATCAATCATTCCAACAGAGAACACAGGCACGACCTAATGTTAGTCAAGCGCTCACAGGCCATTGTTGTTCACCTGAGAGAGAACTTGCACTACATCAGCCCCTCTACTGTAGCCTGCTCCACTACTAATGGCAATAACTCTGTCTCTCTTTCTCTTTCTGTCTCGTCCTTACAGTTTTGAATATGATGAAAACAAGTCCATCATTTTCAGGCCCAATGGAAAGGTAAAGACTCCCCCTCTGTCTGTAGAAAGGTCACTGTTCTCTCTGCAGGTGAACTGTGTTGTGTGTGTCGCTGTGTGTTTGTAATGGTGAGTGTGTGTGTTGTGTAGGTGAACACAGATGGTCTGGTGCTGCGTGGATGGTACACCAGTCTGACGGTGGCGGTGTACGGTACAGCAGAAAGGTCAAATGGTCATGACCGGGACTCTCCCCCGCCTCCCCCTCCCCCACCCCCCCAACAACAGACTGGCCTCAAGAGGAGCATCAAACAAGGTGGGTAAAGACTCATACTGGGGTTGCCAGGATACCACTATCACAATACTATCATACTTTCCATGGCAAAAAGGAAAACACAAGGTGGACTAAACTGTGTGTGTCTTAGAGTGGGATAAGGAAGAGCAGTATAATGGCAGTCCCCCCAGACCAGCTCCCAGAGGCCCCCGCACCCCTCCTGGACCGCCCCCACCAGATGATGATGATGAGGAGCCAGTCCCAGTGACCGGTAAAACACACACACACACACGCACATGTTCATCTCACAGGGACAGATTTCATACTGTATATTCAACTAGCTAACCTTGCCAAAAGAAACATTTCCATGTATTTGTGCAAGCCTGTATCCGTGTATACCTGATACCCTCTTTGGTTGCCGTGATAACCGACTGTGGTGTCCATGGTGACTGTCTCAGATGGAGTGGCCAAGGCGGAGCCGACTGAAAGAGGGGAGGACTACCTGGAGGCGGTCTCACCTGAACGCAGCTCACTGCCTGCTGACGAACCCTACTCAGACGCCGAGCCTGAGGACGAGGGGGAGGAGGAAGAGGAGGAAGAGCCGGAAGAAGAGGACGACGCACGGACTGAGTGTAGCGCCCCTGAGGATGAGGAGGAGGAAGAGGAGGAGGAAGAGGGTGAGGAGGAGGAGGAAGAGATGGAGGAAGGTAGGGGGGCTCCTGTGTGACGGCAGGACAGACAGTGTGGTTGTGCTCTGGCATGCTGCTCAGACCCCTCAACCCTAACCCTACACCCTGCTCAGACCCCTCAACCCTACACCCTCTTCTGACCCCTCAACCCAACACCCTGCTGAGATCCCTCAACCCTACACCCTGTTCAGACCCCTCAACCCTAACCCTACTCCCTGCTCAGACCCCTCAACACAACACCCTGTTGACCCCTCAACCCTACACCCTGCTCAGTGCCGTTATAACCAGCCTAACCAGTTGTAATCATAAGGCTTAGAGCGATGGCTGTTGCTGCTGTAGTATCAGATCCCCTTGCATGACAAACTAACTGTGCCTGTCTGCTCTTGTTGTCTCTCTCATTCTTAACTCTTGTTTGAGTGAAATGTAATTTCATCATGTTATTCATGTTTTAGCACTTATGTGAGTGTTGTGAGTGAGGCCTTTATCTTTTGGTGTTTTTTTGTTTTTGTTGTTTTACAATATTTCTCCCTCCTTCGTTCACCCTCCCTCCTCTCTCCAGGTGATGACGGTTATGAGCAGATCAGTAGTGATGAGGATGACTTGGACAATGGGAGTTTTAAGCTGCCCAGTTTTGACATTGACTACACCCCTGAAGACCTGGCCTCTGTGCCCCCAGTCCAGTCTGACCCCTCACGAAAGAGAGCTACGCCCACTGCTCTACTTCACCCCGCCCTACAAGACCCGCTTCGACTCCCAGCTGGAGAGGGCTAGGGGGGCTGTGTGTGTTGGTCCAGAGGGGCCTGGAGGTGGAGACGGGGCAGAGGCTGAGGTTGTTGCCCAGATGAGAGAGCTCCTGGCTGGGATAGGAGAGGACCGCGACTCCCGCTGGGTCACTGCCCTAGAGCAGGCATCAGGGCTGCTCGCTAGAGGGCTGGGCTTTCTGATTGGACAGGGGGAATGGGAGGAGCCTATTGGAGCTCTGGTCCAATGGGCTCTCCAGGGTCTTAGTATGGAGATAGCTCTGACCCAACCCATTGCTCTAAACCTCAGGCAGCTGAAAGCTGGAGCTAAGCTGGCTTCCTGCTTGGCCGAGTGCCCACAGGGCCTCACTGCGCTGCTGCATGAGGGAGCCCTGGAGCTCCTACTAGAGCTGCTCCAGGTGGACCATGTGTCGTCCACGCTGAAGCTGTGTATCCTGAGGGCTCTGGATGCTCTGACCAGTGCCCCCGCTGGTGTGGAGGCCTTCCTACAGGAGGGGGAGATAGAGAGGAGTGGATACCAGGTGAGAGGGGCCGTAGACATATACGGTACACATGAAGACCTTATAATAGAGAGGCTGCGTGTGTTTCTAACTGAGGTTGTGTGTGTCCCCCCCCTGCAGCGATTGGTGCAGCTGTTCCTGGGGGAGGAAACCGTGCGGGTGGTAACCGCGGGCAACGCCATTCTGCAGAAAGGCCACGCCTATGAGGTTATGACTGACCTGCAGAGGACAGCGGCAGCCTGGAGCGAGCCGCAGGTAAGCACACACTGACTGGAGATCTGCGTTTTAAGAACAGTTATTTAGATCTGATAAAGTTTCCCATTTCATAAGCAGTTCAGTGTGGAACTCTGGGGTTTCTATGACTGAGTTTCTACTGTCCATATAATTACTACAGTATATCAGTATATAAGAATTATCAGTGTTATATTTCAGGATGAGGGGGAGGAGCCTGACATAGCCATGGAGGAGGAGACATCATTATGCCCCTCCCCTGTCAGCGAGGCTGAGCTGGATAGGTTGGCTGGGGTTCTAGAAGAGTTACATCACCTTCTAGAGACCGCCCCCCACACCATGGTCCAGCCCCCTGGAAAGGCCTTCCCTACAACCGCACGCATTACTGGTCCACAGGAGAGAGACGACCCTTACCCTACACTGTACAGGTAGGTACAACACAAAAACGCGCACACACACACACACACACACACACACACACACAGACACACAGACAAAGACATTTGTACTACTAACTCTCCCCCCCACCCCACAGGTACATGCATGCATGTCACTTCCTGGAGAGCTCGGCGGTGGCGTTGTCAGCAGCAGTGGCGGCGGGGCATACATGCGTCACTCACGCCGTCAGAGAAGTCCTGCACTTTCTGTCTCTCACCCAATCAGGATTGCTTTTCATGCTGGCCCAGCCCACGCCTACCAACCTGCTGCTCCGCCTCCTAGCAACCGTCACCGAGGTTGAAGGAGAGGAGCCTATGGTCACCGGGGGCGACGGCGGGCTCTCTGGCCCCGGATTGGGTGAAGAGGGTTTGGGGGTGTGGCTGATGCAGGCGCTGCATGCCCTCCAGAGCGTGTCTGAGCTGATGAGTCACGTGACTGCTGGCGGGGAGGGAGGGGTGGTGCTAGAGGAGGGGGACAGTGCGGAGGTACTGAGCATGCTCCATGCCCTCTACCTCATCACCTTCACACAGACTGGGAGGAGCGCTGTGGCCCACGTCTTCAGCCTGGAGAACAACCTCTCCTGTCTGATTACGCTGCTGCAGCACCACAGCAAGGACAGACACGGGGAGGCCAAGGCCCGGAAGACGGTGACCTATAACTATGCGTGTATGCTGGTGCTGATGGTGGTTCAGAACTCCAGTGATCTCCGTACCATGGAACAACACGCTGCTCCTCTACTCATCCTGGCCAAGGCTGATGACACCAACGCTAAACTACAGGGTGCGTAGCTCCTGACCCCTGACTATAACAACGCCAGGTTGGTATCCAACCTTAACCCCTAACCTCTGACCTATAACGCCAAACCAACCTTATCAACAGTGGGTGAACTGGTAGTCCCTGAACCTTCATCTTAAAAATACTTCTACATCCAACTCTATCATTGTAACGACATAGCCCTACCCATCACCCCTTAGAAATGTGTTGAAGGCCTCCCGAGTGGCGCAGCGGTCTAAGGCACTGCATCGCCGGATTCGATCCCAGGCTGTGTCACAGTCGGCCGTGACCAGGAGACCCATGAGGCGGCGCACAATTGGCCCAGCGTCATCCGGGTTAGGGGGAGGGTTTGGCCGGCTGGGATTTCCTTGTCCCATCGCCCTCTAGCGACTCCTTGTGGCGGACCGGGCGCCTGCAAGCTGACTTCGGTCGCCAGCTGGACGGTGTTTCCTCCGACACATTGGTGCGGCTGGCTTCCGGGTTAAGCGAGATGTGTTTCAAGAAGCAGTGCGGCTTGGCGGGTCGTGTTTCGGAGGATGCATGGCTCTCAACCTTTGCCTCTCCCGAGTCCACAGGGGAGTTGCAGCGATGGGACAAGGCTGTTACTATCAATTTGATATTACAAAATTGGGGAGAAAAGTACCCCCCAAGAAACAACAAAAAAATATGTGTTAAACTACTATTCAGAATTCCTTGCAAAGGTGAACTGCAACACTAAGTCATCCTCTCAGTGTTGGTCTTGTGTTCCAGAGCTGAGTCAGTGGCTGGAACCTCTGGACAAAGTGAAGTTAGAGATGGGCAGCATCCCCAGCCTCATAGACTACATCAAGCAGGTGAGCCGTTACACTACATGTCCCCAAGGAGTGATAACCTGTTGTTACTGTTTGTTTAATCCTTCATAATGATGACTTGGCTGCAGGCCTTCACCTCCCTACACACACACACACACACACACCCCGACTTGCTTTGATATAACTAGCTGACTAAACTCCACTCCATGGTGAAGGAAGTTTCTGATGAAATCCACCAACCAGTGAAGCAGAGATCAGGTTTTGTGGAATTCAGCAACAACTACATCGATTAGCCCAAGGTCAATACTTAAATAAATGTAATTATGAAACGCTTAACTTGTACGTATGTTTGTCCTCTGTAGTTGCGTGCCTTTCTTTGTTAGCTGAAATCCATACTTTTTCAATAAGCGTTATTCAAAAACATCCACCGACTGTTTCCTTGTTGAGATTCAATTGGCAAATGCTAATTTGCGCTGAGTTGCCATCTTAGAGCAACAGCAATGGGCAAACAGTCGGTGGTTGTATTTGATTAGCGTCCATACTTAAAAAAGTATGGATTTCAGCTAACAAAGAAAGGCACGCAACTAAAGGACAAACACAGGTACAAGATAAGCGTTTCATAATAGATTTTATTAGTGTAGTCGGAGATGAATTCCACAAAGCATGGTCTCTGCACCACTCCGTTGGTGGATTTCAGCAGAGACGTCCTTAACCATGGAATCAGCTAGTTTGATTTGAATTATTAGGATGTTCAATGGTGACCGCTAGTCTTATTGGGGTTCGACTGGGGTCTGACTGGGGTCAGACAAAAATTTAAAAACATGAACGTGTGTGTGTGCGCGCACCCAATCAGTTACACATGCATGTCAGTACATTTACACAACAAGTAGCTCAAATGGGTGAGAGGCCTTGTGCCGTGAGATGTTGGTTTATTCGTTTTTTGAAACCAGGTTTGCGGTTCACTTGTGCTATATAAGATGGAAGGGAGTTCTATGCAGTCATGGCTCTGTATAATACTGTACACTTCCTTGAATTTGTTTTGGACCTGGGGACTGTAAAAAGACCCCTGGTGGCATGTCTGGTGTGTGTGTGTGTGTGTCAGTGCTGTGTGTAAGTTGACTATGCAAACAATTTGGAATTTCCAACACATTGTTTCTTATAAAAACAAGAAGTGACGCAGTCAGTCTTTCCTCAACTCTTAGCCGAGAGAGACTGGCATGCGTAGTATTAATATTAGCCCTCTGATTACAATGAAGAGCAAGACGTGCCGCTCTGTTCTGGGCCAGCTGGAGCTTACCTAGGTCTTTCTTTGCAGCACTTTACCACCATATGACTGGACAATAATCAAGATAATATACGCCTAGAGCCTGTGGAGTGTGGTGTCAAAAAAGCATCTCTTTATTACAGGCAGACCTCTTCCCATCTTTCCAACCACTGATTCTATGTTTTGACCTCAACTTGTTCAACAGCCACACCATTCATTACCAGATTCAGCTGAGGTCTAGAACTTAGGGAATGATGTGTACCAAATACAATGCACTTAGTTTTAGAGATGTTCAGGACCAGTTTATTACTGTCCACCCACTCCAAAACAGACTGCAACTGGGTTTCCGTGACTTCATAAGCTGTGGTTGCTGACGCGTATACGGTTTAATCATCAGCATACATGGACACACATGCTTTGTGTAATGCCAGTGGCAGGTCATTGGTTTAAAAATAAAACAGTAGAGGGCCTAGAGAGCTGCCCTGCGGTACATGCAAATAGTTGTGACAGTGGCTGACCCAGATCTTGGAGGGAGAGAGAGAGCGAGAGCGCGCGCGCCTTGGGAAAGTATTCAGACCCCTTGAATTCTTCCACATTTTTTTTTACCTTACCGCCTTATTCATCCTGTTTCCAATAATCATCCTTGAGATGTTTCTACAACTTGATTGGAGTCCACCTGTGGTCAATTCTATTGATTGGACATGATTTGGAAAGGCACACACCTGTCTATATAAGGTCCCACAATTGACAGTGCATGTCAGAGCAAAAACCAAACCATGAGGTCGAAGGAACTCTCTGTAGAGCTCTCTGTAGAGACTGGATTACGTCGAGGCTCAGATCTGGGGAAGGGTACCAAAACATTTCTGCAGCATTGCAGGTCCCAAAGAACACAGTGGCCTCCATCATTCTTAAATGGAAGAAGTTTGGAACCACCAAGACTCTTCCTAGAGCTGGCCTCCCGGCCAAACTGAGCAATCGGGGGAGAAGGGCCTTGGTCAGGGAGGTGACCAAGAACCCGATGGTCACTCTGATAGAGCTCCAGAGTTCCTCTGTGGAAATGGGAGAACCTTCCAGAAGGACAACCATCTCTACCGTACTCCACCAATCAGTTATTTATGGTAGAGTGGCCAGACGGAAGCCACTCCTCAGTAAAAGGCACATGACAGCCCGCTTGTAGTTTGCCAAAAGGCACCTAAAAACTCTCAGACCATGAGAAACAAGATTCTCTGCTCTAGATATAACTTTGTGGCCTGAATGCCAAGCGTCAAGTCTGGAGGAAACCTGGTACCATCTCTACTGTGAAGCATGGTGGTGGCAGCATCATGCAGTGGGGATGTTTTTCAGCAGCATGGACTGGGAGACTAGTCAGGATCGAGGGAAAGATGAACAGAACAAAGTACAGAGAGATCCTTGATGAAAACCTGCTCCAGAGCGCTCAGGACCTCAGACTGTGGAGAAGGTTCACCTTCCTACAGGACAACAACTCGTAAGCACACAGCCAAGACAAAGCAGGAGTGGCTTCGGGACAAGTCTCTGAATGTCGTTGAGTGGCCCAGCCAGAGCCCGGACTTGAACCTGATTGAACATCTCTGGAGAGACCTAAAAATAGCTGTGCTGCAACTCTCCCCATTCAACCTGACAGAGCTTGAGAGGATCTGCAGAGAAGAATGGGAGAAACTCCCCAAATACAGGTGTGCCAAGCTTGTAGTGTCATACCAAAGAAGACTCGAGGCTGTAATCTCTGCAAAAGATGCTTCAACAAAGTATTGAAAAAAGTGTCTGAATACGTTTTTTTTTTTATATATATACATTTGCAATGTTTTTTGGTTTTTAACTGTTTTTGCTTCGTCATTATGGGGTATTGTGCGTAGATTGATGAGGGGGAAAAAACTGTTTAATAATTTTAGAATAAGGCTGTAAAGTAACAAAATGTGGAAAACGTCAAGGGGTCTGAATACTTTCCGAATGCACTATGTGTGGCTGATGTAAATAAAATACTTACTGTATGTACATGTGTATTATTGGTCATATTACTAACAGAAAACCCATTCTGTCCTGTCTGTCCCATGTGTGTCCCTGTAGAACGTAGAGAACGTGTTGACTCTAGAGGGAAGTGGACTGATGTCTGCTCTGAGGGTCCTCTGCCAGATCGCCTGTCCCCCTCCCGCCGTAGAGGCTCAGCAGAGAGATCTGAAGTGGAGTCTAGCGGGGGTGCAGTTGTTTTCTGGGGAGGGCTTGGACACGTGTGTTTGTGTGCTCCAGAAGCTGTGTAGCGTGTTGCTGCCTGCCTGGCGTGTGCACGGACACATGGGACCCACCCCACAGCGCTGTATGATCCTTGGCGTGTGCGCTAACACACTAAGGCTGCTGCGGACCATGCTGACAGAGCTGCTGCGCAGCGGGGCCTTCCAGTTCAGGGACACGCGTGTGGCGAGCACGTTAGTGACGCTACACATGGTCGTGTGTTCAGCCCCGTCCTCTGGACGTCTAGACTGGGAGGAGACCAAGGTTCAGGCCCTCATCGTAGATGTGCTGCTCACCTTCACACAGGGAGTCAGCGAACAGGTAGAGCTCTTTCTGATTGACCTTTAACATAATGTTTGTGTGTGTGTGTGTGTGTGTGGTGCGTGCGTGCGTGTAATAACTTGTGTATCATTTCTCCTGTAGATGACCCACACAGAGGAGACTCTGCTCAGTAACACATGGTCTCTGATGCTGAAGGAGGTGTTGGGCTCTCTACTGAAAGCACCAGAGGGACTCTTCTCTGGCCTCACCCTGCTGTCTGAACTGCTGCCACTCCCCCTGCCCATGCAGAGCACGCAGGTACACACACACACGCCTGCTGCTTCTAATGTTGCTACAGCCATCAGCAGCCGTCTGGAGGCCATCGGATTGACACTTAACAAACTAATCAATGCATGAGGTTTGAAAGCTGTAGGACTTTCATGTTGGAAACATCCAAACCGAAGGGGAAACGATTTCTAGTTGTGTGTTGTGCCGGTCCCCCTCCAGGTGATCTCTGTCCAGGACGTGGCTGTAGCGTTGAACACCAGGAAGTTGTGGAGCATGCACCTGCGGGTGCAGTGGGGTGTGTTTGCGGACGCCCTCGGGTGTGTGTGTGGAACTAGCTGTCCTCCGCTGCTGGCCATGCTGCGACGTGTGTGTGTCCAGCTGGCTGACCTCTCCTCTCCCACCGCCACCCTCATCATGAAGACCCTGCTGGAGTTCCTGCTGGGGGAACTACAGCCGTAAGACAGTCGCCAACACACACCCTTATGCACCTCTTGAACTAAGATGGCAAGCCAAATAAATCCCAAATTGGCCTTGTATATTATTTCACGTCCAAATTAGAACCACCATGCTACCTCCTCTGATGTGCGTGTGTGGTTGTTTTTGATTTCGGTATGTGTGGTTGTATTTTTGATTTCGGTATGTGTGGTTGTATTTTTGATTTCGGTATGTGTGGTTGTGTTTTTGATTTCGGTATGTGTGGTTGTTTTTGATTTCGGTATGTGTGGTTGTGTTTTTGATTTCGGTATGTGTGGTTGTGTTTTTCAGTGTTGAGGGTAAGAGTCCGGGTTGGGGTCAGGTCCTGCGTCTCCTCTCTCTATTCGACACCCTGGTTTCCCAGAGAGCATGTAAGATCGCAACTTTACACCTGCTCTCTGGCTCCGCCCCTGGAGATGAGTCATTGGCTGATGTCTTCCCCCTGCTACTGTCCCTATTGGTTCCCGCTGCTGACCACGCCCTGCCACAACAGCACTGTGCAGAGCTGGTGGGAACTGTCCTGCAGTCACTGTGTGACCAGGTAACACACAAAGCACCTGGCATTGTATGAAGTTAATGCACTTCATCCACTAGCTGTTGTTTTTCCTACAGCTAGAACAATTTGAGAGGTATGGGGTGAATTGGTACGTGTTATGTTCATAAACATGTAGGTCTTTGTGGATGCTCTTTAGTCTGTGTCAGGCTGAGCCAGGTAAGAGGGAGCGGTAGAGGGATAGAGAAAGGTGTTTAACCCCATCAGTCCCAAGACATTTATCTGCATGTCCAGCCGTTTATATTTAGCCTCACATATAAGTGTTTTGCCATGCTCTTTTCAGGACAACAAGGGCTACAAGTAGAACACATAACTATTTGACATAAACAGTTGCGTGTTATTGACAGAGCAAAAACCCGATAGAAATGTAGTTATATGAATGCTCTAAGTACAGAAATGGTTTGCTCACTGGGAAATGAATATCTAACTAGTCGGTGACAACTGTTTTGGAGTTTATAACAGCAACTATGTGAGCTTATCCCAGTGTTATAGACACTATGTCCTGGGATTTACTATGGTCTTCTATGTAGAAGAACCCCTTACCTTCCAACGCGTCTTGTGTAGCTTATGAGCATCGTAGAGACAAAACATGTTACGTGTGCGTGTTCGTGAGTCAGCTTTTGCCAAGCATCTCAAATCATTCTGACCACAGACGTTTTTGTAAATGGTGGGACTCATTGGGTTAACTCTCTGCTGTGTGTGTGTGTGTGTGTGTGTGTGTGTGTGTTAGGACATCTCTCTGGTGGTGCCCCACCCAGCCGAGGGGTGTGTGTCAGAGGCCGAGCAACTGGCCAATGCCCTGCCAGGACGGGAAATGATCTCATCAGTGTGCGACTCTCTGCTGGAGGTTTTGGGGAACGGAGAGAGCAGTGCCGCTCTGCTCCTCACCTGTCTCAGAACACTCATGTTCCTCACAGAACATGACTATGGACTCTACCACCTCAAAGGGTACACACACACTCCTCACTGCCAGGAGTTTAGATCAATGCAAGTGTAGCAGGTGTAAATAGACAAATAGTAGGGGTTAAAGCACTGAACCCTGTGGAACACCAAATTCAACTTTAGAGATGTGTGTTTTTAGGGCTCTGAAGAAGCACAGTGCCAGTGTGTGTGCTCTGTTGAAGAGACAGGTGTTCTCCTTCAGGAAAGACTCTGCTGAACTCCTCTCTGCTCTGCTGGACTTCCTACGACAGATCCTCAACACTGACCCTCTGGTAAAACCCCAAACAAGTCCATATCAACATGATCAACCATTACTAACATGATCAACCATTGTCCAGTCAACCATTATCTGCCGATGTGAAGGCCGATCCGCCCGTATATCATTAATCATTGTCTCTGTCACTCTCTCATACCCAGGGTTGCTGTGGGGAGGAGAGTGGAGGGGAAGAGTCCGGGTTGGTCCCGCCTCCAAGGTCTGTGGCTCTGACTGGCTCAGAGATGAAGGCTCTGCTGCAATGGGAGGAGACTGACACACACCCTCTAAACACACTAGAGAAACACATCACGGTACACACACACTTTGTGCATAGTAATGATTTTAAATGCAAGTACAGATCTTCGGACAGAAGTAGTGGAAGTAACTGTCGTGTGTGTGCGTGTGTAGAAGCTGTGCAAGGAGGAGGATTCATTGGAGACCCTGTTGGAGAATGTGATTGGTCTACGACAGACGCTGGAGACTACTATGGATGCATCATCTCCCCCTGAGACGGAGCCCACTCTACCCAACCCTGACACGCTATTGGCCCAGTTCAACCACAGGTACCGCCCACTGACACTGTTGGCCCAATAGATACCGTTAAAGCTGCATTATGTAACTTTTTAGGCGACCTGACCAAATTCACATAGAAATGTGAGTTATAGATCTGTCATTCTCACTGAATGCATGTCTGAGAAGCGGTAGATCTGTTATATGTGCGCTATTTTTATTTTCTATTTTTGCGTCTTTTACTTTCGGTTTTGCACACCATCTTCAAACAGCAGAAACAGTTATGGAAGATATATTTCACTTAAGCAATAAGGCCCGAGGGTGTGTGGTATATGGCCAATATACTACGACTAAGGGCTGTTCTTATGCAATGCGGAGTGCCTGGACACAGCCCTTAGCCGTGGTATATTGGCCATATCACAAACCCCCGAGGTGCCTTATTGCTATTATAAACTATCAATGTAATTAGAGCAGTAAAAATAAGTGTTTTGTCATACCCTGATATACTACGGCTGTCAGCCAATCAGCATTCAGGGCTCAAACCACCCAGTTTATAATGCGGTTTAGATGGTACAGTGATTCTCTACACTATACTTGCCTGTTTTGTCACATAAACTGAAATTAGGCGAACTATTAGAATCTTAGCAACCAGGAAATGACAGAGCGATTTCTGCATAGTGCACCTTTAACAAAAGTGCAATTTTAAACTGTTTTTTAAATTATGTGCCTGTATGAACTCAAAATCTGTTTGGGGAATCTGGCTCATCTTGAATGCCCCACTGACATGCTATGGACCCAGTTTTGACCCCAAGCTGTGTGTGTCCTGTTCTGAGTGTCTGTGTGTTCTCTCCTGCAGGACAGTGTTTGTGTTGTCGGAGGTGTTGGATGAGCAGCTGAAGGCTCTGTGGTTCTCCCCCTTCCACACTGACCACATGGAGGCTGAACTAGACATGGTGAGACACCTGTGTGTTGTTTGAATGTGTGTGTGTCTTTCTGTCTGTGTGTGTGTGTGTGTGCGTAACCTCTCTGTCTCTCTGTCCCTAGGTGAAGGTGGACCTGCTAGGCCTGGCCCAGGAGTGTTGTCCAGAGTTGGACCTGAAGTCAGAGCTGGAACGCTTCTTCCTGTCTGAGCCCTTGTCTCCCAGTCATACCAAAACTAACAAGGGCTTCAGGCTGGGCAAGCACAAACACGAGACCTTCATCACCAGGTACACTTTTATCACCTTCAGGTACATAATGTGACTGTATGTGACCCACATGTTAACAAAGATGCCTGTGTCGTCCTCTTCCTCCCTGCAGTGGGAAGTCAGACTACATCGAGCCAGCTAAGAGAGCCCACATGATGGCTGCTCCTCGCGGTCGAGGTAGGGGGGGGCTTCGGGGGACAGCTCTGTCGCCCCCACGACATCTTCCGCCAGCGCAAACAGAACACTTCGCGCCCTCCCAGCATGCACGTGGATGACTTTGTGGCGGCGGAGTTTAAAGACGTTGGGACTCCCCTGGGCCTGTTGCCCCCCAAGCGACCCCCTAAGAGCTCCCCCAAACCCCCCACCAGAGGCCTGTTCACTGGGAACAGAGGCAGGGCTGCCTTCCACAGCCAGCAGACACGCTTTTTCACCCCACCGCAGCCTAAAGGAGTGCTGCTGTCTGGTATGTTGACACACACACAGACACAAACATCGCTGTAAACTAACAAGTGGGTCTGTTGTCTTTTAAAGAACCTTGGACTAACATGTCTTCCCATCCACCCTTCCTTCTAGGTAACTATAATGCCCGCCGTGAGGGTGGGGCGCGGTGGCGCGTCGTGGAGTGGTCCGTTGCCACCGGTTACCCACAGAGGAACATACAGTGATGCCAGGGGCGGGCAGAGCAACTTCACACGCGGTCCCCTGCCCTCACGCCAGCAGCCTGCAGGTACACACACACACACATATATTCAGAGAACAATATGAATACAAGATAATAATTGCATGCACAATTACTGATGGTCACCCTTGTTCTTCTCGCTCTCTCTTCCAGGTGCGTATCGCCTGGCTCCGCGGGACCGCGCCCCTCGAGGTCGTGGGGGTACAGGCCTGTCGTGGCTGAGTCAGGGAGGAGGAGGGGAGGGGGTCCCAGGGGAAGTTTAGCGGTGGGGAGGCAGCGGAGGGGGGAAGGGACGACACGTTCGCTCCTTCACCAGGTAAACAAACCTGGCCAATGACTGCAGCCCGTCATGGCTCTTAACGGACCAATCAGGAATAATGAGTGCATCATCTCCATGGAAACGTGTCCTCTGTGGGATTCTATTGATGATGATGTGTGGAATTTGTTGTATTTAGTTGTATTTACATTGTTGTTCAGACTCAATAAAGTTCTGTGATTGAGAGCGCTGTCTGGAGTTGTGTGTTAGTGTTCCTCACTATGGTATGTTAGTATGGATGGATGGTTGGATTGACAGACGGATTGATGCTTGGGGTATATGCAATGTAAGAATTGCGCTGGCCCCTGCATGGCTGCAGGCTCCGGAGCATCTCCAGTAGCTCCCTCTTCTCTAGCTCCGCTTTTGCCAGCTCCTGTCTCCGCAGGCGCTCTGCCCCCAAGAGAGCCCGCACATCACACACCACCCTCGACACCTGGCGCTACACACACACAGGGATGTGTCCATAACACACACACATTCTTATAGGTAGTACATATAAGTGTGGGTCACCTTGAGGTCCTCCACCTCGCTCTTCAGCAGAGACTCTTTCTGCACCATGTGTCTCCTCTGAGAGTCCAGCCTCGACTCACGCCTCACCTCCTCCACCTTACCCAACATCTCTGCCCTGCGACACATACAAACACACGTGTGTCACAATAAATCACAATATCCATTGTATAAAAGCAATGACGCCCTTTAGGTTCTAGAATATTGTAAATATTGGCACAGCTTTGTCAAGGATTTGTTAGGCACGACACAGATATAACATCCTAAAATATCTCAATCCATCACCTCAAACACACACCTGAGCAGCTCCAATTCTGTTCGTAGCTCCGCAACACAGTTGTGCTGTGATTGGTCTACAGAGAGGAGGGTGTGGCCACAGCCGCTAGGACACGCCCTGCTGCGGAACTCACACTCCAACAGATGAGACTCTAGACCCCTCCTCTCCACCTGCACCGGACAACCTGGGGAGGTGGAGAGAGGAGTTAAGGAGAGAGCAACAGTTGAGACCTACTGAAAGTCTCTCACTGTCTTTCTCACCCCCAACCCCTTCCTCTCCCCCGCTCCGCCTTCCTCTCCCCCGCTCCGCCTTCCTCTCCGCCGTCCTCCACCCCGCTCCGCCTTCCTCCACCCCGCTCCGCCTTCCTCCACCCCGCTCCGCCTTCCTCCACCTCGCTCCGCCTTCCTCCACCTCGCTCCGCCTTCCTCCACCTCGCTCCGCCTTCCTCCACCTCGCTCCGCCTTCCTCCACCCCGCTCCGCCTTCCTCTACCCCGCTCCACCTCACTCCACTGCATTGCACGGCACTCAAGCACTCCCCCACGCAGAGATGCAGTAGCAAAAGGTCAAAGGAAGATTGAAGGATAAGAACTTGTTATGCTTTTCATCGTACAAATTAATGAAACACAAACCAATCCAATACCACACAGACGCACACACCCTGATACCTACCGCACTGGTAACATATGTAGTCTCCACCTGCCAACAACAGGTCACAGACACATGTGAGAGTTCACCTAATACCCCCCCTCTCATCCTCTGGGGATGTTGCTCATTAAAAATTTAGGTGGGATCCCTCCCTGAGTAGTTGGATGTTTCCTCTATACAGATCTAGGGTCTTTTATTTGCATTTCACCCATAATCGTAAAGGTTGGGATTTGGTTAAGTTAAGATGATCCTAGATCTGTACCTAAGAGGAACTGCTACCTGGAGCTAAGGTCATTGTTCATCCCAGCTGGGCTCTGTCACCATGACAACTGGTCTACCACCTGCTCCCCTCACACAGGTGTCATATCACTTCTGCTCCGTCTAAACTAAACACACTTCCATGTAGTATACTATACATTTCTCTAATACACTTACACACACACAGACACACACACACCACACACACACGCTCTCTGTATTGTAATCAGTGGAGGCTGCTGAGAGGAGGATGGAATGGTAGAAACCACATGTTTGTTACCATTCCATTGAATCCATTCCAGGCATTATTATGAGCCGTCCTCCCCTCAGCAGCCTCCACTGACTGTAATACACACAGAGCTGTAGTATCTGTGTAGGAGCAGGATATGAAGGTGAATGGACACTCGTCCTCGTGTGTGAAGTGTCTCCAGGCAGCAGCCGGCATCACAGCCCTGGACAGAGTTAACGCAACGGATCTGGAGCCTAGACAGGTCATTACGCATGTACCTAACACAGACCAGACCAGACAGTTGTTGTTGGAGTAACCATATTATAGTGTGTGTGTGTGTGTGTTTCTGTTTCTGCGTGGGTGTATTTCTGTGTGTGTGTGCGCGTGTGTGTGTACCTGTGCAGTGGTCTCAGAGTGCTGATGTCCAGTGGAAGTCTGTCCTCAGGGCAGGAGTGGTGGTGTATGAGCCAGGAGCTGATGCAGGCGTCGCAGTAGGCATGTTCACAAGGGGCCTGGAGGGGGCGCTCCAACACATCCCGACACACACAGCACAGAAGCCCCTCGTTCACCTACCCCACAAACCTCTCCAGGTCATAACCCATCCTACAGCGCACACAGACATACACAGATCCATGCAGAGCAAAAACAGCCAGACACCCATACAGCAGTGTTGTTAACTTCCTCCTCAATGTTCCTGGTTTTCTCCGTTTTTGAGCCCCTATGACTCTCCATTCTACTGGCATTCTATTTTACAAAATACACTGACCCTTACCTGAGACTGACAGCCTCTCCTCTTCTCTCTTCCCTCTCTTCCCTCAGTCCTTTCTTCCTCTTTGGACTTCTCTCCTTCTCTCCACCACTTCTTCTCTCTCCACCACTTCTTCTCTCTCCACCACTTCTTCTCTCTCCACCACTTCTTCTCTCTCTTGTCTCTGTAGTTTACCCCAGGTGAGGGTTTATTTTGGCCCCTCTATTTGCTCTCTCAGGGCCACGTCTCTGTGGTGAAGTCTCCCTAGCAACGGGGATCCTCTGCCCAGGCAGCCAGCTGCTGGACGAGAATGCAGACAGAGTTACACACACACACACGTTAAGAGATAAAAGGAAGACTAGGCCTACTGTAAGTTATCCTGATGTATCTATTTGTTTTATTCAGACATTTTGGCAGGATACATCCCTTGGTATTAATCATTGTGTTCTACAGGGGGTCCCGATGAAGCAACAAACACATTACAAAGGCCGTTCCATTCAAACAGGAACATGGTGTATCTACAAACATATTTTCTCCCTCATTCTCCCTGTCCCTTTCCCTCTCTGTCTCTTTGGATGTGGGATTATCATGGATTACGCTCTCCTCTTCTCTGATTGGATTACAGACTCCATGACAACATCCCCACTGCACTCTTACCCTACAGCAGAAATCAAAAGCAACCCAGAGAGAGTGAGAGTGATTGAGAGAGAGTGAGTGAGATATTAGAGACACATATTTGCCTCAGATTACACAGACCCACAAATAATTTAAAAAAACAAATCCAATGTTGATAAACTCCCATATCTATTGGGTGAAATACCACAGTGTGCAATAACAGCAGCAAGACTTGTGACCTGTTGCCACAAGAAAAGGGCAACCAGTGAAGAACAAACATAATTGTAAATACAACCTATATTTATGTTTATTTCTTTTCGTTTTTATCCTTGAACTATTTTCAAATCATTACAACACTGTATGTATACATTTTATGACATTTGAAATGTCTTTATTCTTTTGGAACTTTTGTGTAAGTGTAATGTTTACTGTTTTAATTGTTTATTTCACTTTTGTTTAATATCTATTTCACTTGCTTTGGCAATGTAAACATATTGTTCCCATGCCAATAAAGCCCTTAAATTGAATTGAAATTGAATTGAGAGAGAGAAGAGAGATGTCTAGCTCTCTAGTCTACAGCCCACTACTTATACCATGGTCATCGACTATGTGCTTTCAATATGCATTTTTAATATCATGCAATATGATAATATGGAAAATATAAACTCTAGTGTAACTCAATAGCAGTTAATGCATTTCAGTAAAACTTCTGTATTCTGCGATGTTGAATATCAGTTCTGCATGCAGCAACCTTCTGACCAGTACCTGCTTTTTACAGTATGTGGGGTTTAGCAGAAATGCTTGCCAGGATGTCATTTACTTGACCATTTATTTGACTTTTATTTTCTAGAGTAGTTTACTTACCACCAGTGCTCAGTCCGTGACAGATTACATCTCAATCGGAATCATAATTTCATTCCGAAAACTCCTTCAAATTGACGTGACATTTTATAACACAAATGTCCATGCAATCAATATCGATTGGTTTCATAAATGAGTCTGAACGGCCACTATAGGGCAGGCAGGCTATTATCGTAAATCGGTGAAATTAACCATGGCATCAACTGGCGAAAATCAGATTATTTAGAAGTCAAAATTTAACCACGTTTTACCTCTACCGGCACGACACCGGCTGGCGGCGGCAGATTGTGTTTCTTATCACAAGACGACCGAACTAGAGCAAACTCCACCGTTTGGGGCCACGTGAGTAGAAAACGAGTGCACTCACTATCACTGGACTCCGCCCCTCTACGTAACACGTAGCCAATAGCAGTTTACGCCACTTTAGCGGGAGAATCCATCTCTGAAGAGTTGTGTGTCAATGTTTTCTTGTAACTAACTGTAAAGCAGAGGCTTGCTTGACTAAACAGGTATGTATGAAACACACATTTATGCCTTATGTTATCTTTCCAACATATCGTCACAAGCTAGTTGGTTGTTATAGACGATGAGAAGAAAATGTTGAAATGTTCAAGGCTGTTGCACTAATTTCGGCTAACTAGTTACACTAACGTTAGCTAACAGTTAACGTAATGTATCTATCTGAACCAACAATGATGAGTATAAATCAATGACGTGTATAAACTCATCATTGGTATAAACCCATAGATCTCACTGATCTGAACTAACTATTCAAGGGCCATGTCCACTGAATGGAAGTAATATATAGATATGTTATGTAAATCTGTTATCTAACTAGCTGCCTTTTAATAATCAGCTACTTACTAGAACATTGATTAGCTAGTTTGCTTACCTGCATACCCAGGACCACTAGTACTTGTTCTCCAAAAGGCTCAGGGTTGGCCACCCCTACCCATAAGCCCTCTTATAGATGTGAAATGATTTGATCAAATATTACAAACACCCCCTCACTCACAGACTGGATGCGTCGCTCGGGGGCCCCCAGCCAGGTCTTTGGTAACATGGCGAAGAAGCCCCGGTTCGTCCCTCCTGGAGCCTCACTGGCTGGTCCTCCTGATCCCCCTGTGGGTACCCTGCTTGAAACGGAGCCTCTGGCCCCTAAACTCACCCTGGGGAACGTGCTCAACAAGGTGAACACACGGTCCACTTCACTTTCATCCTTAGCCACGAATGTGACCCCTATTACTATTGTAGTAACTAAGCATAGGAGTCATATTGGAGCTACTTCTCTCCCTAGCCGATGTGAGTAAGACCTTTAAACAAATGAACATTCACAAGGCCGCAGGGCCAGGCGGATTACCAGGACGTGTACTCAGAGCATGCACTGACCAGCTGGGAAGTGTCTTCACTGACATTTTCAACCTCTTCCTGACCCAGTCTGTAATACCTACATGTTTCAACCAGACCACCATAGTCCCTGTGCCCAAGAACGCCAAGGTAACTTGTCTAAATGACTATCGCCATGTAGCATCTGTAGTCATGAATTGCTATGAAAGGCTGGTCATGGCTCACATCAACACCATCATCCCAGACACCCTGGATCCACTCCAATTCGCATACCTCCCCAGCAGATCCACAGATGACCCAATCTGTATTGCACTCCACACTGCCCTTACCCATTTGGACAAAAGGAACACCAACGTGAGAAGGCTGTTCAGGGGCGGCAGGTAGCCTAGTGGTTAGAGCGTTGGACTTGTAACCGGAGGGTTGCAAGTTCGAATCCCCGAGCTGACAAGGTAAAAATCTGTCGTTCTGCCCCTGAACAAGGCAGTAAAAAGGCAGTAAAAATCTGTCGTTCTGCCCCTGAACAAGGCAGTTAGGAACCGGGCGCCAAAGACGTGGATGTCGATTAAGGCAGCCCCTCTGATTCAGAGGGGTTGGGTTAAATGCGGAAGACACATTTCGGTTGAAGGCATTTGGTTGTGCAACTGACTAATAATGGTGACTTTGACTACATGCACATTGGGGCGGCAGGTAGCCTAGCGGTTAGAGCGTTGGACTTGTAACCAGAGGGTTGCAAGTTCAAATCCCCAAGCTGACAAGGTAAAAATCTGTCGTTCTGCCCCTGAACAAGGCAGTTAACCCACTGTTCCCCGGGCGCCAAAGACGTGGATGTCGATTAAGGCAGCCCCCTTAATTAAATGCGGAAGACACATTTCAGTTGAAGGCATTTGGTTGTACAACTGACTAATAATGGTGACTTTGACATTGACTACAGCTCAGCGTTCAACACCATAGTGCCCTCCAAGCTCATCACTAAGGTAAGGACCCTGGGACTGAACACCTCCCTCTGCAACTGGATCCTGGACTTCCTGTCAGGGCACCCCCAGGTGGTGAGGGTAGGCAACAATATTCGCCACGCTCACCCTTAATACGGGGGCCCCTCAGGGGTGCGTGCTTAGTTCACTCCTGTACTCCCTGTTCACCCACGACTGTGTGGGCGCGCACGACTCCAACACCATTAAGTTTGCCGATTACATAACGGTGATAGGCCTGATGACTGACAACAATGAGACATCCTACAAGGAGGAGGTCAGAGACAACAACCTTTCCCTCATTGTCAACAAGACAAAGGAGCTGATGGTAGACAACAGGAAACGGAGGGCTGAGCACACCCACATTCACAGGGCTGTAGTGGAGCGGCTGCATCACCGCTTGGTATGGTAACTGCTCGGCATCCGACCTCAAGGTACTACAGAGGGTAGTGCGTATGGCCCAGTACATGGCGTTGAACACTGCACGGCAAGCACTACCAATGCACCAACAGGACCCTGAACAGCATCTACCCCCAAGCCATAAGACTGCTAAATAGTTAGTTAAAAAAAAAAAAAACTGTTCAATGGTTTACATTGTAGTCATTTAGCAGACACTCTTATCCAGAGCCACTTAGCACATATCTCAGTCATAGCTACTTTCAGGAAAAATTGACTGACTATCTGTCACGATCCTCCTAAGTGACAGACCAAGGCGCAGCGAGGCATCCAGTATACATGTTTATTTAAACGAACGAAACACACGTAACTGGGCAAAATAACAAAATGAACGAAGATCGTAACTTAAACATAGACTGACAATACAAACAAAGCTATGCATCAACAATAACCCACAAAACCTAAATGAAAACCAAACATATATGGTTCCCAATTAGAGACAACGACACACAGCTGCCTCTAATTGGGAACCATTACCCCAACATAGAAATAGAACACCTAGAACTCAAAAAACCCTACACCAAAAAACGAAACCTAAACACGCCAGCCTAAAACTCTGGCCTGGACGTGACAGTACCCCCCCCCCCAAAGGTGCGGACTCCGACCGCGCCACCCAAAAGTCCATGGGGGGGTCTTCGGGTGGGTCTTTTGATCCCAGGTGGCGGCCCTGGGCCATTTGCTGGACTGGGGACCCTCACTGGCGGCTCCGGACCGGGGACCCTCACTGGCGGCTCCGGACCGGGGACCCTCACTGGCGGACCTGGACAGGGGAAGCACCCTGGCCCTCTGGTGCGGGGAGCAGGAACCGGCCGTACTGGGCTCATAACACGCACTCTGGTGCGGGGAGCAGGAACCGGCCGTACTGGGCTCATAACGCGCACTCTGGTGCGGGGAGCAGGAACAGGACGTGCTGGGTTCACGACGGGCACAGGGATCCTGGAGCGTGGAGCAGGGACAGGACGTGCTGAGTCCACGACAGGCGCAGGAATCCTGGAGCGTGGAGCAGGGACAGGACGTGCTGAGTCCACGCCGGGTGCAGGGATCCTGGAGTGTGGAACAGGGACAGGACGTGCTGAGTTCACGACGGGCACAGGGATCCTGGAGCGTGGAGCAGGGACAGGACGTACTGGGCTGTGGATGCGAACCGGAGATCCCACACGCAGAACCGGTGCAGGATATCTCGGTCCCAGAAGGTATACTGGAGCCCTAGCGCGCAGAGCCAGCACCACTCTCCCAGGTAGCACACTCACCCTCCCCTGACAGATGAATGGCGCTGGAATCTCACGCACCGGGCTCTGGACACGCACCGGAGATACTGCACGCAGAACCGGTGCAGGATATCCTGGTCCAAGGAGGCGCACCGGAGACCAGGAGCGCTGAGCCGGCACCACCCTTCCAGGCTGCACACTCACTCTCCCCTGACAGATGAGTGGAGCTGGAATCTCTAGCCTATGAACGCGCACTGGAGACACCGTGCGCAAAACTGCATAGCCTTACCAGTGCGCCGCTCTCCCCAACGCTCTCTCCACAAAGCACGAGGAGTTGGCTCAGGAGTCCCTCCTGAACCGCCAACCTCCTCGTGTGCCCCCAAAAAGTTTTTGGGGCTGCCTTTCGGCTTCCGTGCCAGGCGAGTTCCAATGAACTTTTCCTCTCCGGATCCCATGCTCCGTATAGCTTCTCATACCTGCGCCGCTCCGCCGCCGCTGCTTCCAGCTCCTCTCTTGGCCGACGATACTCTCCAGGCTGGGCCCAGGGTCAATCCCTAAATAATTCCTCCTCCCAGGTCCAGTACTCCCGGGTCTCTCGCTGCTTGGTCTTCTTATGGTGGGTTATTCTGTCACGATCCTCATAAGTGACAGACCAAGGCGCAGCGAGGCATCCAGTATACATGTTTATTTAAACGAACGAAACACACGTAACTGGGCAAAATAACAAAATGAACGAAGATCGTAACTTAAACATAGACTGACAATACAAACAAAGCTATGCATCAACAATAAATCACAAACCCTTTTTTTGTCAACTTATTGTTACTCATTGTGTATCTATTACTTTTATTATTATGTGTTTTTTCTATTATTTTTCTATTTTCTCTGTGCATTGTTGCGAAGTAAGCATTTCACTGTTAGTCCAGACCTGTTGTTTACAAAGCATATGACAAATACCATTTGAATTGATTTGACTTCATCCAAGACTGTGTAAAGGGTTTCACTCCTACTGCAACTTGTGGACCTTCTCAGACCTATCTAACAGTTCTCCTTCCTTGCAGGTCCAGAGGAGCCTCTCAGCCCCTGCACCGCCCCTTGCCCTGCCTGTGAAGGCCCTCAGCCTAGCTAAGAGCAGTCCCCAAGCCCCAGGCCTGTCCAGAGCTCTAGCCAGGGTGCTGGGTGCAGCAGACGGTAAGAAGAACGAGCTAGAGCCTGAAGACCCTTCCTTTACAGAGAAGAACACTGGAGACCCAGCTGGTGAGTCAGACATGGGAGGTGGGGTGGGTTGTGGTGGTGGCACAGTAAACGTTGCCATTGAAACCAGGCATTCCTGGTGTAGATCTAATGCATTTAAATGTGGAGCAGTACTTCTGGTTAGCTTTGGATTTACTCTCTGTATGTCAAAAGCAGAAATCCTGGTGATTAACATCACTGATTATAAAAGCAACAAATTTACTACTAACCAACGATGATGGTAAGAATAGTCAGGAACATTTGGTGTGCCATAAGCGAAATGCAGTATATTAACTATGTAGCATATATTGTTTACATTTCACAGCTGTTGCTGAAGATGTTCTGACCCGTTGTTTGTGAGATTCTGTATAGGTTAACAATTGAGTTTAAGACCCAAAAAGGTGAGGCACTGGTAGAAACTATATTTTTGCCTAATAAAATAGAGATATTTTTTATTTAACCAGGCAAGTCAATTAAGAACATAGTGCCTTCAGAAAGTATTCAGACCCCTTGACTTTTTACGCACTTTTTTACGTCTAAAATTGTTTAAATGAAAAGAAATCCTCGGCAATCTACACACAATATCCCATAATGACAAACCGAAAACAGGTTTTTCAAACATTTTCTAAATTAATTTTTTTAAAAGAACCGATACCTTATTTACATAAGTATTCCGACCCTTTGCTATGAGACTCGAAATTGAGCTCAGGTGCATCCTGTTTCCATTGAGCATCCTTGAGATGTTTCTACAACTGTGGTAAATTCAGTTGGTTGGACATGATTTGGAAAGGCACACACCTGTCTATGTAAGGTCAGGAATTGTCCATAGAGCTCTGAGACAGGATTGGGTCGAGGCACAGATCTGAAGAAGGGTACCAAAACATTTTTGCAACATTGAAGGTCCCCAAGAACACAGTGGCCTCTATCATTCTTAAATGGAAGAAGTTTGGAACCACCAAGACTCTTCCTAGAGCTGGCCACGCAGCCAAACTGAGCAATCGGGGGAGAAGGGCCTTGGTCAAGGAGGTGACCAAGAACCGAAAGGTTACTCTGACAAAAGGCCAGAGTTCCTCTGTGGAGATGGGAGAACCTTCCAGACGGACAACCATCTCTGCAGCACTCCACCAATCAGGTCTTTATGGTAGAAGGGCCAGACGGAAGCCATTCATCAGTAAAAAGCACATCACAGCCCGCTTGGAGTTTGCCAAATGGCACCTAGAGACTCTCAGACCATGAGAAACAAGATTCTCTGATCTGATGAAACCAAGATTGAACTCTTTGGCCTGAATGCCAAGTGTCAAGTCTGGAGGATACCTGGCAACATAGCTGTGCAGCAACGTTCCCCATCAACCTGACAGAGCTTGAGAGGATCTGCAGAGAAGAATCTGAGAAACTCCCCAAATACAGGTGTGCCAAGCTTGTAGCGTCATACCCAAGAAGAATTGAGGCTGTAATCGCTGCCAAAGGTTCTTCAACAAAGTACTGAGTAAAGGGTCTGAATACTTATGTAAATGTGATATTTCAGTTTAAAGAAAATCTAAATTAGCAAACATTTCTAAAAACCTGTTTTTGCTTTGTCATTATGAGGTATTGTGTGTAGATTGATGAGGAGAAAAAAAAAGTGATTTAATAAATTTTTGAATAAGGCTGTAACATAACAAAATGTGGAAAAGTCTGAATACTTTCCGAAGGCTCTGTATTCTTATTTACAATGACGGCCTAGCAAGAGGCAAAAAGGCCAAACTGTCCAGTTTGAGTGTTTTGCAGCTTGTTCCAGTCGCTAGCTGCAGCAAACTGAAAAGCGCAGTGGCCCAAGGATGTGTGTGCTTTCATCACGGCCAGTTGTGATACAGCCTGGGATTGAACCAGGGTCTGTAGTGACGCCTCTAGCACTGAGATGCAGTACCGTAGACCGCTGCACCACTCGGTAGGGTTGCAGTAGGTATCTCATGTAGGGGGGAGTGAGGGCTAATAGGGTTTAATAAGTAAGCATCAACCAGTGGGCCTTGCACCGGGTATAAAGAGACGGACAGTTTACAGAGTACCGGAATGTGTCCTATAAGGAGCATTGTTGTCAAATCTGAAGGCCGACTGGTAAAGAACATCTAGCTGCTCGAGAGTACCCTTACCTGCCGATCTATACATTTAATCTTCGTAATTTAGCATGGGTAGGATGGTCATCTGAATCAGGGTAAGTTTGGCAGCTGGGTGAAAGATGAGTGATTACGATAGAGGAAACCAAGTCTAGATTTAACCTTTGGGTTATTTCCAATGTGGTCCTTGATGTAAAAGACAGGAAAAGATGCTACGATCTCTGACGACATCAAACATGCAAAAGGACAATATAGGAGGAAAGTGGAATCCTATTACATCGGCTCCGACGCTCGTCGTATTTGGCAGGGCTTGCACACGATAACGGAGATGCAGAACTACCAAACAAGCTCCATGTCTTCCGTGGAAACGGCTGTTTTTCCAGATGACTGTGCTCTCTCGCTCTCCGTGGCCGATGTGAGTAAAACGTTTAAACTGCTTCACAATCACAAGGCCGGAATACCAGTGTGTTCATCAAAGCATGTGCAGACCAGCAAGAAAGTGTCTTAACAGAAATGTTCAATCTCCTTGTCCCAGACTGTAATCCCAACATGTTTCAAATTGACCACCATTGTCCCTGTTCCCGAGATCTCCAAGGTAACCTGGCTAAATGACTAGTCATGTGGCACTCATCTGTAATTATGAAGTCCAAGGCTGGTCATGACACACATCAACACCATCATCCCAGACACCCTAAACCCACTCCAATTCACATACCACCCCAACAGATCCACAGATGACGCAATCTCAATTGCACTTCCACCTGGACAAGAGGGGGAAATGCATGACAAAGCTGTTCATAGACTACAGCTCAGTGTTCAACACCATAGTCCCCTCCCAAGCTCATCATCAAGCTAGGGACCCTGGGACTGAACCCCTCCCTCTGCAACTTAACCGCAAAGCACTACAGAGGTTGGTGCGGCAACCCAGTGCATTACTGGGGCCATGCTCCCTCCCATCCAGGACCTCTATATCAGGCGGTATCAGAGGACTCCAGCCACCCAAGCCATAGACTGTTCACTCTGCTACCGTCACTCTGCTACCGTCTGGCAAACGGTATTGGAACACCAGCTCTCCGACCAACAGGCTCAGTTAAAAAGCCGTTAATTTGTCAGCCTGATTTAGGCCTTAGCCAATACTAGTTGGTGTATTTTAATTATGGCTCCAAATTAAAGGATTTTTCATTTGCAAAACCTCATGTGTGCCTGGACTTTGAATTTTTTATGCCACTTAACACCTATTTGTGGTTGTAATTTTTCCTTGAAACCAAGATAATGTATATGCTGCTTTAGAAAGGAAATGCAGCAAACCAATATCGCCTTTCTAAGGTGAGCGACACTTAGTCTATCCATTTAGGACTGGCAGGGATTTATTTAATGCTCTGGCTTGGGCTTCAGTGAAACAAACACACACCGAATGAAGCCTAGCCAACTGTAACAAGCCTATGTTTTAATGACAGCAGGTCCAGCATTATGCAAATGAGCGTGGGTAGTGCAGCGGCAGCCCGAGGCAGATTAGAGCTGTGCCTGGGATCAGTGAGCACACGCGCTCTGCCCCCCTCCCTCTCAGAGCAACTAGTGCCTCTGTCTCCTCTCCTTTCCCCGCTTTTCCTCTCTTTTAGCTTTTCACTAGTTTTTCCCTCATTCTGTTGTTCCCGTCGGCGGATGATTCGTGTGTTTCTCCTTGAGACGCAGCTCTGATTTTCCTTTGTGTAAAAAAAATCGCGCATTCGCACGGACTCGCGCAGCGCGCACACCGCTCCGGTTAAACCAGCGCCGTTTCCTCTTTTCTAGTTAAACGGAAATAAGAATAAAGAAGATTCATCTTCACAATTTTATCGCTATTTCCCCATGTAAGCACACATATTCCCCCGTATGTTAGTATTTGGTGTATAGCAGTTAGAACGAACGCTGGTTTGAGGTTTAGAGAGACCGGGCTGTAAGTAGGTCGGGCTGGGTTTAAGCGGCTTTAGCCTGCGTCAGCCTAAGCTGGGAGGAATTCACCCAAAGCCCTCCGCGGTAGGCGGGGGCCTAAACGAGGCTGGCCTAGTTAAGCCTGATTCTTATTGTTGCCCGTGTGTGTTGTGTAACACAGAGCAGAGAAGACCTCGGATGAGAGAGAGTACATGCGTTAGACAGAGACTGAGTTTGATTGAGAATCAATAAAAGGGGGAGAAAGAAGAGGGACAAGGAAGAGAGTGAGTGAGGGTTAAACCAGTATTAGCCTGAGCCCTCATCAGAAAGAAAAGGGAGGTAGAGAACCAAACCAAATCTCAAAAGAAGGAGAGGAAAAGAAGCGAGATATTGTGTTGAGTTGGTGCTGGTGTCTAGGCCTGGCTCTGTCCAGTCTGGTTCCCTGGGCTATATGTTCTAAGATGGAGTCTGGGTCCGTCTACATGTCGTCCAGTATGGTGGGTAAGGCTCGCTCTTCCAACTTCACCCTGTCTGAGAAGCTGGACCTGCTGAAGCTGGTCCGCCCACACATTCGCATCCTGGAGGAGCACACCAACAAGCACGCTGTCATCGTGGACAAGAACAAGTGCTGGGACACAGTGTCTGAGCAGTACAACGCCCTGGGGGACAGGCCCTCAAGCACTGCCCAGGGCTTACGCACCCTCTACAAGAGGCTGAAGGAGTCGGCCAAACAGGAAGTGATGCAACGGAGACACGCCCAGCCAGAGTACAGAGGAAGTATATCTGAACCAACCAGGAGAGTGATGGAGATGATACCTCACCTTTTCCATCACAGAGCTATCCACCATGATAAAGACCCAGCGTCGATGCACAGGTGAGACAGACACACACACACGGGCTGCTCTGTAGAGCTCCACGACAGGGGAGGGGGCTGCTCTGTAGAGCTCTAATAGGGAGGGGCTGCTCTGTAGAGTTCTACTATTAATTAGAGGATAGGGGAGGGGCTGCTCTGTAGAGCTCTACTACTAACTAGAGGAGAGTGGAGGGGCTGCTCTACTAGAGAGGGGAGGGGTTGCTCTACTACTAACTAGAGGGGAGGGGCTGCTCTGTAGAGCTCTACTAGGGAGGGGCTGCTCTGTAGAGCTCTACTAGTAACTAGAGGAGAGGGGAGGGGTTGCTCTTTAGAGCTCTACTAGTTACTAGAGGGGAGGGGTTGCTCTACTAGAAATTAGAGGACAGGGGAGGGGCTGCTCTGTAGAGCTCTACTAGTAACTAGAGGGGGAGGGGCTGCTCTGTAGAACTGAACACAGAGCTAACCTCAATCAGTTTACACTTGCACCCCATACACACTCCTCATGCTCACACTCTTGACCACAGAACAGCCTCAATACGTCAGGGCTTGGACTCTACAAGGTGTCGAAAGCGTTCCACAGGGATTATGGACAATAGTTGTGTCTAGTTGGCTGGATGTCCTTTGTGTGGTGGACCGTTCTTGTTACACACGGGAAACTGTTGAGCGTGAAAAACCCAGCAGCATTGCAGTTCTTGACACATACAGGTGCACCTGGCACCTACTACCAGACCCATTCAAAGGTTCTTACATGTTGTCTTGCCCATTTATCCTCTGAATGGCACACATTCTTAATGTCTCAAGGCTTTAAAATCCTTCTTTAACATGTCTCCTCCCCTTCATCTACACTGATTTCAGGTGGATTTAAAAAAGGACATCAATAAGGGATCATAGCTTTCACCTGGATTCACCTGGTCAGTCTGTCATGGATGTTTCTTAATGTTTTGAATACTCAGTGTAGAATTTATTATTATATGATAGTTCCAGATTTAACTGAGACAACGAGCACAATATGAGTTTACAGCACCTTACACGTCATGTTTACAGCACCTTACACGTCATGTTTACAGCACCTTACACGTCATGTTTACAGCACCTTAGACGTCATGTTTACAGCACCTTACACGTCACGTTTACACACATTTCCTTAATCACCCCATTCACTCTGTCCAGTTCGAAATATATTTGAGTCTATCAAACCCGATTTTTAAGAGGCAGAAAGTCAACAATCTGGACAAATCACATTTTAAACGTAGGAGCGGAATTAGCCCACAGTAGGAGAATGCATTCTTTAGCAAAGTATGAGATGGTCATGAAAAGGGTTTTAAGGAGAGTGGTTTTGACAGTCCCGAAAACCGGTTGTGTTTCTGCACATTGCTGCTGTTTGGGGTTTTAGGCTGGGTTTCTGTACAGCACTCTGTGACATCGGCTGATGTAAAAAGGGCTTTATAAATACATTTGATTGAATACTCTCAATACCCCCACCTCGTGCCACTTATACATGTATGGCTGTAGTAATAAAGCTGTATTCTATTCCATATTGTCTCTGTAAGATGTATAATGATACAGTAATAAAGCTGTATTATACTGTTTATCTGCAGGGTGATGTATAATGATACAGTAATAATGCTGTATTATACTGTTTATCTGCAGGGTGATGTATAAGCATGACTCTCCCATGGAGCAACCTGGCAGCAGCTCCTCCCTCCCAGACTACCCATCAAACCCCGTCACCCACCAGCTGGACCAGGATGTGATCAGGCTGGACCAGGATGTGGTCAAATTGGACCAGGATGTGGTCAGACTGGACCAGGACGTGGACGTGAAGCCTCCGCCAGACCTGACCATCCTCTCCACGCGTGTGGGGGTGGTGCTAGGAGGAGAGGGGGCGGAGGAGGAAGATGAGGAGTTGGGCAGTGTCCATGGTTATGACGGCCCTCTCTCCCTGCCCATCCTCCGTCGTCCCGCCCCTCTCCACCTCACCCGTTCCACTGCAACGTGACCTTTACCATTATGACCACTACCCCCGGCCCCTTCAGCTGGCCAAGGAGGAGCACGAGCAGGTCATGACCAATCACAGAAAGATGGGCGTATACCTGGAGGAGAAGAGGGAGGGGCAAAAGAGGAAGCAGGAACTGGAAGAGGAGCTTCTGAGAGCAAAAATCAAAGTAGAGAAACTGAGGGTAGCCAGGCTGAGACATGGTCTACCACTGCCCCTATAACTAACACACCCATGGCCTGATTGGACGGAGCATTTGGAACTCAGGACGTTGCTCTGAATTGTTTGTATTTCTGTGTTGAATGTTTAGCGTGTGGAAGAGGGGTTTGGCCTGAAATAATGTGTGTGATGAACAGTGTGTTTGAGTGAGGATTTAAAGGTCCAATGCAGCCTTCTCTATCTCAATATCAAATCATTTCTGGGTAACAATGAATTACCTTACTGTGATTGTTTTCCATTAAAATGGTGAAAAAGAAACAAAAATAGGTTCTTTGCTAATTTTGCTAGGATTGTCTGCAAGTGGTCTGAATGGGGAGGGGAAAACAACTGAAAACAAACCGTTATTGGCAGAACGGTTTGGAAGTCTTTCTTATTGGTCTATTAACACATTTATGGTGATGTCACCAGGCAGGCCAAAACTCCATCCCACCAAAACAGGCTGAAATTTCAGCCGATCTTTTAAAACATCTCTTACACTAAAAAGGCCTTATCATAATGTTCACCATTTCACAGTATTCCAACCTCGTAGTGTGGAAATATACAGTTCCCGTCAAGTTTGGACACACCTACTCATTCAATTTTACTATTTTCTACATTGTAGTGAAGACATCAAAACTATAAAATAACACATATTGAATCAAAAAAGTGTTGAACAAACCAAATATATCTTATATTCTTCGAAGTAGCCGCCCTTTTGTCTTGATGACAGCTTTGCACACTCTTGTGCAAAAAATCTCACATTTGGACTCATCAGACCAAAGGACAGATTTCCACCTGTCTAATGTCCATTGCTCGTGTTTCTTGGCCCAAAAAAGTCTATTCTTATTGGTATCCTTTTGTAGTGTTTCTTTACTGCAATCTGACCATGAAGGCCTGATTTCAAGCAGTCTCCTCTGAACAGTTGATATTGAGATGTCTTTTACTTGAACTCATTTATTTGTGCTGCAATTTCTGAGACTGGTAACTCTAATGAACTTATCCTCTGCAGCAGAGGTAACTCTGGGTCTTCCTTTCCTGTGGCGGTCCTCATGAAAGCCAGTTTCATCATAGCGCTTGATGGTTTTTGCGACTGCACTTGAAGAAACTTTAAAAGTTCTTAATGTTTCCTATTGACATACCTTCATGACTTAAAGTAATGATGGACTGTCGTTTCTCTTTGCTTATTTGAGCTGTTCTTGCCATAATATGGACTCGGTCTTTTACCAAATAGGGCTATCTTTTGTATACCACCCCTACCTTGTAACAACACAACTGATTGGCTCAAATGCAAAAAAAAAAGGAAATAATTGTTTTAACAAGGCACACTTGTTAATGGAAATGCTTTCCAGGTGACTGTCTCATGAAGCTGGTTGAGAGAATGCCAAGTGTGTGCAAAGCTTTCATCAAGGCAAAGGGTGGCTACTTTTGAAGAATAGAAAATATATTTTGATTCGTTTAACACTTTTTGGTTACTACATGATTCCATTTGTGCTATTTCATAGTTTGGATGTCTTCTATTATTCTACAATGTAGAAAAACCATAGTTTTTGACTGCACTGGGCCTTTTGAACAGTGTATTTGCATAAGGAAGTGTGTGTTTTTGAGTGAGGATTTAAACAGTGTGTTTGTGTGAGGAAGATTGTTTGTGTGTGGAACAGTGTGTATGGTGACTACGGTTGAGCTATGACTGTAGCAAAAGACGACAATACAGATCTCTGCTTTTGTCAGACAAGAGGCGCTACTGTCTCTGCTTTTAAAACTGGTACTATTTTGACTGGTTTCATTTGGTTCAAAACCCTGCGTTGCTTTACAATCCCATGAGGAGGGAAGAGGATAGGTGATGGGGAGGGAAGTGGATTGGGAGGGCAGAGGGGTTTACAGTGGTGTGATGTTCAGTGTTTGTTGTTCAGATCTTCTGTGGTTTCATTGTTTTCTATTAAACTTGTTTTTCTTCCTTGGTTTTGTGCTTTGTTGTCTCTTCCTCTTCCCTTCTCCAACCTCCCCTCTATCCCTCTCTTCCTTCTCTCCAACCCCCTCCTCTATCCCTCTCTTCCCTTCTCCAACCCCCTCTCCTCTATCCCTCTCTTCCCTTCTCCAACCCCCCCTCCTCTATCTCTCTCTTCCCTTCTCCAACCTCCCCTCCTCTATCTCTCTCTTCCCTTCTCCAACCCCCCCTCCTCTATCCCTCTCTTCCCTTCTCCAACCCCCCTCCTCTATCCCTCTCTTCCCTTCTCCAACCCCCTCCTCTATCCCTCTCTTCCCTTCTCCAACCCCCCTCCTCTATCCCTCTCTCTTCCCTTCTCCAACCTCCCCTCCTCTATCCCTCTCTCTTCCCTTCTCCAACCTCCCCTCCTCTATCCCTCTCTCTTCCCTTCTCCAACCCCCTCCTCTATCCCTCTCTTCCCTTCTCCAACCCCCTCCTCTATCCCTCTCTTCCCTTCTCCAACCTCCCCTCCTCTATCCCTCTCTCTTCCCTTCTCCAACCCCCCCTCCTCTATCCCTCTCTCTTCCCCTCTTCTTTAGCTATCCGCCCCCATATGTCTCTCCTCTTCGGTCTAGACTCAATATGAGGTTCTCTTCACTGTTAGCCTGCTACCTGAAAGAGTGAATGTGTAATTCAGACCCTGCCTGCAGGTAACCTTTACACTTCACTAGTGAAGAAGTGAGGTAAAGCACGGATGCAGTGATGCTTAACAACTACAGTGACCATACAGTCCTAATATGGTAATTTTAGAGGAAACTGGATTAAATGTTTCTCTGTAAGGCAACGGAGACCCTCTATAGAGAGAAATATAGTGAAATGGCTTGGACAGTCTCTTGCAGCCCAGGGCTGATGTCTCATCCTGGGCATGGCACTGTAGGAAAGTCCCAGGCTGCAAGTAGAGTGGAGGCCTCAGTGAAGTAGCAACCTCTTCTGGTGAACATGTGAACTGCCACTCATCAGATCTTGCATAAATCCTTAGGAGTGAATCCTAATTTGAGATTTGTGTACACACACAATTCACACTTTTCTAAATTGTATGTTGCTGTTGTCAATAACAGAATTGAAAACAAATGTATTTTAAAGAGCATTTCAAAGCCTTGGTTTAGGGTGTTGTTTATTATTATTATTATTATTATTATTATTATTATTATTATTATTAGGATCCCCATTAGCAGCTACTCTTCCTGGTGTCCACATGAAACATGACATAATACATGAATGGACAGATCTATATACATTTAAAATAGGAATTCACGCTTTCATAGCTTCCTGCTTTAGCCTATATAAAAGACCAATCAGTATCTTGTTCAGAAAAAGAGTTGAGCTCCTTGTCTCCACTGGTGTGTGTTCCAGTATGTTTAGAGTTTGCAGGCTGCTGTTTGTGAGAGCAGTAATGCTCTGTGTGGTAATGTTCTGATTATTAGTGTAGATGTTTTTTGGGTTTTAGGTTTCAGATGTTCCCCACAGTGTCCGGCAGGAGGGTGTGGTCCTGGTGTGGTCGGGGCAGGGTCAGGTAGCGGTGCTGGTTCTGATGGGCCGCGGTACTTCAGTGTGATGTGGTGTAAGGCCAGTGGGAGAAAACACAAACGCTGGCAGGGAGACGCTGTCCTGGTGACACGAGGACGCACCGCCACTCTTAAAGACATGGAGGGCAAGGACATCGGCAAGGGTGAGTGAGTGTGTGTGCATTTTAGGTTTCCCCGAACACAGATTAAGCATAGTCATTGACTAAAAATCATGCTCAATGGAGAATTCTCATTTGAAGTGGTTTTAGTCCAGAACTAGGGCTAATCTGTGGCTAGGAGACCGGCCCTGAGAGTGTTATTTCCAAGTGCATCTGAGAGTGATTCAGATTGTGTGTGTAGGTAGTGGCTATAAGGTATCAGAGCTGGCATCGCTGGGGGAAGGAGAGACCTTGATGATAGGAGCTAAACAGGTGGAGGTGATGGGACTCATATCAGAGCTGGACTACAATAAGGGCCGCTGTTTCCTTGACGTCCATGTGGAGAAGGAGGAGCCTAAGATATCAGCTCCTCCCCCCTCACGACGCCCAGCTTCCAAACCGTTCTGCCGTCCGACGCTATTGGGCGGAGAGACTGATAGGGGAGTGGCCAAGCCTCAGGAGGAGGGGCCCTGTAAACCACGCCATGACCCTCTAGCACCAGGTAATACACAGACATACAGTACACTCCTCTCTCTCTCATCACACACACACATGAAGTTACACATTCTCACACACTTCAAACACACCACACTCATCATCTCTTTAATGGTGTGTGTAGGAGCCATTGTCATGCCCCGGCCCTCAACCAATCACCAGTGGGCGTATAACAAGGCAGGCCTCCCTCTGGTGGACGTGGTGGTTGACCCCTACTTGACCGCTCACCTCCGACCCCACCAGCGAGACGGCCTGCTGTTCCTCTACGAGTGTGTCATGGGGATGAGGTAATGTTCATGATGAATCTTCTGATCACTCCAAAATGTTTTTTATTTATATATTTCACCTTTATTTAACCAGGTAGGCAACTTGAGAACAAGTTCTCATTTACAACTGCGACCTGGCCAAGATAAAGCAAAGCAGTTCGACACATACAACAACACAGAGTTACACATGGAGTGAAACAAACATACAGTCAATAACACAGTAGATGTTATGTTGTGTTCCACAAGGTTCTGTGCTGGGGCTGCTATTTATTTACTTTGATTATGTGTGTGGGGTGTGTCAGGGCTACATGTAGGTACGGTGCTATCCTGGCAGATGAGATGGGTCTGGGTAAGACTCTCCAGGGCGTGGCTTTGACGTGGACGCTGCTAAAGCAGGGCCCATACGGCGGGAAGCCGGTTGCTAAGCTTGTGCTGGTGGTTGCCCCCGGCAGCCTGGTGCAGAACTGGGGGGCGGAGTTTAAGAAGTGGCTCGGCCGTGAGAGGATCAACGTCTACACTGTTAACCAGGTAGGGGTGTGTTTGATCAGTGTCTACACTGTTAACCAGGTAGGGGTGTGTTTGATCAGTGTCTACACTGTTAACCAGGTAGGGGTGTGTTTGATCAGCGTCTACACTGTTAACCAGGTAGGGGTGTGTTTGATCAGCGTCTACACTGTTAACCAGGTAGGGGTGTGTTTGATCAGCGTCTACACTGTTAACCAGGTAGGGGTGTGTTTGATCAGCGTCTACACTGTTAACCAGGTAGGGGTGTGTTTGGAGGAGGAGGAGGAGGAAGGGTGTTTCCCTGTAGTGCTGTTTCTGATCCATATGGTGATGTGTGTGTTCCATGTTGTGTTGGTCATTAGGACCACAGGGTGGAGCTGTTTGCAGCGTCTCCTCTCCACAGTGTGTTAGTGATCAGCTATGAGATGCTGCTACGCTCTCTGGAAGTGGTGAGTTGGTTCACAGCAGCTTATCTAACGGGTGGGAAGTACCAGTGTTACAACACTGTTGAATTACTCCTAAATTACACAGATTAGGAGTACGATGGATGATAGACTCATAACGTTGTGTGTGTGTTGTGTAGGTACAGAAGCTGGAGTTTGGGCTGGTGATCTGTGATGAGGGTCACAGGTTGAAGAACAGCAGCATCAAGACTTCCTCTGCCCTCAGTGGTCTCAGCTGTACACGCAGAGTTATTCTGACAGGTACACACAGCCCTCTCTTTTATTGGCCTTTTACTTTCTCCTAGTGTTTTCTGATACATTGTGTGTGCTGTACTGTAGGTACTCCTGTCCAGAATGACCTGCAGGAGTTCTATGCCATCATAGAGTTTGTGAACCCGGGCATTCTGGGGTCGTCTGCTGCCTACAGGAAGGTGTACGAGGAGCCAATCCTCCGCTCCCGACAGCCCACCAGCACTGAGGTACATTACCCATCTACAGTCTGTCTCTATACCTCTACACTATCTCTCTATTGTTTGCTCACAACAGCCCTCCTGCACTGAGGTACTGTCCCCATCTTTATCTCTGTCTCTATACCTCTACACTATCTCTCTATTGTACGCTCACAACAGCCCTCCTGCACTGAGGTACTGTCCCCATCTTTATCTCTCTCTTTACCTCTACACTATCTCTCTATTGTACGCTCACAACAGCCCCCCTGCACTGAGGTACTGTCCCCATCTTTATCTCTGTCTCTATACCTCTACACTATCTCTCTATTGTACGCTCACAACAGCCCTCCTGCACTGAGGTACTGTCCCCATCTTTATCTCTGTCTCTATACCTCTACACTATCTCTCTATTGTACGCTCACAACAGCCCTCCTGCACTGAGGTACTGTCCCCATCTTTATCTCTGTCTCTATACCTCTACACTATCTCTCTCTATTGTACGCTCACAACAGCCCTCCTGCACTGAGGTACTGTCCCCATCTTTATCTCTCTCTTTACCTCTACACTATCTCTCTATTGTACGCTCACAACAGCCCTCCTACACTGAGGTACTGTCCCCATCTCTTTCTCTCCCTTCGTTCCTTCTCTATATCTCTCCCTGTAGGAGGAGAGAGTTTTGGGGGAGGAGCGAGCGGCTGAGCTCTCTCGTCTGACTGGTCTGTTTATTCTGAGGCGGACCCAAGAGATCATCAACCGCTACCTGCCGCCTCGTCTTGATTGGACAGTGTTCTGTAGCCCCTTCCCCTTGCAGCGCGAGCTGTACCAGGTTCTCCTCTCGCACCGTGTCATCCGAGCCTGTCTACAGGGGTCGACACAGACACAGACCCACACACACCTCGCCTGCATCACCGCCCTGAAAAAGCTCTGCAACCACCCAGGACTGCTCTACTCCACTGTACAGGTATGACACATAAAGACATGATGGTGATGATGACAACAATGATGATGGTGATGATTGTGTGTTCCAGGAGCGTTCTGATGGTGGCTCAGCAGAGGGTTCTCTGTATGAAGGGCTAAGAGGTGTCTTTCCAGAGTCTTACTCTTCTGGGGGCTTCAGTACAGCTGACTCAGGGAAACTACTGGTCCTGTCTGACCTACTGACCACTATTCGCCACCTCAGCCCTACTGACAGGTAGGTGTGCATGTGTGTCTGTACGTGTGTGTCTGTGTGTGCGTGTTTGTATGACGTGCGTCAAGGGATCCGGGCACACTGGCATTGGTTTGTTGACACCATAGGGATCCTATTAAATTACTGTCATAAACCCTCAAAGTTCCAGAATGGGGTGAAAATGGCAGCCATATTGGCCAGGGAGAAATCCAAACCTGTCTAATTGGAATGAATGGCAGTAGAGGCATCATCCTGATTGTTCTTATAGAGGAAAATAAAACCAAAGCATTTGATATCAGAAATTGTGTAATAGAATTATTGTCAACCTAAAATATTGTCATATAATTATAAATAAAATTGACTGCATTTTTTCAATGGAATGTTGGCATATTGGCAGTTAATTAGAAACATTTATAGAATCATTCCTCTAAAACTGTCTGGCTAACAAACACAGTGCAGATAAATCTTAAAATGCATTACTTTATACAATATCTTATCACAGCACTGGCAAACCATGGTTGACCAACTCCCTGACCAACATGGCTGACGTTTAGTCCATCATAAGAAGGTTCATGTCCAGTCTAGTGTTCTAGCATTCTAATTCTATGGTTGACACACTCATACTCTGGCACATAACCGTGAGATGATCTTGACCATCTTGATCATATGTTTTGTGTGTGTGTGTGTGTGTACAGGGTGGTGTTGGTGTCCAACTACACTCAGACGTTAGACCTGCTCCAGGACCTGTGTGTCCACCTGGGCTACACCTTCTGTCGCCTGGACGGCAACACCCCCACCATCCAGAGGCAGCGATTGGTGGACAACTTCAACAGCCCTCACTCCGCCCACTTCCTCTTCCTCCTGAGTTCTAAAGCCGGAGGGGTGGGGCTTAACCTGATCGGCGCCTCCCACCTGGTCCTATACGACATCGACTGGAACCCTGCCAACGATATACAGGTACACACACACGCTCCACACTCCACCACTCACCACCATTAGTGTATGTTTCATTCACATCTAAAACACACATGGTCGGTCAGTACCTGCTATGCTCTTGGAGGAGTGAGGATGAGGAAGAGGCCTTCCTCCTGATGTGATAGTTGGGCTGATGTCTGTGTGTCTGTCCCCCTCCAGGCAATGGCACGAGTGTGGAGAGACGGACAGAAGAAGACTGTTCACATCTACCGCCTGCTCACTGCAGGTTCCATAGAGGAGCGGATCTTCCAGAGGCAGGTGTCCAAACAGGGGCTTTCTGGGACAGTGGTGGACTTGGGAAAAGGGGCGGAGCACACCAGCTTCTCCTCCAATGAGCTGCGAGATCTCTTCAGCCTGACGGACACACCCTGTCTCACTCACGACCTGCTACACTGCAGCTGCAGTATGGACGGATCAGCCCCAGGTAATATATATATATATCACACACATACACACAGTTGTCTGCTTGTGTTTTTATTTCATGTGTTTCTTGTGTGTGTTATAGAAGAAGGAGAAGATGAGGCGCCTACGTCTGGTAGGCCGTGCCAGCTGGGTCGTCAAAGTGACCGGGGTGGGGCGGGGCAGAAGCATCTGAGCATGTCAGAGCTGATGCAGTGGAGACACTTCGCAGGGGACACACACACCTTCAGAGATACTTACCTGGACCACGCACGAAACCACATCTCCTTCGCCTTCCAGTCCACCATCTCGCACACCACTCAGTAACATACATACACACACACACACACACACACATACAGGCTTTCCACAAATGACCCCATGCAGAGACCAAAGAAGTGTCCCTTTCTGAGAAACATTGGACTATGTTATTCTTTCTTTATATTCTCTACTGTTTTGACAGTTTGATTGAAGAGAACGTGTCAATGATCGAATAAACTGCTAAGTTATACTGCGTATTCCATCTGTCTTTTATTCTGAGGCAGAAATAACAAGATGAGTCAAACACTGCAGATCAAATCAAATGTTATTTGTGACATGCGTCGAATACAACAGGTGTAGACCTGACCGTGAAATGCTTACTTACATGAATCAAACACTGCAAATAAATCAAATCAAATTGTATTGGTCACATACACATGTTTAGCAGATGTTATTGCAGGTGTAGTGAAATGCTTGTGTTTCTAGCTCCAACAGTGCAGTAATATCTAAACACTGGAGATGAAATCAACACTCTCCAATAAAACCTGTGTTTGACTTGTAGAGATGGAGAGCTGGAAATTACTTCTGGAATGAGAGGAATCCAGCTGTGTGTGTGAGTCTGTCCATGTCAACTGTTTAATTCTTGGCAAAGTGTGTGTTTCCACTGTCTTCAACTGTTTCATAAGGGTATATATTATCTGATTTATAGTCCAGGACCACACACAGCAAGGCTGGCATGAAGGGAATGTGTACACACACCACCACCCTGGGAGAGCCAGCCTCAGTACTGTAGTTACTACTGGTAGAGATGGAGCCTCAGTACTGTAGTTACTACTGGTAGAGATGGAGCCTCAGTACTGTAGTTACTACTGGTAGAGATGGACCCTCAGTACTGTAGTTACTACTGGTAGAGATGGAGCCTCAGTACTGTAGTTACTACTGGTAGAGATGGAGAGCCTCAGTACTGTAGTTACTACTGGTAGAGATGGACCCTGAGTATTGTAGTTACTACTGGTAGAGATGGACCCTCAGTACTGTAGTTACTACTGGTAGAGATGGACCCTCAGTACTGTAGTTACTACTGGTAGAGATGGAGCCTCAGTACTGTAGTTACTACTGGTAGAGATGGAGCCTCAGTACTGTAGTTACTACTGGTAAAGATGGACCCTGAGTACTGTAGTTACTACTGGTAGAGATGGGGCCTCAGTACTGTAGTTACTACTGGTAGAGATAGACCCTCAGTACTGTAGTTACTACTGGTAGAGATGGACCCTCAGTACTGTAGTTACTACTGGTAGAGATGGAGCCTCAGTACTTTAGTTACTACTGGTAGAGATGGAGCCTCAGTACTGTAGTTACTACTGGTAGAGATGGAGCCTCAGTACTGTAGTTACTACTGATAGAGATGGAGAGCCTCAGTACTGTAGTTACTACTGGTAGAGATGGAGCCTCAGTACTGTAGTTACTACTGGTAGAGATAGGGCCTCAGTACTGTAGTTACTACTGGTAGAGATGGACCCTCAGTACTGTAGTTACTACTGGTAGAGATGGACCCTGAGTACTGTAGTTACTACTGGTAGAGATGGAGCCTCAGTACTGTAGTTACTACTGGTAGAGATGGAGAGCCTCAGTACTGTTGTTACTACTGGTAGAGATGGGGCCTCAGTACTGTAGTTACTACTGGTAGAGATGGAGCCTCAGTACTGTAGTTACTACTGGTAGAGATGGAGCCTCAGTACTGTAGTTATTACTGGTAGAGATGGAGCCTCAGTACTGTAGTTACTACTGGTAGAGATGGAGCCTCAGTACTGTAGTTACTACTGGTAGAGATGGAGCCTCAGTACTGTAGTTACTACTGGTAGAGATGGAGAGCCTCAGTACTGTTGTTACTACTGGTAGAGATGGGGCCTCAGTACTGTAGTTACTACTGGTAAAGATGGACCCTGAGTACTGTAGTTACTACTGGTAGAGATGGGGCCTCAGTACTGTAGTTACTACTGGTAGAGATAGGGCCTCAGTACTGTACTTACTACTGGTAGAGATGGAGCCTCAGTACTGTAGTTACTACTGGTAGAGATGGACCCTGAGTACTGTAGTTACTACTGGTAGAGATGGAGCCTCAGTACTGTAGTTACTACTGGTAGAGATGGAGAGCCTCAGTACTGTTGTTACTACTGGTAGAGATGGGGCCTCAGTACTGTAGTTACTACTGGTAGAGATGGAGCCTCAGTACTGTAGTTACTACTGGTAGAGATGGAGCCTCAGTACTGTAGTTATTACTGGTAGAGATGGAGCCTCAGTACTGTAGTTACTACTGGTAGAGATGGAGCCTCAGTACTGTAGTTACTACTGGTAGAGATGGAGCCTCAGTACTGTAGTTACTACTGGTAGAGATGGAGCCTCAGTACTGTAGTTACTACTGGTAGAGATGGAGCCTCAGTACTGTATTTACTACTGGTAGAGATGGAGAGCCTCAGTACTGTAGTTACTACTGGTAGAGATGGAGAGCCTCAGTACTGTAGTTACTACTGGTAGAGATGGAGCCTCAGTACTGTAGTTACTACTGGTAGAGATGGAGCCTCAGTACTGTAGTTACTACTGGTAAAGATGGACCCTGAGTACTGTAGTTACTACTGGTAGAGATGGGGCCTCAGTACTGTAGTTACTACTGGTAGAGATAGACCCTCAGTACTGTAGTTACTACTGGTAGAGATGGAGCCTCAGTACTTTAGTTACTACTGGTAGAGATGGAGCCTCAGTACTGTAGTTACTACTGGTAGAGATGGGGCCTCAGTACTGTAGTTACTACTGGTAGAGATGGGGCCTCAGTACTGTAGTTACTACTGGTAGAGATGGACCCTCAGTACTGTAGTTACTACTGGTAGAGATGGAGCCTCAGTACTGTAGTTACTACTGGTAGAGATGGAGCCTCAGTACTGTAGTTACTACTGGTAGAGATGGAGCCTCAGTACTGTAGTTACTACTGGTAGAGATGGAGCCTCAGTACTGTAGTTACTACTGGTAGAGATGGAGCCTCAGTACTGTAGTTACTACTGGTAGAGATGGAGCCTCAGTACTGTAGTTACTACTGGTAAAGATAGACCCTCAGTACTGTAGTTATTACTGGTAGAGATGGAGCCTCAGTACTGTAGTTACTACTGGTAGAGATGGAGAGCCTCAGTAATGTAGTTACTACTGGTAGAGATGGGGCCTCAGTACTGTAGTTACTACTGGTAGAGATGGAGCCTCAGTACTGTAGTTACTACTGGTAGAGATGGAGCCTCAGTACTGTAGTTACTACTGGTAGAGATGGAGCCTCAGTACTGTAGTTACTACTGGTAGAGATGGGGCCTCAGTACTGTAGTTACTACTGGTAGAGATGGGGCCTCAGTACTGTAGTTACTACTGGTAGAGATAGACCCTCAGTACTGTAGTTACTACTGGTAGAGATGGAGCCTCAGTACTGTAGTTACTACTGGTAGAGATGGAGCCTCAGTACTGTAGTTACTACTGGTAGAGATGGAGCCTCAGTACTGTAGTTACTACTGGTAGAGATGGGGCCTCAGTACTGTAGTTACTACTGGTAGAGATGGACCTCAGTACTGTAGTTACTACTGGTAGAGATGGAGCCTCAGTACTGTAGTTACTACTGGTAGAGATGGACCCTCAGTACTGTAGTTACTACTGGTAGAGATGGAGCCTCAGTACTGTAGTTACTACTGGTAGAGATGGAGCCTCAGTACTGTAGTTACTACTGGTAGAGATAGGGCCTCAGTACTGTAGTTACTACTGGTTGAGATGGAGCCTCAGTACTGTAGTTACTACTGGTAGAGATGGAGCCTCAGTACTGTAGTTACTACTGGTGAGATGGAGCCTCAGTACTGTAGTTACTACTGGTAAAGATGGACCCTGAGTACTGTAGTTACTACTGGTAGAGATGGGGCCTCAGTACTGTAGTTACTACTGGTAGAGATAGACCCTCAGTACTGTAGTTACTACTGGTAGAGATGGAGCCTCAGTACTTTAGTTACTACTGGTAGAGATGGAGCCTCAGTACTGTAGTTACTACTGGTAGAGATGGGGCCTCAGTACTGTAGTTACTACTGGTAGAGATGGGGCCTCAGTACTGTAGTTACTACTGGTAGAGATGGACCTCAGTACTGTAGTTACTACTGGTAGAGATGGAGCCTCAGTACTGTAGTTACTACTGGTAGAGATGGAGCCTCAGTACTGTAGTTACTACTGGTAGAGATGGAGCCTCAGTACTGTAGTTACTACTGGTAGAGATGGAGCCTCAGTACTGTAGTTACTACTGGTAGAGATGGAGCCTCAGTACTGTAGTTACTACTGGTAGAGATGGAGCCTCAGTACTGTAGTTACTACTGGTAGAGATAGACCCTCAGTACTGTAGTTACTACTGGTAGAGATGGAGCCTCAGTACTGTAGTTACTACTGGTAGAGATGGAGAGCCTCAGTACTGTAGTTACTACTGGTAGAGATGGGGCCTCAGTACTGTAGTTACTACTGGTAGAGATGGAGCCTCAGTACTGTAGTTACTACTGGTAGAGATGGAGCCTCAGTACTGTAGTTACTACTGGTAGAGATGGAGCCTCAGTACTGTAGTTACTACTGGTAAAGATGGACCCTGAGTACTGTAGTTACTACTGGTAGAGATGGAGCCTCAGTACTGTAGTTACTACTGGTAGAGATAGACCCTCAGTACTGTAGTTACTACTGGTAGAGATGGAGCCTCAGTACTTTAGTTACTACTGGTAGAGATGGAGCCTCAGTACTGTAGTTACTACTGGTAGAGATGGGGCCTCAGTACTGTAGTTACTACTGGTAGAGATGGGGCCTCAGTACTGTAGTTACTACTGGTAGAGATGGACCCTCAGTACTGTAGTTACTACTGGTAGAGATGGAGCCTCAGTACTGTAGTTACTACTGGTAGAGATGGACCCTCAGTACTGTAGTTACTACTGGTAGAGATGGAGCCTCAGTACTGTAGTTACTACTGGTAGAGATGGAGCCTCAGTACTGTAGTTACTACTGGTAGAGATAGGGCCTCAGTACTGTAGTTACTACTGGTTGAGATGGAGCCTCAGTACTGTAGTTACTACTGGTAAAGATAGACCCTCAGTACTGTAGTTATTACTGGTAGAGATGGAGCCTCAGTACTGTAGTTACTACTGGTAGAGATGGAGAGCCTCAGTAATGTAGTTACTACTGGTAGAGATGGGGCCTCAGTACTGTAGTTACTACTGGTAGAGAGGGAGCCTCAGTACTGTAGTTACTACTGGTAGAGATGGAGCCTCAGTACTGTAGTTACTACTGGTAGAGATGGGGCCTCAGTACTGTAGTTACTACTGGTAGAGATGGAGCCTCAGTACTGTAGTTACTACTGGTAGAGATGGAGCCTCAGTACTGTAGTTACTACTGGTAGAGATGGAGTCTCAGTACTGTAGTTACTACTGGTAGATATGGAGCCTCAGTACTGTAGTTACTACTGGTAGATATGGAGAGCCTCAGTACTGTAGTTACTACTGGTAGAGATGGAGCCTCAGTACTGTAGTTACTACTGGTAGAGATGGAGCCTCAGTACTGTAGTTACTACTGGTAGAGATGGAGCCTCAGTACTGTAGTTACTACTGGTAGAGATGGAGCCTCAGTACTGTAGTTACTACTGGTAGAGATGGACCCTGAGTACTGTAGTTACTACTGGTAGAGATGGAGCCTCAGTACTGTAGTTAGTACTGGTAAAGATGGAGCCTCAGTACTGTAGTTACTACTGGTAGAGATGGAGCCTCAGTACTGTAGTTACTACTGGTAGAGATGGACCCTGAGTACTGTAGTTACTACTGGTAGAGATGGAGCCTCAGTACTGTAGTTAGTACTGGTAGAGATGGAGCCTCAGTACTGTAGTTACTACTGGTAGAGATGGGGCCTCAGTACTGTAGTTACTACTGGTAGAGATGGACCCTCAGTACTGTAGTTACTACTGGTAGAGATGGAGCCTCAGTACTGTAGTTACTACTGGTAGAGATGGGGCCTCAGTACTGTAGTTACTACTGGTAGAGATGGAGCCTCAGTACTGTAGTTACTACTGGTAGAGATGGAGCCTCAGTACTGTAGTTACTACTGGTAGAGATGGAGCCTCAGTACTGTAGTTACTACTGGTAGAGATGGAGCCTCAGTACTGTAGTTACTACTGGTAGAGATGGAGCCTCAGTACTGTAGTTACTACTGGTAGAGATGGAGAGCCTCAGTACTGTAGTTACTACTGGTAGAGATGGAGCCTCAGTACTGTAGTTACTACTGGTAGAGATGGAGCCTCAGTACTGTAGTTACTACTGGTAGAGATGGAGAGCCTCAGTACTGTAGTTACTACTGGTAGAGATGGAGTCTCAGTACTGTAGTTACTACTGGTAGAGATTGAGAGCCTCAGTACTGTAGTTACTACTGGTAGAGATGGAGCCTCAGTACTGTAGTTACTACTGGTAGAGATGGAGCCTCAGTACTGTAGTTACTACTGGTAGAGATGGAGCCTCAGTACTGTAGTTACTACTGGTAGAGATGGAGCCTCAGTACTGTAGTTACTACTGGTAGAGATGGAGAGCCTCAGTACTGTAGTTACTACTGGTAGAGATGGAGAGCCTCAGTACTGTAGTTACTACTGGTAGAGATGGAGCCTCAGTGCTGTAGTTACTACTGGTAGAGATGGAGCCTCAGTACTGTAGTTACTACTGGTAGAGATGGAGCCTCAGTACTGTAGTTACTACTGGTAGAAATGGAGAGCCTCAGTACTGTAGTCACTACTGGTAGAGATGGGGCCTCAGTACTGTAGTTACTTCTGGTAGAGAGGAGCCTCAGTACTGTAGTTACTACTGGTAGAGATGGAGAGCCTCAGTACTGTAGTTACTACTGGTAGAGATGGAGCCTCAGTACTGTAGTTACTACTGGTAGATATGGAGAGCCTCAGTACTGTAGTTACTACTGGTAGAGATGGAGTCTCAGTACTGTAGTTACTACTGGTAGAGATGGAGCCTCAGTACTGTAGTTACTACTGGTAGAGATGGAGCCTCAGTACTGTAGTTACTACTGGGAGAGATGGAGTCTCAGTACTGTAGTTACTACTGGTAGAGATAGTGCCTCAGTACTGTAGTTACTACTGGTAGAGATGGAGAGCCTCAGTACTGTAGTTACTACTGGTAGAGATTGAGAGCCTCAATACTGTAGTTACTACTGGTAGAGATGGAGCCTCAGTACTGTAGTTACTACTGGTAGAGATGGAGCCTCAGTACTGTAGTTACTACTGGTAGAGATGGACCCTGAGTACTGTAGTTACTACTGGTAGAGATGGAGCCTCAGTACTGTAGTTACTACTGGTAGAGATGGAGCCTCAGTACTGTATTTACTACTGGTAGAGATGGAGAGCCTCAGTACTGTAGTTACTACTGGTAGAGATGGGGCCTCAGTACTGTAGTTACTACTGGTAGAGATGGACCCTCAGTACTGTAGTTACTACTGGTAGAGATGGAGCCTCAGTACTGTAGTTACTACTGGTAGAGATGGGGCCTCAGTACTGTAGTTACTACTGGTAGAGATGGAGCCTCAGTACTGTAGTTACTACTGGTAGAGATGGAGAGCCTCAGTACTGTAGTTACTACTGGTAGAGATGGAGCCTCAGTACTGTAGTTACTACTGGTAGAGATGGAGCCTCAGTACTGTAGTTACTACTGGTAGAGATGGACCTGAGTACTGTAGTTACTACTGGTAGAGATGGAGCCTCAGTACTGTAGTTACTACTGGTAGAGATGGAGAGCCTCAGTACTGTAGTTACTACTGGTAGAGATGGAGCCTCAGTACTGTAGTTACTACTGGTAAAGATGGACCCTGAGTACTGTAGTTACTACTGGTAGAGATGGGGCCTCAGTACTGTAGTTACTACTGGTAGAGATAGGGCCTCAGTACTGTAGTTACTACTGGTAGAGATGGAGCCTCAGTACTGTAGTTACTACTGGTAGAGATGGACCCTGAGTACTGTAGTTACTACTGGTAGAGATGGAGCCTCAGTACTGTAGTTACTACTGGTAGAGATGGAGAGCCTCAGTACTGTAGTTACTACTGGTAGAGATGGGGCCTCAGTACTGTAGTTACTACTGGTAGAGATGGACCCTCAGTACTGTAGTTACTACTGGTAGAGATGGGGCCTCAGTACTGTAGTTACTACTGGTAGAGATAGACCCTCAGTACTGTAGTTACTACTGGTAGAGATGGAGCCTCAGTACTTTAGTTACTACTGGTAGAGATGGAGCCTCAGTACTGTAGTTACTACTGGTAGAGATGGGGCCTCAGTACTGTAGTTACTACTGGTAGAGATGGGGCCTCAGTACTGTAGTTACTACTGGTAGAGATGGACCCTCAGTACTGTAGTTACTACTGGTAGAGATGGAGCCTCAGTACTGTAGTTACTACTGGTAGAGATGGACCCTCAGTACTGTAGTTACTACTGGTAGAGATGGAGCCTCAGTACTGTAGTTACTACTGGTAGAGATGGAGCCTCAGTACTGTAGTTACTACTGGTAGAGATAGGGCCTCAGTACTGTAGTTACTACTGGTTGAGATGGAGCCTCAGTACTGTAGTTACTACTGGTAAAGATAGACCCTCAGTACTGTAGTTATTACTGGTAGAGATGGAGCCTCAGTACTGTAGTTACTACTGGTAGAGATGGAGAGCCTCAGTAATGTAGTTACTACTGGTAGAGATGGGGCCTCAGTACTGTAGTTACTACTGGTAGAGAGGGAGCCTCAGTACTGTAGTTACTACTGGTAGAGATGGAGCCTCAGTACTGTAGTTACTACTGGTAGAGATGGGGCCTCAGTACTGTAGTTACTACTGGTAGAGATGGAGCCTCAGTACTGTAGTTACTACTGGTAGAGATGGAGCCTCAGTACTGTAGTTACTACTGGTAGAGATGGAGTCTCAGTACTGTAGTTACTACTGGTAGATATGGAGCCTCAGTACTGTAGTTACTACTGGTAGATATGGAGAGCCTCAGTACTGTAGTTACTACTGGTAGAGATGGAGCCTCAGTACTGTAGTTACTACTGGTAGAGATGGAGCCTCAGTACTGTAGTTACTACTGGTAGAGATGGAGCCTCAGTACTGTAGTTACTACTGGTAGAGATGGAGCCTCAGTACTGTAGTTACTACTGGTAGAGATGGACCCTGAGTACTGTAGTTACTACTGGTAGAGATGGAGCCTCAGTACTGTAGTTAGTACTGGTAAAGATGGAGCCTCAGTACTGTAGTTACTACTGGTAGAGATGGAGCCTCAGTACTGTAGTTACTACTGGTAGAGATGGACCCTGAGTACTGTAGTTACTACTGGTAGAGATGGAGCCTCAGTACTGTAGTTAGTACTGGTAGAGATGGAGCCTCAGTACTGTAGTTACTACTGGTAGAGATGGGGCCTCAGTACTGTAGTTACTACTGGTAGAGATGGACCCTCAGTACTGTAGTTACTACTGGTAGAGATGGAGCCTCAGTACTGTAGTTACTACTGGTAGAGATGGGGCCTCAGTACTGTAGTTACTACTGGTAGAGATGGAGCCTCAGTACTGTAGTTACTACTGGTAGAGATGGAGCCTCAGTACTGTAGTTACTACTGGTAGAGATGGAGCCTCAGTACTGTAGTTATTACTGGTAGAGATGGAGCCTCAGTACTGTAGTTACTACTGGTAGAGATGGAGCCTCAGTACTGTAGTTACTACTGGTAGAGATGGAGAGCCTCAGTACTGTAGTTACTACTGGTAGAGATGGAGCCCCTCAGTACTGTAGTTACTACTGGTAGAGATGGAGCCTCAGTACTGTAGTTACTACTGGTAGAGATGGAGCCTCAGTACTGTAGTTACTACTGGTAGAGATGGAGCCTCAGTACTGTAGTTACTACTGGTAGAGATGGAGCGCCTCAGTACTGTAGTCACTACTGGTAGAGATGGGGCCTCAGTACTGTAGTTACTACTGGTAGAGATGGAGCCTCAGTACTGTAGTTACTACTGGTAGAGATGGAGAGCCTCAGTACTGTAGTTACTACTGGTAGAGATGGAGCCTCAGTACTGTAGTTACTACTGGTAGATATGGAGAGCCTCAGTACTGTAGTTACTACTGGTAGAGATGGAGTCTCAGTACTGTAGTTACTACTGGTAGAGATTGAGAGCCTCAATACTGTAGTTACTACTGGTAGAGATGGAGCCTCAGCACTGTAGCTACTACTGGTAGAGATGGAGCCTCAGTACTGTAGTTACTACTGGTAGAGATGGAGCCTCAGTACTGTAGTTACTACTGGTAGAGATGGAGCCTCAGTACTGTAGTTACTACTGGTAGAGATGGAGAGCCTCAGTACTGTAGTTACTACTGGTAGAGATGGAGAGCCTCAGTACTGTAGTTACTACTGGTAGAGATGGAGCCTCAGTGCTGTAGTTACTACTGGTAGAGATGGAGCCTCAGTACTGTAGTTACTACTGGTAGAGATGGAGCCTCAGTACTGTAGTTACTACTGGTAGAAATGGAGAGCCTCAGTACTGTAGTCACTACTGGTAGAGATGGGGCCTCAGTACTGTAGTTACTTCTGGTAGAGAGGGAGCCTCAGTACTGTAGTTACTACTGGTAGAGATGGAGAGCCTCAGTACTGTAGTTACTACTGGTAGAGATGGAGCCTCAGTACTGTAGTTACTACTGGTAGATATGGAGAGCCTCAGTACTGTAGTTACTACTGGTAGAGATGGAGTCTCAGTACTGTAGTTACTACTGGTAGAGATGGAGCCTCAGTACTGTAGTTACTACTGGTAGAGATGGAGCCTCAGTACTGTAGTTACTACTGGTAGAGATGGAGTCTCAGTACTGTAGTTACTACTGGTAGAGATAGTGCCTCAGTACTGTAGTTACTACTGGTAGAGATGGAGAGCCTCAGTACTGTAGTTACTACTGGTAGAGATTGAGAGCCTCAATACTGTAGTTACTACTGGTAGAGATGGAGCCTCAGTACTGTAGTTACTACTGGTAGAGATGGAGCCTCAGTACTGTAGTTACTACTGGTAAAGATGGACCCTGAGTACTGTAGTTACTACTGGTAGAGATGGAGCCTCAGTACTGTAGTTACTACTGGTAGAGATGGAGCCTCAGTACTGTATTTACTACTGGTAGAGATGGAGAGCCTCAGTACTGTAGTTACTACTGGTAGAGATGGGGCCTCAGTACTGTAGTTACTACTGGTAGAGATGGACCCTCAGTACTGTAGTTACTACTGGTAGAGATGGAGCCTCAGTACTGTAGTTACTACTGGTAGTGATGGGGCCTCAGTACTGTAGTTACTACTGGTAGAGATGGAGCCTCAGTACTGTAGTTACTACTGGTAGAGATGGAGAGCCTCAGTACTGTAGTTACTACTGGTAGAGATGGAGCCTCAGTACTGTAGTTACTACTGGTAGAGATGGAGCCTCAGTACTGTAGTTACTACTGGTAGAGATGGACCCTGAGTACTGTAGTTACTACTGGTAGAGATGGAGCCTCAGTACTGTAGTTACTACTGGTAGAGATGGAGAGCCTCAGTACTGTTGTTACTACTGGTAGAGATGGGGCCTCAGTACTGTAGTTACTACTGGTAAAGATGGACCCTGAGTACTGTAGTTACTACTGGTAGAGATGGGGCCTCAGTACTGTAGTTACTACTGGTAGAGATAGGGCCTCAGTACTGTAGTTACTACTGGTAGAGATGGAGCCTCAGTACTGTAGTTACTACTGGTAGAGATGGACCCTGAGTACTGTAGTTACTACTGGTAGAGATGGAGCCTCAGTACTGTAGTTACTACTGGTAGAGATGGAGAGCCTCAGTACTTTTGTTACTACTGGTAGAGATGGGGCCTCAGTACTGTAGTTACTACTGGTAGAGATGGAGCCTCAGTACTGTAGTTACTACTGGTAGAGATGGAGCCTCAGTACTGTAGTTACTACTGGTAGAGATGGAGCCTCAGTACTGTAGCTACTACTGGTAGAGATGGAGCCTCAGTACTGTAGTTACTACTGGTAGAGATGGAGCCTCAGTACTGTAGTTACTACTGGTAGAGATGGAGCCTCAGTACTGTATTTACTACTGGTAGAGATGGAGAGCCTCAGTACTGTAGTTACTACTGGTAGAGATGGAGAGCCTCAGTACTGTAGTTACTACTGGTAGAGATGGAGCCTCAGTACTGTAGTTACTACTGGTAGAGATGGAGCCTCAGTACTGTAGTTACTACTGGTAAAGATGGACCCTGAGTACTGTAGTTACTACTGGTAGAGATGGGGCCTCAGTACTGTAGTTACTACTGGTAGAGATAGACCCTCAGTACTGTAGTTACTACTGGTAGAGATGGAGCCTCAGTACTTTAGTTACTACTGGTAGAGATGGAGCCTCAGTACTGTAGTTACTACTGGTAGAGATGGGGCCTCAGTACTGTAGTTACTACTGGTAGAGATGGGGCCTCAGTACTGTAGTTACTACTGGTAGAGATGGACCCTCAGTACTGTAGTTACTACTGGTAGAGATGGAGCCTCAGTACTGTAGTTACTACTGGTAGAGATGGACCCTCAGTACTGTAGTTACTACTGGTAGAGATGGAGCCTCAGTACTGTAGTTACTACTGGTAGAGATAGGGCCTCAGTACTGTAGTTACTACTGGTTGAGATGGAGCCTCAGTACTGTAGTTACTACTGGTAAAGATAGACCCTCAGTACTGTAGTTACTACTGGTAGAGATGGAGCCTCAGTACTGTAGTTACTACTGGTAGAGATGGAGAGCCTCAGTACTGTAGTTACTACTGGTAGAGATGGGGCCTCAGTACTGTAGTTACTACTGGTAGAGATGGAGCCTCAGTACTGTAGTTACTACTGGTAGAGATGGAGCCTCAGTACTGTAGTTACTACTGGTAGAGATGGAGGCCTCAGTACTGTAGTTACTACTGGTAGAGATGGAGCCTCAGTACTGTAGTTACTACTGGTAGAGATGGAGCCTCAGTACTGTAGTTACTACTGGTAGAGATGGAGTCTCAGTACTGTAGTTACTACTGGTAGATATGGAGCCTCAGTACTGTAGTTACTACTGGTAGATATGGAGAGCCTCAGTACTGTAGTTACTACTGGTAGAGATGGAGCCTCAGTACTGTAGTTACTACTGGTAGAGATCGGGCCTCAGTACTGTAGTTACTACTGGTAGAGATGGAGCCTCAGTACTGTAGTTACTACTGGTAGATATGGAGAGCCTCAGTACTGTAGTTACTACTGGTAGAGATGGACCCTGAGTACTGTAGTTACTACTGGTAGAGATGGAGCCTCAGTACTGTAGTTAGTACTGGTAGAGATGGAGCCTCAGTACTGTAGTTACTACTGGTAGAGATGGAGCCTCAGTACTGTAGTTACTACTGGTAGAGATGGACCCTGAGTACTGTAGTTACTACTGGTAGAGATGGACCCTGAGTACTGTAGTTAGTACTGGTAGAGATGGAGCCTCAGTACTGTAGTTACTACTGGTAGAGATGGGGCCTCAGTACTGTAGTTACTACTGGTAGAGATGGACCCTCAGTACTGTAGTTACTACTGGTAGAGATGGAGCCTCAGTACTGTAGTTACTACTGGTAGAGATCGGGCCTCAGTACTGTAGTTACTACTGGTAGAGATGGAGCCTCAGTACTGTAGTTACTACTGGTAGATATGGAGAGCCTCAGTACTGTAGTTACTACTGGTAGAGATGGACCCTGAGTACTGTAGTTACTACTGGTAGAGATGGAGCCTCAGTACTGTAGTTAGTACTGGTAGAGATGGAGCCTCAGTACTGTAGTTACTACTGGTAGAGATGGAGCCTCAGTACTGTAGTTACTACTGGTAGAGATGGACCCTGAGTACTGTAGTTACTACTGGTAGAGATGGACCCTGAGTACTGTAGTTAGTACTGGTAGAGATGGAGCCTCAGTACTGTAGTTACTACTGGTAGAGATGGGGCCTCAGTACTGTAGTTACTACTGGTAGAGATGGACCCTCAGTACTGTAGTTACTACTGGTAGAGATGGAGCCTCAGTACTGTAGTTACTACTGGTAGAGATGGGGCCTCAGTACTGTAGTTACTACTGGTAGAGATGGAGCCTCAGTACTGTAGTTACTACTGGTAGAGATGGAGCCTCAGTACTGTAGTTACTACTGGTAGAGATGGAGCCTCAGTACTGTAGTTACTACTGGTAGAGATGGAGCCTCAGTACTGTAGTTACTACTGGTAGAGATGGAGCCTCAGTACTGTAGTTACTACTGGTAGAGATGGAGAGCCTCAGTACTGTAGTTACTACTGGTAGAGATGGAGCCTCAGTACTGTAGTTACTACTGGTAGAGATGGAGCCTCAGTACTGTAGTTACTACTGGTAGAGATGGAGCCTCAGTACTGTAGTTACTACTGGTAGAGATGGAGCCTCAGTACTGTAGTTACTACTGGTAGAGATGGAGCCTCAGTACTGTAGTCACTACTGGTAGAGATGGGGCCTCAGTACTGTAGTTACTACTGGTAGAGATGGAGCCTCAGTACTGTAGTTACTACTGGTAGAGATGGAGAGCCTCAGTACTGTAGTTACTACTGGTAGAGATGGAGCCTCAGTACTGTAGTTACTACTGGTAGATATGGAGAGCCTCAGTACTGTAGTTACTACTGGTAGAGATGGAGTCTCAGTACTGTAGTTACTACTGGTAGAGATTGAGAGCCTCAATACTGTAGTTACTACTGGTAGAGATGGAGCCTCAGCACTGTAGTTACTACTGGTAGAGATGGAGCCTCAGTACTGTAGTTACTACTGGTAGAGATGGAGCCTCAGTACTGTAGTTACTACTGGTAGAGATGGAGCCTCAGTACTGTAGTTACTACTGGTAGAGATGGAGAGCCTCAGTACTGTAGTTACTACTGGTAGAGATGGAGAGCCTCAGTACTGTAGTTACTACTGGTAGAGATGGAGCCTCAGTACTGTAGTTACTACTGGTAGAGATGGAGCCTCAGTACTGTAGTTACTACTGGTAGAGATGGAGCCTCAGTACTGTAGTTACTACTGGTAGAGATGGAGCCTCAGTACTGTAGTTACTACTGGTAGAGATGGGGCCTCAGTACTGTAGTTACTACTGGTAGAGATGGAGCCTCAGTACTGTAGTTACTACTGGTAGAGATGGAGAGCCTCAGTACTGTAGTTACTACTGGTAGAGATGGAGCCTCAGTACTGTAGTTACTACTGGTAGATATGGAGCCTCAGTACTGTAGTTACTACTGGTAGAGATGGAGTCTCAGTACTGTAGTTACTACTGGTAGAGATGGAGCCTCAGTACTGTAGTTACTACTGGTAGAGATGGAGCCTCAGTACTGTAGTTACTACTGGTAGAGATGGAGTCTCAGTACTGTAGTTACTACTGGTAGAGATAGTGCCTCAGTACTGTAGTTACTACTGGTAGAGATGGAGAGCCTCAGTACTGTAGTTACTACTGGTAGAGATTGAGAGCCTCAATACTGTAGTTACTACTGGTAGAGATGGAGCCTCAGTACTGTAGTTACTACTGGTAGAGATGGAGCCTCAGTACTGTAGTTACTACTGGTAAAGATGGACCCTGAGTACTGTAGTTACTACTGGTAGAGATGGAGCCTCAGTACTGTAGTTACTACTGGTAGAGATGGAGCCTCAGTACTGTATTTACTACTGGTAGAGATGGAGAGCCTCAGTACTGTAGTTACTACTGGTAGAGATGGGGCCTCAGTACTGTAGTTACTACTGGTAGAGATGGACCCTCAGTACTGTAGTTACTACTGGTAGAGATGGAGCCTCAGTACTGTAGTTACTACTGGTAGAGATGGAGAGCCTCAGTACTGTAGTTACTACTGGTAGAGATGGAGAGCCTCAGTACTGTAGTTACTACTGGTAGAGATGGAGAGCCTCAGTACTGTAGTTACTACTGGTAGAGATGGAGCCTCAGTGCTGTAGTTACTACTGGTAGAGATGGAGCCTCAGTACTGTAGTTACTACTGGTAGAGATGGAGCCTCAGTACTGTAGTTACTACTGGTAGAAATGGAGAGCCTCAGTACTGTAGTCACTACTGGTAGAGATGGGGCCTCAGTACTGTAGTTACTTCTGGTAGAGAGGGAGCCTCAGTACTGTAGTTACTACTGGTAGAGATGGAGAGCCTCAGTACTGTAGTTACTACTGGTAGAGATGGAGCCTCAGTACTGTAGTTACTACTGGTAGAGATGGAGCCTCAGTACTGTAGTTACTACTGGTAAAGATGGACCCTGAGTACTGTAGTTACTACTGGTAGAGATGGGGCCTCAGTACTGTAGTTACTACTGGTAGAGATAGACCCTCAGTACTGTAGTTACTACTGGTAGAGATGGAGCCTCAGTACTTTAGTTACTACTGGTAGAGATGGAGCCTCAGTACTGTAGTTACTACTGGTAGAGATGGGGCCTCAGTACTGTAGTTACTACTGGTAGAGATGGGGCCTCAGTACTGTAGTTACTACTGGTAGAGATGGACCCTCAGTACTGTAGTTACTACTGGTAGAGATGGAGCCTCAGTACTGTAGTTACTACTGGTAGAGATGGACCCTCAGTACTGTAGTTACTACTGGTAGAGATGGAGCCTCAGTACTGTAGTTACTACTGGTAGAGATGGAGCCTCAGTACTGTAGTTACTACTGGTAGAGATAGGGCCTCAGTACTGTAGTTACTACTGGTTGAGATGGAGCCTCAGTACTGTAGTTACTACTGGTAGAGATAGACCCTCAGTACTGTAGTTATTACTGGTAGAGATGGAGCCTCAGTACTGTAGTTACTACTGGTAGAGATGGAGAGCCTCAGTAATGTAGTTACTACTGGTAGAGATGGGGCCTCAGTACTGTAGTTACTACTGGTAGAGAGGGAGCCTCAGTACTGTAGTTACTACTGGTAGAGATGGAGCCTCAGTACTGTAGTTACTACTGGTAGAGATGGGGCCTCAGTACTGTAGTTACTACTGGTAGAGATGGAGCCTCAGTACTGTAGTTACTACTGGTAGAGATGGAGCCTCAGTACTGTAGTTACTACTGGTAGAGATGGAGTCTCAGTACTGTAGTTACTACTGGTAGAGATGGAGCCTCAGTACTGTAGTTACTACTGGTAGATATGGAGCCTCAGTACTGTAGTTACTACTGGTAGAGATGGAGCCTCAGTACTGTAGTTACTACTGGTAGAGATTGGGCCTCAGTACTGTAGTTACTACTGGTAGAGATGGAGCCTCAGTACTGTAGTTACTACTGGTAGATATGGAGAGCCTCAGTACTGTAGTTACTACTGGTAGAGATGGACCCTGAGTACTGTAGTTACTACTGGTAGAGATGGAGCCTCAGTACTGTAGTTACTACTGGTAGAGATGGAGCCTCAGTACTGTAGTTACTACTGGTAGAGATGGAGCCTCAGTACTGTAGTTACTACTGGTAGAGATGGACCCTGAGTACTGTAGTTACTACTGGTAGAGATGGACCCTGAGTACTGTAGTTACTACTGGTAGAGATGGAGCCTCAGTACTGTAGTTACTACTGGTAGAGATGGACCCTCAGTACTGTAGTTACTACTGGTAGAGATGGAGCCTCAGTACTGTAGTTACTACTGGTAGAGATGGAGCCTCAGTACTGTAGTTACTACTGGTAGAGATGGAGCCTCAGTACTGTAGTTACTACTGGTAGAGATGGAGCCTCAGTACTGTAGTTACTACTGGTAGAGATGGGAGCCTCAGTACTGTAGTTACTACTGGTAGAGATGGAGCCTCAGTACTGTAGTTACTACTGGTAGAGATGGAGCCTCAGTACTGTAGTTACTACTGGTAGAGATGGAGCCTCAGTACTGTAGTTACTACTGGTAGAGATGGAGCCTCAGTACTGTAGTTACTACTGGTAGAGATGGAGCCTCAGTACTGTAGTTACTACTGGTAGAGATGGAGAGCCTCAGTACTGTAGTTACTACTGGTAGAGATGGAGCCCCTCAGTACTGTAGTTACTACTGGTAGAGATGGAGCCTCAGTACTGTAGTTACTACTGGTAGAGATGGAGCCTCAGTACTGTAGTTACTACTGGTAGAGATGGAGCCTCAGTACTGTAGTTACTACTGGTAGAGATGGAGCCTCAGTACTGTAGTCACTACTGGTAGAGATGGGGCCTCAGTACTGTAGTTACTACTGGTAGAGATGGAGCCTCAGTACTGTAGTTACTACTGGTAGAGATGGAGCCTCAGTACTGTAGTTACTACTGGTAGAGATGGAGCCTCAGTACTGTAGTTACTACTGGTAGATATGGAGAGCCTCAGTACTGTAGTTACTACTGGTAGAGATGGAGTCTCAGTACTGTAGTTACTACTGGTAGAGATGGAGCCTCAGTACTGTAGTTACTACTGGTAGAGATGGAGCCTCAGTACTGTAGTTACTACTGGTAGAGATGGAGAGCCTCAGTACTGTAGTTACTACTGGTAGAGATGGGAGCCTCAGTACTGTAGTTACTACTGGTAGAGATGGAGCCTCAGTACTGTAGTTACTACTGGTAGAGATGGAGCCTCAGTACTGTAGTTACTACTGGTAGAGATGGAGCCTCAGTACTGTAGTTACTACTGGTAGAGATGGAGCCTCAGTACTGTAGTTACTACTGGTAGAGATGGAGCCTCAGTACTGTAGTTACTACTGGTAGAGATGGAGCCTCAGTACTGTAGTTACTACTGGTAGAGATGGAGCCTCAGTACTGTAGTTACTACTGGTAGAGATGGAGAGCCTCAGTACTGTAGTTACTACTGGTAGAGATGGAGCCTCAGTACTGTAGTTACTACTGGTAGAGATGGAGCCTCAGTACTGTAGTTACTACTGGTAGAGATGGAGCCTCAGTACTGTAGTTACTACTGGTAGAGATGGAGCCTCAGTACTGTAGTTACTACTGGTAGAGATGGAGCCTCAGTACTGTAGTTACTACTGGTAGAGATGGAGCCTCAGTACTGTAGTTACTACTGGTAGAGATGGAGCCTCAGTACTGTAGTTACTACTGGTAGAGATGGAGCCTCAGTACTGTAGTTACTACTGGTAGAGATGGAGCCTCAGTACTGTAGTTACTACTGGTAGAGATGGAGCCTCAGTACTGTAGTTACTACTGGTAGAGATGGAGCCTCAGTACTGTAGTTACTACTGGTAGAGATGGGCCTCAGTACTGTAGTTACTACTGGTAGAGATGGAGCCTCAGTACTGTAGTTACTACTGGTAGAGATGGAGCCTCAGTACTGTAGTTACTACTGGTAGAGATGGGGCCTCAGTACTGTAGTTACTACTGGTAGAGATGGAGCCTCAGTACTGTAGTTACTACTGGTAGAGATGGAGCCTCAGTACTGTAGTTACTACTGGTAGAGATGGAGCCTCAGTACTGTAGTTACTACTGGTAGAGATGGAGCCTCAGTACTGTAGTTACTACTGGTAGAGATGGAGCCTCAGTACTGTAGTTACTACTGGTAGAGATGGAGAGCCTCAGTACTGTAGTTACTACTGGTAGAGATGGAGCCTCAGTACTGTAGTTACTACTGGTAGAGATGGAGCCTCAGTACTGTAGTTACTACTGGTAGAGATGGAGCCTCAGTACTGTAGTTACTACTGGTAGAGATGGAGCCTCAGTACTGTAGTTACTACTGGTAGAGATGGAGCCTCAGTACTGTAGTTACTACTGGTAGAGATGGAGCCTCAGTACTGTAGTTACTACTGGTAGAGATGGAGCCTCAGTACTGTAGTTACTACTGGTAGAGATGGAGAGCCTCAGTACTGTAGTTACTACTGGTAGAGATGGAGCCTCAGTACTGTAGTTACTACTGGTAGAGATGGAGAGCCTCAGTACTGTAGTTACTACTGGTAGAGATGGAGCCTCAGTACTGTAGTTACTACTGGTAGAGATGGAGAGCCTCAGTACTGTAGTTACTACTGGTAGAGATGGAGCCTCAGCACTGTAGTTACTACTGGTAGAGATGGAGCCTCAGTACTGTAGTTACTACTGGTAGAGATGGAGCCTCAGTACTGTAGTTACTACTGGTAGAGATGGAGCCTCAGTACTGTAGTTACTACTGGTAGAGATGGAGCCTCAGTACTGTAGTTACTACTGGTAGAGATGGAGAGCCTCAGTACTGTAGTTACTACTGGTAGAGATGGAGCCTCAGTGCTGTAGTTACTACTGGTAGAGATGGAGCCTCAGTACTGTAGTTACTACTGGTAGAGATGGAGCCTCAGTACTGTAGTTACTACTGGTAGAGATGGAGCCTCAGTACTGTAGTTACTACTGGTAGAGATGGAGCCTCAGTACTGTAGTTACTACTGGTAGAGATGGAGCCTCAGTACTGTAGTTACTACTGGTAGAGATGGAGCCTCAGTACTGTAGTTACTACTGGTAGAGATGGAGCCTCAGTACTGTAGTTACTACTGGTAGAGATGGAGAGCCTCAGTACTGTAGTTACTACTGGTAGAGATGGAGTCTCAGTACTGTAGTTACTACTGGTAGAGATGGAGCCTCAGTACTGTAGTTACTACTGGTAGAGATGGAGCCTCAGTACTGTAGTTACTACTGGTAGAGATGGAGTCTCAGTACTGTAGTTACTACTGGTAGAGATAGTGCCTCAGTACTGTAGTTACTACTGGTAGAGATGGAGAGCCTCAGTACTGTAGTTACTACTGGTAGAGATGGAGCCTCAGTACTGTAGTTACTACTGGTAGAGATGGAGCCTCAGTACTGTAGTTACTACTGGTAGAGATGGAGCCTCAGTACTGTAGTTACTACTGGTAGAGATGGACCCTCAGTACTGTAGTTACTACTGGTAGAGATGGAGCCTCAGTACTGTAGTTACTACTGGTAGAGATGGAGCCTCAGTACTGTAGTTACTACTGGTAGAGATGGAGAGCCTCAGTACTGTAGTTACTACTGGTAGAGATGGGGCCTCAGTACTGTAGTTACTACTGGTAGAGATGGAGCCTCAGTACTGTAGTTACTACTGGTAGAGATGGAGCCTCAGTACTGTAGTTACTACTGGTAGAGATGGAGAGCCTCAGTACTGTAGTTACTACTGGTAGAGATGGAGAGCCTCAGTACTGTAGTTACTACTGGTAGAGATGGAGAGCCTCAGTACTGTAGTTACTACTGGTAGAGATGGAGCCTCAGTGCTGTAGTTACTACTGGTAGAGATGGAGCCTCAGTACTGTAGTTACTACTGGTAGAGATGGAGCCTCAGTACTGTAGTTACTACTGGTAGAGATAGGGCCTCAGTACTGTAGTTACTACTGGTAGAGATGGAGCCTCAGTACTGTAGTTACTACTGGTAGAGATGGAGAGCCTCAGTACTGTAGTTACTACTGGTAGAGATGGAGCCTCAGTACTGTAGTTACTACTGGTAGAGATGGAGAGCCTCAGTACTGTAGTTACTACTGGTAGAGATGGAGCCTCAGTACTGTAGTTACTACTGGTAGAGATGGAGCCTCAGTACTGTAGTTACTACTGGTAGAGATGGAGCCTCAGTACTGTAGTTACTACTGGTAGAGATTGAGAGCCTCAGTACTGTAGTTACTACTGGTAGAGATGGAGCCTCAGTACTGTAGTTACTACTGGTAGAGATGGAGCCTCAGTACTGTAGTTACTACTGGTAGAGATGGAGTCTCAGTACTGTAGTTACTACTGGTAGAGATGGAGCCTCAGTACTGTAGTTACTACTGGTAGAGATGGAGCCTCAGTACTGTAGTTACTACTGGTAGAGATGGAGTCTCAGTACTGTAGTTACTACTGGTAGAGATGGAGCCTCAGTACTGTAGTTACTACTGGTAGAGATGGAGAGCCTCAGTACTGTAGTTACTACTGGTAGAGATTGAGAGCCTCAGTACTGTAGTTAGTATTGGTAGAGATGGAGCCTCAGTACTGTAGTTACTACTGGTAGAGATGGAGCCTCAGTACTGTAGTTACTACTGGTAAAGATGGAGCCTCAGTACTGTAGTTACTACTGGTAGAGATGGAGCCTCAGTACTGTAGTTACTACTGGTAGAGATGGAGCCTCAGTACTGTAGTTACTACTGGTAGAGATGGAGAGCCTCAGTACTGTAGTTACTACTGGTAGAGATGGAGCCTCAGTACTGTAGTTACTACTGGTAGAGATGGAGCCTCAGTACTGTAGTTACTACTGGTAGAGATGGAGCCTCAGTACTGTAGTTACTACTGGTAGAGATGGAGCCTCAGTACTGTAGTTACTACTGGTAGAGATGGAGCCTCAGTACTGTAGTTACTACTGGTAGAGATGGAGCCTCAGTACTGTAGTTACTACTGGTAGAGATGGAGAGCCTCAGTACTGTAGTTACTACTGGTAGAGATGGAGAGCCTCAGTACTGTAGTTACTACTGGTAGAGATGGAGCCTCAGTACTGTAGTTACTACTGGTAGAGATGGAGCCTCAGTACTGTAGTTACTACTGGTAGAGATGGAGCCTCAGTACTGTAGTTACTACTGGTAGAGATGGAGCCTCAGTACTGTAGTTACTACTGGTAGAGATGGAGCCTCAGTACTGTAGTTACTACTGGTAGAGATGGAGCCTCAGTACTGTAGTTACTACTGGTAGTGGAGAGCCTCAGTACTGTAGTTACTACTGGTAGAGATGGAGTCCTCAGTACTGTAGTTACTACTGGTAGAGATGGAGCCTCAGTACTGTAGTTACTACTGGTAGAGATGGAGCCTCAGTACTGTAGTTACTACTGGTAGAGATTGAGAGCCTCAATACTGTAGTTACTACTGGTAGAGATGGAGCCTCAGTACTGTAGTTACTACTGGTAGAGATGGAGCCTCAGTACTGTAGTTACTACTGGTAGAGATGGAGTCTCAGTACTGTAGTTACTACTGGTAGAGATGGAGCCTCAGTACTGTAGTTACTACTGGTAGAGATGGAGCCTCAGTACTGTAGTTACTACTGGTAGAGATGGAGTCTCAGTACTGTAGTTACTACTGGTAGAGATAGTGCCTCAGTACTGTAGTTACTACTGGTAGAGATGGAGCCTCAGTACTGTAGTTACTACTGGTAGAGATTGAGAGCCTCAGTACTGTAGTTACTACTGGTAGAGATGGAGCCTCAGTACTGTAGTTACTACTGGTAGAGATGGAGCCTCAGTACTGTAGTTACTACTGGTAGAGATGGAGCCTCAGTACTGTAGTTATTACTGGTAGAGATGGAGCCTCAGTACTGTAGTTACTACTGGTAGAGATGGAGCCTCAGTACTGTAGTTACTACTGGTAGAGATGGAGAGCCTCAGTACTGTAGTTACTACTGGTAGAGATGGAGCCTCAGTACTGTAGTTACTACTGGTAGAGATGGACCTCAGTACTGTAGTTACTACTGGTAGAGATGGAGCCTCAGTACTGTAGTTACTACTGGTAGAGATGGGGCCTCAGTACTGTAGTTACTACTGGTAGAGATGGAGCCTCAGTACTGTAGTTACTACTGGTAGAGATGGAGAGCCTCAGTACTGTAGTTACTACTGGTAGAGATGGAGCCTCAGTACTGTAGTTACTACTGGTAGAGATGGAGCCTCAGTACTGTAGTTACTACTGGTAGAGATGGAGCCTCAGTGCTGTAGTTACTACTGGTAGAGATGGAGCCTCAGTACTGTAGTTACTACTGGTAGAGATGGATCCTCAGTACTGTAGTTACTTCTGGTAGAGAGGGAGCCTCAGTACTGTAGTTACTACTGGTAGAGATGGGGCCTCAGTACTGTAGTTACTACTGGTAGAGATGGAGCCTCAGTACTGTAGTTACTACTGGTAGAGATGGAGAGCCTCAGTACTGTAGTTACTACTGGTAGAGATGGAGCCTCAGTACTGTAGTTACTACTGGTAGAGATGGAGAGCCTCAGTACTGTAGTTACTACTGGTAGAGATGGAGCCTCAGTACTGTAGTTACTACTGGTAGAGATGGAGCCTCAGTACTGTAGTTACTACTGGTAGAGATGGAGTCTCAGTACTGTAGTTACTACTGGTAGAGATGGAGCCTCAGTACTGTAGTTACTACTGGTAGAGATGGAGCCTCAGTACTGTAGTTACTACTGGTAGAGATGGAGCCTCAGTACTGTAGTTACTACTGGTAGAGATGGAGCCTCAGTACTGTAGTTACTACTGGTAGAGATGGAGCCTCAGTACTGTAGTTACTACTGGTAAAGATGGACCCTCAGTACTGTAGTTACTACTGGTAGAGATGGAGCCTCAGTACTGTAGTTACTACTGGTAGAGATGGACCTCAGTACTGTAGTTACTACTGGTAGAGATGGAGCCTCAGTACTGTAGTTACTACTGGTAGAGATGGGGCCTCAGTACTGTAGTTACTACTGGTAGAGATGGAGCCTCAGTACTGTAGTTACTACTGGTAGAGATGGAGAGCCTCAGTACTGTAGTTACTACTGGTAGAGATGGAGCCTCAGTACTGTAGTTACTACTGGTAGAGATGGAGAGCCTCAGTACTGTAGTTACTACTGGTAGAGATGGAGCCTCAGTGCTGTAGTTACTACTGGTAGAGATGGAGCCTCAGTACTGTAGTTACTACTGGTAGAGATGGAGCCTCAGTACTGTAGTTACTACTGGTAGAGATGGAGAGCCTCAGTACTGTAGTTACTACTGGTAGAGATGGGGCCTCAGTACTGTAGTTACTACTGGTAGAGATGGAGCCTCAGTACTGTAGTTACTACTGGTAGAGATGGAGAGCCTCAGTACTGTAGTTACTACTGGTAGAGATGGAGCCTCAGTACTGTAGTTACTACTGGTAGATATGGAGAGCCTCAGTACTGTAGTTACTACTGGTAGAGATGGAGTCCCAGTACTGTAGTTACTACTGGTAGAGATGGAGCCTCAGTACTGTAGTTACTACTGGTAGAGATGGAGTCTCAGTACTGTAGTTACTACTGGTAGAGATAGAGCCTCAGTACTGTAGTTACTACTGGTAGAGATGGAGCCTCAGTACTGTAGTTACTACTGGTAGAGATGAGAGCCTCAGTACTGTAGTTACTACTGGTAGAGATGGAGCCTCAGCACTGTAGTTACTACTGGTAGAGATGGAGCCTCAGTACTGTAGTTACTACTGGTAAAGATGGACCCTGAGTACTGTAGTTACTACTGGTAGAGATGGAGCCTCAGTACTGTAGTTACTACTGGTAGAGATGGAGCCTCAGTACTGTATTTACTACTGGTAGAGATGGAGAGCCTCAGTACTGTAGTTACTACTGGTAGAGATGGGGCCTCAGTACTGTAGTTACTACTGGTAGAGATGGACCCTCAGTACTGTAGTTACTACTGGTAGAGATGGAGTCCCAGTACTGTAGTTACTACTGGTAGAGATGGAGCCTCAGTACTGTAGTTACTACTGGTAGAGATGGAGTCTCAGTACTGTAGTTACTACTGGTAGAGATGGAGCCTCAGTACTGTAGTTACTACTGGTAGAGATTGAGAGCCTCAATACTGTAGTTACTACTGGTAGAGATGGAGCCTCAGCACTGTAGTTACTACTGGTAGAGATGGAGAGCCTCAGTACTGTAGTTACTACTGGTAGAGATGGAGCCTCAGTACTGTAGTTACTACTGGTAGATATGGAGAGCCTCAGTACTGTAGTTACTACTGGTAGAGATGGAGTCTCAGTACTGTAGTTACTACTGGTAGAGATGGAGCCTCAGTACTGTAGTTACTACTGGTAGAGATGGAGCCTCAGTACTGTAGTTACTACTGGTAAAGATGGACCCTGAGTACTGTAGTTACTACTGGTAGAGATGGAGCCTCAGTACTGTAGTTACTACTGGTAGAGATGGAGCCTCAGTACTGTATTTACTACTGGTAGAGATGGAGAGCCTCAGTACTGTAGTTACTACTGGTAGAGATGGGGCCTCAGTACTGTAGTTACTACTGGTAGAGATGGACCCTCAGTACTGTAGTTACTACTGGTAGAGATGGAGCCTCAGTACTGTAGTTACTACTGGTAGTGATGGGGCCTCAGTACTGTAGTTACTACTGGTAGAGATGGAGCCTCAGTACTGTAGTTACTACTGGTAGAGATGGAGAGCCTCAGTACTGTAGTTACTACTGGTAGAGATGGAGAGCCTCAGTACTGTAGTTACTACTGGTAGAGATGGAGAGCCTCAGTACTGTAGTTACTACTGGTAGAGATGGAGCCTCAGTGCTGTAGTTACTACTGGTAGAGATGGAGCCTCAGTACTGTAGTTACTACTGGTAGAGATGGAGCCTCAGTACTGTAGTTACTACTGGTAGAGATTGAGAGCCTCAATACTGTAGTTACTACTGGTAGAGATGGAGCCTCAGCACTGTAGTTACTACTGGTAGAGATGGAGCCTCAGTACTGTAGTTACTACTGGTAAAGATGGACCCTGAGTACTGTAGTTACTACTGGTAGAGATGGAGCCTCAGTACTGTAGTTACTACTGGTAGAGATGGAGCCTCAGTACTGTATTTACTACTGGTAGAGATGGAGAGCCTCAGTACTGTAGTTACTACTGGTAGAGATGGGGCCTCAGTACTGTAGTTACTACTGGTAGAGATGGACCCTCAGTACTGTAGTTACTACTGGTAGAGTTGGAGCCTCAGTACTGTAGTTACTACTGGTAGAGATGGGGCCTCAGTACTGTAGTTACTACTGGTAGAGATGGACCCTCAGTACTGTAGTTACTACTGGTGGAGAATTGGAGCCTCAGTACTGTAGTTACCACTGGTAGAGATGGAGCCTCAGTACTGTAGTTACTACTGGTAGAGATGGACCCTCAGTACTGTAGTTACTACTGGTAGAGATGGAGCCTCAGTACTGTAGTTACTACTGGTAGAGATGGAGAGCCTCAGTACTGTAGTTACTACTGGTAGAGATGGACCCTCAGTACTGTAGTTACTACTGGTAGAGATGGACCCTGAGTATTGTAGTTACTACTGGTAGAGATGGAGCCTCAGTACTGTAGTTACTACTGGTAGAGATGGAGCCTCAGTACTGTAGTTACTACTGGTAAAGATGGACCCTGAGTACTGTAGTTACTACTGGTAGAGATGGAGCCTCAGTACTGTAGTTACTACTGGTAGAGATGGAGCCTCAGTACTGTATTTACTACTGGTAGAGATGGAGAGCCTCAGTACTGTAGTTACTACTGGTAGAGATGGGGCCTCAGTACTGTAGTTACTACTGGTAGAGATGGACCCTCAGTACTGTAGTTACTACTGGTAGAGATGGAGCCTCAGTACTGTAGTTACTACTGGTAGTGATGGGGCCTCAGTACTGTAGTTACTACTGGTAGAGATGGAGCCTCAGTACTGTAGTTACTACTGGTAGAGATGGAGAGCCTCAGTACTGTAGTTACTACTGGTAGAGATGGAGAGCCTCAGTACTGTAGTTACTACTGGTAGAGATGGAGCCTCAGTGCTGTAGTTACTACTGGTAGAGATGGAGCCTCAGTACTGTAGTTACTACTGGTAGAGATGGAGCCTCAGTACTGTAGTTACTACTGGTAGAAATGGAGAGCCTCAGTACTGTAGTCACTACTGGTAGAAATGGAGAGCCTCAGTACTGTAGTCACTACTGGTAGAGATGGGGCCTCAGTACTGTAGTTACTTCTGGTAGAGAGGGAGCCTCAGTACTGTAGTTACTACTGGTAGAGATGGAGCCTCAGTACTGTAGTTACTACTGGTAGAGATAGGGCCTCAGTACTGTAGTTACTACTGGTAGAGATGGAGTCCCAGTACTGTAGTTACTACTGGTAGAGATGGACCCTGAGTACTGTAGTTACTACTGGTAGAGATGGAGCCTCAGTACTGTAGTTACTACTGGTAGAGATGGAGAGCCTCAGTACTGTTGTTACTACTGGTAGAGATGGGGCCTCAGTACTGTAGTTACTACTGGTAGAGATGGAGCCTCAGTACTGTAGTTACTACTGGTAGAGATGGAGCCTCAGTACTGTAGTTACTACTGGTAGATATGGAGAGCCTCAGTACTGTAGTTACTACTGGTAGAGATGGAGAGCCTCAGTACTGTAGTTACTACTGGTAGAGATGGAGCCTCAGTACTGTAGTTACTACTGGTAGAGATGGAGCCTCAGTACTGTAGTTACTACTGGTAGAGATGGAGTCTCAGTACTGTAGTTACTACTGGTAGAGATAGAGCCTCAGTACTGTAGTTACTACTGGTAGAGATGGAGAGCCTCAGTACTGTAGTTACTACTGGTAGAGATTGAGAGCCTCAATACTGTAGTTACTACTGGTAGAGATGGAGCCTCAGTACTGTAGTTACTACTGGTAGAGATGGAGCCTCAGTACTGTAGTTACTACTGGTAAAGATGGACCCTGAGTACTGTAGTTACTACTGGTAGAGATGGAGCCTCAGTACTGTAGTTACTACTGGTAGAGATGGAGCCTCAGTACTGTATTTACTACTGGTAGAGATGGAGAGCCTCAATACTGTAGTTACTACTGGTAGAGATGGGGCCTCAGTACTGTAGTTACTACTGGTAGAGATGGACCCTCAGTACTGTAGTTACTACTGGTAGAGATGGAGCCTCAGTACTGTAGTTACTACTGGTAGAGATGGAGCCTCAGTACTGTAGTTACTACTGGTAGAGATGGAGAGCCTCAGTACTGTAGTCACTACTGGTAGAGATGGGGCCTCAGTACTGTAGTTACTTCTGGTAGAGAGGGAGCCTCAGTACTGTAGTTACTACTGTTAGAGATGGAGAGCCTCAGTACTGTAGTTACTACTGGTAGAGATGGAGCCTCAGTACTGTAGTTACTACTGGTAGATATGGAGAGCCTCAGTACTGTAGTTACTACTGGTAGAGATGGAGTCTCAGTACTGTAGTTACTACTGGTAGAGATTGAGAGCCTCAGTACTGTAGTTACTACTGGTAGAGATGGAGCCTCAGTACTGTAGTTACTACTGGTAGAGATGGAGTCTCAGTACTGTAGTTACTACTGGTAGAGATGGAGCCTCAGTACTGTAGGTACTACTGGTAGAGATGGAGAGCCTCAGTACTGTAGTTACTACTGGTAGAGATTGAGAGCCTCAATACTGTAGTTACTACTGGTAGAGATGGAGCCTCAGTACTGTAGTTACTACTGGTAGAGATGGAGCCTCAGTACTGTAGTTACTACTGGTAAAGATGGACCCTGAGTACTGTAGTTACTACTGGTAGAGATGGAGCCTCAGTACTGTAGTTACTACCGGTAGAGATGGAGCCTCAGTACTGTATTTACTACTGGTAGAGATGGAGAGCCTCAATACTGTAGTTACTACTGGTAGAGATGGGGCCTCAGTACTGTAGTTACTACTGGTAGAGATGGAGCCTCAGTACTGTAGTTACTACTGGTAGAGATGGAGCCTCAGTACTGTAGTTACTACTGGTAGAGATGGAGCCTCAGTACTGTAGTTACTACTGGTAGAAATGGAGAGCCTCAGTACTGTAGTCACTACTGGTAGAGATGGGGCCTCAGTACTGTAGTTACTACTGGTAGAGATGGAGCCTCAGTACTGTAGTTACTACTGTTAGAGATGGAGAGCCTCAGTACTGTAGTTACTACTGGTAGAGATGGAGCCTCAGTACTGTAGTTACTACTGGTAGATATGGAGAGCCTCAGTACTGTAGTTACTACTGGTAGAGATGGAGTCTCAGTACTGTAGTTACTACTGGTAGAGATTGAGAGCCTCAGTACTGTAGTTACTACTGGTAGAGATGGAGCCTCAGTACTGTAGTTACTACTGGTAGAGATGGAGTCTCAGTACTGTAGTTACTACTGGTAGAGATAGAGCCTCAGTACTGTAGGTACTACTGGTAGAGATGGAGAGCCTCAGTACTGTAGTTACTACTGGTAGAGATTGAGAGCCTCAATACTGTAGTTACTACTGGTAGAGATGGAGCCTCAGTACTGTAGTTACTACTGGTAGAGATGGAGCCTCAGTACTGTAGTTACTACTGGTAAAGATGGACCCTGAGTACTGTAGTTACTACTGGTAGAGATGGAGCCTCAGTACTGTAGTTACTACTGGTAGAGATGGAGCCTCAGTACTGTATTTACTACTGGTAGAGATGGAGAGCCTCAGTACTGTAGTTACTACTGGTAGAGATGGGGCCTCAGTACTGTAGTTACTACTGGTAGAGATGGACCCTCAGTACTGTAGTTACTACTGGTAGAGATGGAGCCTCAGTACTGTAGTTACTACTGGTAGAGATGGGGCCTCAGTACTGTAGTTACTACTGGTAGAGATGGACCCTCAGTACTGTAGTTACTACTGGTAGAGATGGAGCCTCAGTACTGTAGTTACTACTGGTAGATATGGAGAGCCTCAGTACTGTAGTTACTACTGGTAGAGATGGAGAGCCTCAGTACTGTAGTTACTACTGGTAGAGATGGAGTCTCAGTACTGTAGTTACTACTGGTAGAGATGGAGCCTCAGTACTGTAGTTACTACTGGTAGAGATGGAGCCTCAGTACTGTAGTTACTACTGGTAGAGATGGAGTCTCAGTACTGTAGTTTCTACTGGTAGAGATAGAGCCTCAGTACTGTAGTTACTACTGGTAGAGATGGAGAGCCTCAGTACTGTAGTTACTACTGGTAGAGATTGAGAGCCTCAATACTGTAGTTACTACTGGTAGAGATGGAGCCTCAGTACTGTAGTTACTACTGGTAGAGATGGAGCCTCAGTACTGTAGTTACTACTGGTAAGAGATGGACCCTGAGTACTGTAGTTACTACTGGTAGAGATGGAGCCTCAGTACTGTAGTTACTACTGTAGAGATGGAGCCTCAGTACTGTATTTACTACTGGTAGAGATGGAGAGCCTCAATACTGTAGTTACTACTGGTAGAGATGGGGCCTCAGTACTGTAGTTACTACTGGTAGAGATGGAGCCTCAGTACTGTAGTTACTACTGGTAGAGATGGAGCCTCAGTACTGTAGTTACTACTGGTAGAGATGGAGCCTCAGTACTGTAGTTACTACTGGTAGAAATGGAGAGCCTCAGTACTGTAGTCACTACTGGTAGAGATGGGGCCTCAGTACTGTAGTTACTTCTGGTAGAGAGGGAGCCTCAGTACTGTAGTTACTACTGTTAGAGATGGAGAGCCTCAGTACTGTAGTTACTACTGGTAGAGATGGAGCCTCAGTACTGTAGTTACTACTGGTAGAGATGGAGAGCCTCAGTACTGTAGTTACTACTGGTAGAGATGGAGTCTCAGTACTGTAGTTACTACTGGTAGAGATTGAGAGCCTCAGTACTGTAGTTACTACTGGTAGAGATGGAGCCTCAGTACTGTAGTTACTACTGGTAGAGATGGAGTCTCAGTACTGTAGTTACTACTGGTAGAGATAGAGCCTCAGTACTGTAGGTACTACTGGTAGAGATGGAGAGCCTCAGTACTGTAGTTACTACTGGTAGAGATTGAGAGCCTCAATACTGTAGTTACTACTGGTAGAGATGGAGCCTCAGTACTGTAGTTACTACTGGTAGAGATGGAGCCTCAGTACTGTAGTTACTACTGGTAAAGATGGAGCCTCAGTACTGTAGTTACTACTGGTAGAGATGGAGCCTCAGTACTGTAGTTACTACTGGTAGAGATGGAGAGCCTCAGTACTGTAGTCACTACTGGTAGAGATGGGGCCTCAGTACTGTAGTTACTACTGGTAGAGATGGAGCCTCAGTACTGTAGTTACTACTGTTAGAGATGGAGAGCCTCAGTACTGTAGTTACTACTGGTAGAGATGGAGCCTCAGTACTGTAGTTACTACTGGTAGATATGGAGAGCCTCAGTACTGTAGTTACTACTGGTAGAGATGGAGTCTCAGTACTGTAGTTACTACTGGTAGAGATGGAGCCTCAGTACTGTAGTTACTACTGGTAGAGATGGAGCCTCAGTACTGTAGTTACTACTGGTAGAGATGGAGTCTCAGTACTGTAGTTACTACTGGTAGAGATAGAGCCTCAGTACTGTAGGTACTACTGGTAGAGATGGAGAGCCTCAGTACTGTAGTTACTACTGGTAGAGATTGAGAGCCTCAATACTGTAGTTACTACTGGTAGAGATGGAGCCTCAGTACTGTAGTTACTACTGGTAGAGATGGAGCCTCAGTACTGTAGTTACTACTGGTAGAGATGGACCCTGAGTACTGTAGTTACTACTGGTAGAGATGGAGCCTCAGTACTGTAGTTACTACTGGTAGAGATGGAGAGCCTCAGTACTGTAGTTACTACTGGTAGAGATGGGGCCTCAGTACTGTAGTTACTACTGGTAGAGATGGAGCCTCAGTACTGTAGTTACTACTGGTAGAGATGGACCCTCAGTACTGTAGTTACTACTGGTAGAGATGGAGCCTCAGTACTGTAGTTACCACTGGTAGAGATGGAGAGCCTCAGTACTGTAGTTACTACTGGTAGAGATGGACCCTCAGTACTGTAGTTACTACTGGTAGAGATGGAGCCTCAGTACTGTAGTTACTACTGGTAGAGATGGAGAGCCTCAGTACTGTAGTTACTACTGGTAGAGATGGACCCTCAGTACTGTAGTTACTACTGGTAGAGATGGACCCTGAGTATTGTAGTTACTACTGGTAGAGATGGACCCTCAGTACTGTAGTTACTACTGGTAGAGATGGACCCTCAGTACTGTAGTTACTACTGGTAGAGATGGAGAGCCTCAGTACTGTAGTTACTACTGGTAGAGATGGAGAGCCTCAGTACTGTAGTTACTACTGGTAGAAATGGAGCCTCAGTACTGTAGTTACTACTGGTAGAGATGGAGCCTCAGTACTGTAGTTACTACTGGTAAAGATGGACCCTGAGTACTGTAGTTACTACTGGTAGAGATGGGGCCTCAGTACTGTAGTTACTACTGGTAGAGATAGACCCTCAGTACTGTAGTTACTACTGGTAGAGATGGAGCCTCAGTACTTTAGTTACTACTGGTAGAGATGGAGCCTCAGTACTGTAGTTACTACTGGTAGAGATGGGGCCTCAGTACTGTAGTTACTACTGGTAGAGATGGGGCCTCAGTACTGTAGTTACTACTGGTAGAGATGGAGCCTCAGTACTGTAGTTACTACTGGTAGAGATGGAGCCTCAGTACTGTAGTTACTACTGGTAGAGATGGACCCTCAGTACTGTAGTTACTACTGGTAGAGATGGAGCCTCAGTACTTTAGTTACTACTGGTAGAGATGGAGCCTCAGTACTGTAGTTACTACTGGTAGAGATGGAGCCTCAGTACTGTAGTTACTACTGATAGAGATGGAGAGCCTCAGTACTGTAGTTACTACTGGTAGAGATGGAGCCTCAGTACTGTAGTTACTACTGGTAGAGATGGAGCCTCAGTACTGTAGTTACTACTGGTAAAGATGGACCCTGAGTACTGTAGTTACTACTGGTAGAGATGGAGCCTCAGTACTGTAGTTACTACTGGTAGAGATGGGGCCTCAGTACTGTAGTTACTACTGGTAGAGATGGAGCCTCAGTACTGTAGTTACTACTGGTAGAGATGGAGCCTCAGTACTGTAGTTACTACTGGTAGAAATGGAGAGCCTCAGTACTGTAGTCACTACTGGTAGAGATGGGGCCTCAGTACTGTAGTTACTTCTGGTAGAGAGGGAGCCTCAGTACTGTAGTTACTACTGTTAGAGATGGAGAGCCTCAGTACTGTAGTTACTACTGGTAGAGATGGAGCCTCAGTACTGTAGTTACTACTGGTAGATATGGAGAGCCTCAGTACTGTAGTTACTACTGGTAGAGATGGAGTCTCAGTACTGTAGTTACTACTGGTAGAGATGGAGCCTCAGTACTGTAGTTACTACTGGTAGAGATGGAGCCTCAGTACTGTAGTTACTACTGGTAGAGATGGAGTCTCAGTACTGTAGTTACTACTGGTAGAGATGGAGCCTCAGTACTGTAGGTACTACTGGTAGAGATGGAGAGCCTCAGTACTGTAGTTACTACTGGTAGAGATTGAGAGCCTCAATACTGTAGTTACTACTGGTAGAGATGGAGCCTCAGTACTGTAGTTACTACTGGTAGAGATGGAGCCTCAGTACTGTAGGTACTACTGGTAGAGATGGAGAGCCTCAGTACTGTAGTTACTACTGGTAGAGATTGAGAGCCTCAATACTGTAGTTACTACTGGTAGAGATGGAGCCTCAGTACTGTAGTTACTACTGGTAGAGATGGAGCCTCAGTACTGTAGTTACTACTGGTAAAGATGAACCCTGAGTACTGTAGTTACTACTGGTAGAGATGGAGCCTCAGTACTGTAGTTACTACTGGTAGAGATGGAGCCTCAGTACTGTAGTTACTACTGGTAGAGATGGGGCCTCAGTACTGTAGTTACTATTGGTAGAGATGGACCCTCAGTACTGTAGTTACTACTGGTAGAGATGGAGCCTCAGTACTGTAGTTACTACTGGTAGAGATGGGGCCTCAGTACTGTAGTTACTACTGGTAGAGATGGACCCTCAGTACTGTAGTTACTACTGGTGGAGAATTGGAGCCTCAGTACTGTAGTTACCACTGGTAGAGATGGAGCCTCAGTACTGTAGTTACTACTGGTAGAGATGGACCCTCAGTACTGTAGTTACTACTGGTAGAGATGGAGCCTCAGTACTGTAGTTACTACTGGTAGAGATGGAGAGCCTCAGTACTGTAGTTACTACTGGTAGAGATGGACCCTCAGTACTGTAGTTACTACTGGTAGAGATGGACCCTGAGTATTGTAGTTACTACTGGTAGAGATGGACCCTCAGTACTGTAGTTACTACTGGTAGAGATGGACCCTCAGTACTGTAGTTACTACTGGTAGAGATGGAGAGCCTCAGTACTGTAGTTACTACTGGTAGAGATGGAGAGCCTCAGTACTGTAGTTACTACTGGTAGAAATGGAGCCTCAGTACTGTAGTTACTACTGGTAGAGATGGAGCCTCAGTACTGTAGTTACTACTGGTAAAGATGGACCCTGAGTACTGTAGTTACTACTGGTAGAGATGGGGCCTCAGTACTGTAGTTACTACTGGTAGAGATAGACGCTCAGTACTGTAGTTACTACTGGTAGAGATGGAGCCTCAGTACTTTAGTTACTACTGGTAGAGATGGAGCCTCAGTACTGTAGTTACTACTGGTAGAGATGGGGCCTCAGTACTGTAGTTACTACTGGTAGAGATGGGGCCTCAGTACTGTAGTTACTACTGGTAGAGATGGAGCCTCAGTACTGTAGTTACTACTGGTAGAGATGGAGCCTCAGTACTGTAGTTACTACTGGTAGAGATGGAGCCTCAGTACTGTAGTTACTACTGGTAGAGATGGAGCCTCCAGTACTGTAGTTACTACTGGTAGAGATGGAGCCTCAGTACTGTAGTTACTACTGGTAGAGATGGAGCCTCAGTACTGTAGTTACTACTGATAGAGATGGAGAGCCTCAGTACTGTAGTTACTACTGGTAGAGATGGAGCCTCAGTACTGTAGTTACTACTGGTAGAGATAGGGCCTCAGTACTGTAGTTACTACTGGTAGAGATGGAGCCTCAGTACTGTAGTTACTACTGGTAGAGATGGAGCCTGAGTACTGTAGTTACTACTGGTAGAGATGGATACTCAGTACTGTAGTTACTACTGGTAGAGATGGAGAGCCTCAGTACTGTAGTTACTACTGGTAGAGATGGGGCCTCAGTACTGTAGTTACTACTGGTAGAGATGGAGCCTCAGTACTGTAGTTACTACTGGTAGAGATGGAGCCTCAGTACTGTAGTTACTATTGGTAGATATGGAGAGCCTCAGTACTGTAGTTACTACTGGTAGAGATGGAGAGCCTCAGTACTGTAGTTACTACTGGTAGAGATGGAGTCTCAGTACTGTAGTTACTACTGGTAGAGATGGAGCCTCAGTACTGTAGTTACTACTGGTAGAGATGGAGCCTCAGTACTGTAGTTACTACTGGTAGAGATGGAGCCTCAGTACTGTAGTTACTACTGGTAGAGATAGAGCCTCAGTACTGTAGTTACTACTGGTAGAGATGGAGAGCCTCAGTACTGTAGTTACTACTGGTAGAGATTGAGAGCCTCAATACTGTAGTTACTACTGGTAGAGATGGAGCCTCAGTACTGTAGTTACTACTGGTAGAGATGGAGCCTCAGTACTGTAGTTACTACTGGTAAAGATGGACCCTGAGTACTGTAGTTACTACTGGTAGAGATGGAGCCTCAGTACTGTAGTTACTACTGGTAGAGATGGAGGCCTCAGTACTGTAGTTACTACTGGTAGAGATGGAGCCTCAGTATTGTAGTTACTACTGGTAGAGATGGACCCTGAGTACTGTAGTTACTACTGGTAGAGATGGAGCCTCAGTACTGTAGTTACTACTGGTAGAGATGGAGAGCCTCAGTACTGTAGTTACTACTGGTAGAGATGGAGCCTCAGTACTGTAGTTACTACTGGTAGAGATAGGGCCTCAGTACTGTAGTTACTACTGGTAGAGATGGAGCCTCAGTACTGTAGTTACTACTGGTAGAGATGGACCCTGAGTACTGTAGTTACTACTGGTAGAGATGGATTCTCAGTACTGTAGTTACTACTGGTAGAGATGGAGAGCCTCAGTACTGTTGTTACTACTGGTAGAGATGGGGCCTCAGTACTGTAGTTACTACTGGTAGAGATGGAGCCTCAGTACTGTAGTTACTACTGGTAGAGATGGAGCCTCAGTACTGTAGTTACTACTGGTAGATATGGAGAGCCTCAGTACTGTAGTTACTACTGGTAGAGATGGAGAGCCTCAGTACTGTAGTTACTACTGGTAGAGATGGAGTCTCAGTACTGTAGTTACTACTGGTAGAGATGGAGCCTCAGTACTGTAGTTACTACTGGTAGAGATGGAGCCTCAGTACTGTAGTTACTACTGGTAGAGATGGAGTCTCAGTACTGTAGTTACTACTGGTAGAGATGGAGCCTCAGTACTGTAGTTACTACTGGTAGAGATGGAGCCTCAGTACTGTAGTTACTACTGGTAGAGATTGAGAGCCTCAGTACTGTAGTTACTACTGGTAGAGATGGAGCCTCAGTACTGTAGTTACTACTGGTAGAGATGGAGCCTCAGTACTGTAGTTACTACTGGTAGAGATGGACCCTCAGTACTGTAGTTACTACTGGTAGAGATGGAGCCTCAGTACTGTAGTTACTACTGGTAGAGATGGAGCCTCAGTACTGTAGTTACTACTGGTAGAGATGGAGCCTCAGTACTGTAGTTACTACTGGTAGAGATGGAGCCTCAGTACTGTAGTTACTACTGGTAGAGATGGGAGCCTCAGTACTGTAGTTACTACTGGTAGAGATGGAGAGCCTCAGTACTGTAGTTACTACTGGTAGAGATGGAGAGCCTCAGTACTGTAGT
>CM059789.1:95538101-95706593 GCA_030435695.1 Brachymystax lenok tsinlingensis | reverse complement strand
TGCAGTTACTACTGGTAGAGATGGGTGACCTCAGTACTGTAGTTACTACTGGTAGAGATGGACTCAGTACTGTAGTTACTACTGGTAGAGATGGAGCCCTCAGTACTGTAGTTACTACTGGTAGAGATGGAGAGCCTCAGTAACTGTAGTTACTACTGGTGCAGAGATGGGCCTCAGTACTGTAGTTACTACTGGTAGAGATGGAGCCTCAGTACTGTAGTTACTACTGGTAGAGATGGAGCCTCAGTACTGTAAAGTTACTACTGGTAGAGATGGAGCTCTCAGTACTGTAGTTACTACTGGCAGAGATGGAGCCTCAGTACTGTGAAGTTACTTTACTGGTAGAGATGGAGCCTCAGTACTGTAGTTACTACTGGTAGAGATGGAGAGCCTCAGTACTGTAAGTTACTACTGGTAGAGATGGAGAGCTCCTCTCAGTACTGTAGTTACTACTGGTAGAGATGGACTCCTGAGTACTGGGTAGTTACTACTGGTAGAGATGGAGCCCTCAGTACTGTAGTTACCAGCCTGGTAGAGATGGAGCCTCAGTACTGTAGTTACTACTGGTAGAGATGGAGCCTCAGTACTGTAGTTACTACTGGTAGAGATGGAGCCTCAGTACTGTAGTTACTACTGGTAGAGATGGAGCTCCTCAGTACTGTAGTTACTACTGGTAGAGATGGAGAGCCTCAGCACTGTTGTTACTACTGGTAGAGATGGAGCCTCAGTACTGTAGTGTTACTACTGGTAGAGATGGAGAGCCTCAGTACTGTAGTTACTACTGGTAGAGATGGAGCCTCAGTACTGTAGTTACTACATGGTAGAGACTGGAGACCCTCAGTAACTGTAGTGTTACTACTGCAGTAGTAGATGTGGAGCCTCAGTACCTGTAGTGTTACTACTGGTAGAGATGAGAGCTCTCAGTACTGTAGTTACTACTGGTAGAGATGGGAGCCCTCAGTACTGTAGTTACTACTGGTAGAGATGGAGCCTCAGTACTGTAGTTACTTACTGTGGTAGAGATGGAGAGCTCTCAGTACTGTAGTTACTTACTGGTAGAGATGGAGAGCTCCTCAGTACTGTAGTTACTACTGGTAGAGATGGAGCCCTTCAGGTACTGTAAAGTTTACTGCATGGTTTCAGTACTGTAGTTACTTACTGGGTAAAGATGGACTTGAGTACTGCAGTTACTACTGGTAGAGATGGAGAGCCTCAGTACTGTAGTTACTACTGGGTAGAGATGGAGCCTCAAAGTACTGTAGTTACTACTGGTAGAGATGGAGCCTCAGTACTGTAGTTACTACTGGTAGAGATGGAGAGCCTCAGTACTGTAGTTACTTACTGGTAGAGATGTGGGGCCTCAGTACTGTAGTGCTACTACTGGTAGAGATGGAGCCCTCAGTACTGTAGTTACTACTGGTAGAGATGGACTCCCTCAGTACCTGTAGTTAAAAGCATTACTGGTAGAGATGGAGAGCCTCAGTACCTGTAGTTACTACTGGTAGAGATGGAGAGCCTCAGTACTGTAAAGTTACTACTGGTAGAGATGGAGCCCTCAGTACTGTAGTTACTACTTGGTAGAGATGGAGCCTCAGTACTGTAGTTACTACTGGTAGAGATAGGAGCCTCAGTACTGTAGCAAGTGCTACTACTGGTAGAGATGGAGCCTCAGTACTGTAGTTAGCTACTGGTAGAGAGATGGACCCTCAGTACTGTAGTTACAACTGCAGTAGAGATGTGGAGCCTCAGTACTGTAGTGTTACTACTGGTAGAGATGGAGAGCATTCTCAGTACTGTAGTTACTACTTGCAGAGATGGAGCCTCAGTACTGTAGTTACTACTGGTAGAGATGGAGCCTCTCAGTACTGTAGTTACTACTGCAGTAGAGATGGAGCCTCAGTACTGTAGTGTTACTTTACTGGTAGAGATGGAGCCTCAGTACTGTGAGAAATACTACTGGTAGAGATGGAGTCTCAGTACTGTAGTTACTACTGGGTAGAGATGGAGCCCTCTGTGTACTGTGAAGTTACCAGCCTGGTAGAGATGGAGAGCCTCAAAGTACTGTAGTTACTACTGGTGTAGAGAGATTGAGAGCCTCAGTACTGTAGTTACTACTGGTAGAGAGATGGAGAGCTCTCAGTACTGTAGGGGTTACTACTGGGTAGAGATGGAGCCCCTCAGTACTGTAAAGTTACTACTGGTAGAGATGGAGCTCTCAGTACTGTAGTTACTTACTGGTAGAGATGGACTGCCTCAGTACTGTAGTTACTACTGGTAGAGATGGGGAGCCTCAGTACTGTAGTTACTACTGGTAGAGATGGACCCTCAGTACTGTAGTTACTACTGGTAGAGATGGAGAGCTCTCCTGAGTACTGTAGTGCTACTACTGGTAGAGAGATGGAGAGCCTCAGTACTGTAGTTACTACTGGTAGAGATAGGAGAGCCCTCAGTACTGGTAGTTACTACTGGTAGAGATGGAGAGCCTCAGTACTGTAGTTACTACTGGTAGAGATGGAGAGCCTCAGTACTGTAGAAGTTACTTACTGGTAGAGATGGAGCCTCAGTAACTGTAGTTACTTAACTGGTAGAGATGGGAGAGCCTCAAGTACTGTAGTTACTACTGGTAGAGATGGAGAGCTCAGTACTGTAGTTACTACTGGTAGAGATGGAGCCTCAGTACTGTAGTTACTACTGGTAGAGATGGGAGCCTCAGTACTGTAGTTACTACTGGCAGAGATGGAGCCTCTAGTACTGTAGTTACTACTGGTAGAGATGGAGAGCTTCCCAGTACTGTAGTTACTACTGGTAGAGATTGAGAGCCTCAATAGTAATGTAGTTACTACTGGTAGAGATGGGAGCCTCAGTACTGTAGTTACTACTGCAGTAGAGATGGGAGCCTCAGTACTGGCTGTAGTTACTACTGGTAGAGATGGAGCTCTTCAGTACTGTAGTTACTACTGGTAGAGATGGAGCCTCAGTACTGTAGTTACTACTGGTAGAGATGGATGCTCAGTACTGTAGTGTCACTACTGGTAGATGTTTCTCAGTACTGTAGTTACTACTGGTAGAGATGGAGAGCCCTCAGTACTGTAGTTACTACTGGTAGAGATGGACCCTCAGTACTGTAGTTACTACTGGTAGAGATGGAGAGCCTCAGTACTGTAGTTACTACTGGTAGAGATGGAGAGCTCTCAGTACTGTAAAGTGTTACTACTGGTAGAGATGGAGAGCTCCTCAGTACTGTAGGCAAGTTACTACTGGTAGAGATGGAGCTAGCACTGTAGCGCACAGTAGAGATGGAGCTTCTCAGTACTGTAGTTACTACTGGTAGAGATGGAGAGCCTCAGTACTGTAGTTACTACTGGTAAAGATGCACCTGAGTAATGTTACTACTTGCAGAGATGGGGCTCAGTACTGTAAAGGCTACTGGTAGAGATGGAGAGCCTCAGTACTGTAGTTACTACTGGGTAGAGATGGAGCCTCAGTACTGTAGTTACTACTGGTAGAGATGGAGCCCTCAAAGTACTGTAGTTACTACTGGTAGAGATGGAGCCTCAGTACTGTAGGTCTCACTAGCTGGTAGAGATGGGGCCTCAGTACTGTAGTTAATACTGCAGAGATGGGACTCACAGCATTGTAGTTGGCTACTGGTAGAGATGGAGCTCTCAGTACTGTGAAGTTACTACTGGTAGAGATTGAGAGCCTCAGGTTTGACTGTAGTTACTACTGGCAGAGATGGAGCCTCAGTACTGTAGTTACTACTGGTAGAGATGGAGCCTCAGCCCTGTAGCAACTGTAGTTACTACTGGTAGAGATGGAGCCTCAGTACTGTAGTTACTACTGGTAGAGATGGACCTCAGTACTGTAGTTACTACTGGTAGAGATGGAGCTTTCTCAGTACTGTAGTTACTACTGGTAGAGATGGAGAGCCCCAGTACTGTAGTTACTACTGGTAGAGATGGAGCTCAGTACTGTAGTTACTACTGGTAGAGATGGAGCCTCAGTACTGTAGTTACTACTGGTAGAGATGGAGCCTCAGTACTGTAGTTACTACTGGTAGAGATGGACCCTCAGTACTGTAGTTACTACTGGTAGAGATGGAGCCTCAGTACTGTAGTTACTACTGGTAGAGATGGAGCCTCAGTACTGTAGTTACTACTGGTAGAGATGGAGCCTCAGTACTGTAGTTACTACTGGTAGAGATGGAGAGCCTCAGTACTGTAGTTACTACTGGTAGAGATGGAGAGCCTCAGTACTGTAGTTACTACTGGTAGAGATGGAGCTCAGTACTGTAGTTACTACTGGTAGAGATGGAGCCTCAGTACTGTAGTTACTACTGGTAGAGATGGACCCTCAGTACTGTAGTTACTACTGGTAGAGATGGAGCCTCAGTACTGTAGTTACTACTGGTAGAGATGGAGCCTCAGTACTGTAGTTACTACTGGTAGAGATGGAGCCCTCAGTACTGTAGTTACTACTGGTAGAGATGGAGCCTCAGTACTGTAGTTACTACTGGTAGAGATGGAGAGCCTCAGTACTGTAGTTACTACTGGTAGAGATGGAGCTCAGTACTGTAGTTACTACTGGTAGAGATGGAGCCTCAGTACTGTAGTTACTACTGGTAGAGATGGAGCCTCAGTACTGTAGTTACTACTGGTAGAGATGGAGCCTCAGTACTGTAGTTACTACTGGTAGAGATGGATCCTCAGTACTGTAGTTACTACTGGTAGAGATGGAGCCTCAGTACTGTAGTTATTACTGGTAGATGGAGCCTCAGTACTGTAGTTACTACTGGTAGAGATGGAGCCTCAGTACTGTAGTTACTACTGGTAGAGATGGAGCCTCAGTACTGTAGTTACTACTGGTAGAGATGGACTCTCAGTACTGTAGTTACTACTGGTAGAGAGCCTCAGTACTGTAGTTACTACTGGTAGAGATGGAGAGCCTCAGTACTGTAGTTACTACTGGTAGAGATGGAGCCTCAGTACTGTAGTTACTACTGGTAGAGATGGAGCCTCAGTACTGTAGTTACTACTGGTAGAGATGGAGCCTCAGTACTGTAGTTACTACTGGTAGAGATGGAGCCCCAGTACTGTAGTTACTACTGGTAGAGATGGAGCCTCAGTACTGTAGTTACTACTGGTAGAGATGGAGCCTCAGTACTGTAGTTACTACTGTAGAGATGGAGAGCCTCAGTACTGTAGTTACTACTGGTAGAGATGGAGCCTTCAGTACTGTAGTTACTACTGGTAGAGATGGAGCCTCAGTACTGTAGTTACTACTGGTAGAGATGGAGCCTCAGTACTGTAGTTACTACTGGTAGAGATGGAGCCTCAGTACTGTAGTTACTACTGGTAGAGATGGGAGCCTCAGTACTGTAGTTACTACTGGTAGAGATGGAGAGCCTCAGTACTGTAGTTACTACTGGTAGAGATGGAGCCTCAGTACTGTAGTTACTACTGGTAGAGATGGAGCCTCAGTACTGTAGTTACTACTGGTAGAGATGGAGCCTCAGTACTGTAGTTACTACTGGTAGAGATGGAGACCTCAGTACTGTAGTTACTACTGGTAGAGATGGAGCCTCAGCACTGTAGTTACTACTGGTAGAGATGGAGAGCCTCAGTACTGTAGTTACTACTGGTAGAGATGGAGCCTCAGTACTGTAGTTACTACTGGTAGAGATGGAGCCTCAGTACTGTAGTTACTACTGGTAGAGATGGAGCCTCAGTACTGTAGTTACTACTGGTAGAGATGGAGAGCCTCAGTACTGTAGTTACTACTGGTAGAGATGGAGCCTCAGTACTGTAGTTACTACTGGTAGAGATGGAGCCTCAGTACTGTAGTTACTACTGGTAGAGATGGAGCCTCAGTACTGTAGTTACTACTGGTAGAGATGGAGCCTCAGTACTGTAGTTACTACTGGTAGAGATGGAGCCTCAGTACTGTAGTTACTACTGGTAGAGATGGAGCCTCAGTACTGTAGTTACTACTGGTAGAGATGGAGAGCCTCAGTACTGTAGTTACTACTGGTAGAGATGGAGTCTCAGTACTGTAGTTACTACTGGTAGAGATGGAGCCTCAGTACTGTAGTTACTACTGGTAGAGATGGAGCCTCAGTACTGTAGTTACTACTGGTAGAGATGGAGTCTCAGTACTGTAGTTACTACTGGTAGAGATGGAGCCTCAGTACTGTAGTTACTACTGGTAGAGATTGAGAGCCTCAATACTGTAGTTACTACTGGTAGAGATGGAGCCTCAGTACTGTAGTTACTACTGGTAGAGATGGAGCCTCAGTACTGTAGTTACTACTGGTAAAGATGGACCCTGAGTACTGTAGTTACTACTGGTAGAGATGGAGCCTCAGTACTGTAGTTACTACCGGTAGAGATGGAGCCTCAGTACTGTATTTACTACTGGTAGAGATGGAGCCTCAGTACTGTAGTTACTACTGGTAGAGATGGGGGCCTCAGTACTGTAGTTACTACTGGTAGAGATGGACCTCAGTACTGTAGTTACTACTGGTAGAGATGGAGCCTCAGTACTGTAGTTACTACTGGTAGAGATGGGGCCTCAGTACTGTAGTTACTACTGGTAGAGATGGAGCCTCAGTACTGTAGTTACTACTGGTAGAGATGGAGCCTCAGTACTGTAGTTACTACTGGTAGAGATGGAGCCTCAGTACTGTAGTTACTACTGGTAGAGATGGAGCCTCAGTACTGTAGTTACTACTGGTAGAGATGGACCTCAGTACTGTAGTTACTACTGGTAGAGATGGAGCCTCAGTACTGTAGTTACTACTGGTAGAGATGGAGCCTCAGTACTGTAGTTACTACTGGTAGAGATGGAGCCTCAGTACTGTAGTTACTACTGGTAGAGATGGAGCCTCAGTACTGTAGTTACTACTGGTAGAGATGGAGCCTCAGTACTGTAGTTACTACTGGTAGAGATGGAGCCTCAGTACTGTATTTACTACTGGTAGAGATGGAGCCTCAGTACTGTAGTTACTACTGGTAGAGATGGAGCCTCAGTACTGTAGTTACTACTGGTAGAGATGGACCTCAGTACTGTAGTTACTACTGGCAGAGATGGAGCCTCAGTACTGTAGTTACTACTGGCAGAGATGGCCTCAGTACTGTAGTTACTACTGGTAGAGATGGAGCCTCAGTACTGTAGTTACTACTGGTAGAGATGGAGAGTCTCAGTACTGTAGTTACTACTGGTAGAGATGGAGAGCCTCAGTACTGTAGTTACTACTGGTAGAGATGGAGAGCCTCAGTACTGTAGTTACTACTGGTAGAGATGGAGCCTCAGTGCTGTAGTTACTACTGGTAGAGATGGAGCCTCAGTACTGTAGTTACTACTGGTAGAGATGGAGAGCCTCAGTACTGTAGTTACTACTGGTAGAGATGAGAGCCTCAATACTGTAGTTACTACTGGTAGAGATGGAGCCTCAGTACTGTAGTTACTACTGGTAGAGATGGAGCCTCAGTACTGTAGTTACTACTGGCAAAGATGGACCCTGAGTACTGTGGTTACTACTGGTAGAGATGGAGCCTCAGTACTGTAGTTACTACTGGTAGAGATGGAGCCTCAGTACTGTATTTACTACTGGTAGAGATGGAGAGCCTCAGTACTGTAGTTACTACTGGTAGAGATGGAGCCTCAGTACTGTAGTTACTACTGGTAGAGACGGAGCCTCAGTACTGTAGTTACTACTGGTAAAGATGGACCCTGAGTACTGTAGTTACTACTGGTAGAGATGGAGCCTCAGTACTGTAGTTACTACTGGTAGAGATGGAGCCTCAGTACTGTAGTTACTACTGGTAGAGATGGAGAGTACTGTAGTTACTACTGGTAGAGATGGAGCCTCAGTACTGTAGTTACTACTGGTAGAGATGGACCTCAGTACTGTAGTTACTACTGGTAGAGATGGAGCCTCAGTACTGTAGTTACTACTGGTAGAGATGGGGCCTCAGTACTGTAGTTACTACTGGTAGAGATGGACCTCAGTACTGTAGTTACTACTGGTAGAGATTACCTCAGTACTGTAGTTACTACTGGTAGAGATGGAGCCTCAGTACTGTAGTTACTACTGGTAGAGATGGACCTCAGTACTGTAGTTACTACTGGTAGAGATGGAGCCTCAGTACTGTAGTTACTACTGGTAGAGATGGGAGCCTCAGTACTGTAGTTACTACTGGTAGAGATGGACCTCAGTACTGTAGTTACTACTGGTAGAGATGGAGCCTCAGTACTGTAGTTACTACTGGTAGAGATGGAGCCTCAGTACTGTAGTTACTACTGGTAGAGATGGAGCCTCAGTACTGTAGTTACTACTGGTAGAGATGGAGCCCTCAGTACTGTAGTTACTACTGGTAGAGATGGAGCCTCAGTACTGTAGTTACTACTGGTAGAGATGGAGCCTCAGTACTGTAGTTACTACTGGTAGAGATGGAGAGCCTCAGTACTGTAGTTACTACTGGTAGAGATGGGGCCTCAGTACTGTAGTTACTACTGGTAGAGATGGACCTCAGTACTGTAGTTACTACTGGTAGAGATGGAGCCTCAGTACTGTAGTGTTACTACTGGTAGTGATGGTAGTGATGGGGCCTCAGTACTGTAGTTACTACTGGTAGAGATGGAGCCTCAGTACTGTAGTTACTACTGGTAGAGATGGAGAGCCTCAGTACTGTAGTTACTACTGGTAGAGATGGAGAGCCTCAGTACTGTAGTTACTACTGGTAGAGATGGAGAGCCTCAGTACTGTAGTTACTACTGGTAGAGATGGAGCCTCAGTGCTGTAGTTACTACTGGTAGAGATGGAGCCTCAGTACTGTAGTTACTACTGGTAGAGATGGAGCCTCAGTACTGTAGTTACTACTGGTAGAAATGGAGAGCCTCAGTACTGTAGTCACTACTGGTAGAGATGGGGCCTCAGTACTGTAGTTACTTCTGGTAGAGAGGGAGCCTCAGTACTGTAGTTACTACTGGTAGAGATGGAGAGCCTCAGTACTGTAGTTACTACTGGTAGAGATGGAGCCTCAGTACTGTAGTTACTACTGGTAGATATGGAGAGCCTCAGTACTGTAGTTACTACTGGTAGAGATGGAGCCTCAGTACTGTAGTTACTACTGGTAGAGATGGAGCCTCAGTACTGTAGTTACTACTGGTAGAGATGGAGCCTCAGTACTGTAGTTACTACTGGTAGAGATGGAGTCTCAGTACTGTAGTTACTACTGGTAGAGATAGAGCCTCAGTACTGTAGTTACTACTGGTAGAGATGGAGAGCCTCAGTACTGTAGTTACTACTGGTAGAGATTGAGAGCCTCAATACTGTAGTTACTACTGGTAGAGATGGAGCCTCAGTACTGTAGTTACTACTGGTAGAGATGGAGCCTCAGTACTGTAGTTACTACTGGTAAAGATGGACCCTGAGTACTGTAGTTACTACTGGTAGAGATGGAGCCTCAGTACTGTAGTTACTACTGGTAGAGATGGAGCCTCAGTACTGTAGTTACTACTGGTAGAGATGGAGCCTCAGTACTGTAGTTACTACTGGTAGAGATGGGCCTCAGTACTGTAGTTACTACTGGTAGAGATGGAGCCTCAGTACTGTAGTTACTACTGGTAGAGATGGAGAGCCTCAGTACTGTAGTTACTACTGGTAGAGATGGAGCCTCAGTACTGTAGTTACTACTGGTAGAGATGGAGCCTCAGTACTGTAGTTACTACTGGTAGAGATGGAGCCTCAGTACTGTAGTTACTACTGGTAGAGATGGAGCCTCAGTACTGTAGTTACTACTGGTAGAGATGGAGCCTCAGTACTGTAGTTACTACTGGTAGAGATGGAGCCTCAGTACTGTAGTTACTACTGGTAGAGATGGAGAGCCTCAGTACTGTAGTTACTACTGTAGAGATGGGAGCCTCAGTACTGTAGTTACTACTGGTAGAGATGGACCCTCAGTACTGTAGTTACTACTGGTAGAGATGGAGCCTCAGTACTGTAGTTACTACTGGTAGAGATGGAGCCTCAGTACTGTAGTTACTACTGGTAGAGATGGAGAGCCTCAGTACTGTAGTTACTACTGGTAGAGATGGAGAGCCTCAGTACTGTAGTTACTACTGGTAGAGATGGGAGCCTCAGTACTGTAGTTACTACTGGTAGAGATGGAGCCTCAGTACTGTAGTTACTACTGGTAGAGATGGACCCTGAGTACTGTAGTTACTACTGGTAGAGATGGGGCCTCAGTACTGTAGTTACTACTGGTAGAGATCCCAGTACTGTAGTTACTACTGGTAGAGATGGAGCCTCAGTACTGTAGTTACTACTGGTAGAGATGGAGCCTCAGTACTGTAGTTACTACTGGTAGAGATGGAGCCTCAGTACTGTAGTTACTACTGGTAGAGATGGAGCCTCAGTACTGTAGTTACTACTGGTAGAGATGGAGCCTCAGTACTGTAGTTACTACTGGTAGAGATGGAGCCTCAGTACTGTAGTTACTACTGGTAGAGATGGACCTCAGTACTGTAGTTACTACTGGTAGAGATGGAGCCTCAGTACTGTAGTTACTACTGGTAGAGATGGAGAGCCTCAGTACTGTAGTTACTACTGGTAGAGATGGACCCTCAGTACTGTAGTTACTACTGGTAGAGATGGACCCTGAGTATTGTAGTTACTACTGGTAGAGATGGACCCTCAGTACTGTAGTTACTACTGGTAGAGATGGACCCTCAGTACTGTAGTTACTACTGGTAGAGATGGAGAGCCTCAGTACTGTAGTTACTACTGGTAGAGATGGAGAGCCTCAGTACTGTAGTTACTACTGGTAGAGATGGAGCCTCAGTACTGTAGTTACTACTGGTAGAGATGGAGCCTCAGTACTGTAGTTACTACTGGTAGAGATGGACCCTCAGTACTGTAGTTACTACTGGTAGAGATGGAGCCTCAGTACTGTAGTTACTACTGGTAGAGATGGACCCTCAGTACTGTAGTTACTACTGGTAGAGATGGAGCCTCAGTACTTTAGTTACTACTGGTAGAGATGGAGCCTCAGTACTGTAGTTACTACTGGTAGAGATGGAGCCTCAGTACTGTAGTTACTACTGGTAGAGATGGGGCCTCAGTACTGTAGTTACTACTGGTAGAGATGGAGCCTCAGTACTGTAGTTACTACTGGTAGAGATGGAGCCTCAGTACTGTAGTTACTACTGGTAGAGATGGAGCCTCAGTACTGTAGTTACTACTGGTAGAGATGGAGCCTCAGTACTGTAGTTACTACTGGTAGAGATGGAGCCTCAGTACTGTAGTTACTACTGGTAGAGATGGGAGCCTCAGTACTGTAGTTACTACTGGTAGAGATGGAGCCTCAGTACTGTAGTTACTACTGGTAGAGATGGAGCCTCAGTACTGTAGTTACTACTGGTAGAGATGGAGCCTCAGTACTGTAGTTACTACTGGTAGAGATGGAGCCTCAGTACTGTAGTTACTACTGGTAGAGATGGAGAGCCTCAGTACTGTAGTTACTACTGGTAGAGATGGGGCCTCAGTACTGTAGTTACTACTGGTAGAGATGGAGCCTCAGTACTGTAGTTACTACTGGTAGAGATGGAGCCTCAGTACTGTAGTTACTACTGGTAGAGATGGAGAGTCTCAGTACTGTAGTTACTACTGGTAGAGATGGAGCCTCAGTACTGTAGTTACTACTGGTAGAGATGGAGAGCCTCAGTACTGTAGTTACTACTGGTAGAGATTGAGAGCCTCAGTACTGTAGTTACTACTGGTAGAGATGGAGCCTCAGTACTGTAGTTACTACTGGTAGAGATGGAGCCTCAGTACTGTAGTTACTACTGGTAAAGATGGACCCTGAGTACTGTAGTTACTACTGGTAGAGATGGAGCCTCAGTACTGTAGTTACTACTGGTAGAGATGGAGCCTCAGTACTGTAGTTACTACTGGTAGAGATGGAGAGCCTCAGTACTGTAGTTACTACTGGTAGAGATGGGGCCTCAGTACTGTAGTTACTACTGGTAGAGATGGAGCCTCAGTACTGTAGTTACTACTGGTAGAGATGGAGCCTCAGTACTGTAGTTACTACTGGTAGAGATGGGGCCTCAGTACTGTAGTTACTACTGGTAGAGATGGAGAGCCTCAGTACTGTAGTTACTACTGGTAGAGATGGAGAGCCTCAGTACTGTAGTTACTACTGGTAGAGATGGAGAGCCTCCAGTACTGTAGTTACTACTGGTAGAGATGGAGAGCCTCAGTACTGTAGTTACTACTGGTAGAGATGGAGCCTCAGTACTGTAGTTACTACTGGTAGAGATGGAGCCTCAGTACTGTAGTTACTACTGGTAGAGATGGAGCCTCAGTACTGTAGTTACTACTGGTAGAGATGGAGAGCTCAGTAGTTACTACTGGTAGAGATGGAGCCTCAGTACTGTAGTTACTACTGGTAGAGATGGAGCCTCAGTACTGTAGTTACTACTGGTAGAGATGGAGCCTCAGTACTGTAGTTACTACTGGTAGAGATGGAGAGCCTCAGTACTGTAGTTACTACTGGTAGAGATGGAGCCTCAGTACTGTAGTTACTACTGGTAGAGATGGAGCCTCAGTACTGTAGTTACTACTGGTAGAGATGGAGCCTCAGTACTGTAGTTACTACTGGTAGAGATGGAGCCTCAGTACTGTAGTTACTACTGGTAGAGATGGAGAGCCTCAGTACTGTAGTTACTACTGGTAGAGATTGAGAGCCTCAGTACTGTAGTTACTACTGGTAGAGATGGAGCCTCAGTACTGTAGTTACTACTGGTAGAGATGGAGCCTCAGTACTGTAGTTACTACTGGTAGAGATGGACCCTCAGTACTGTAGTTACTACTGGTAGAGATGGAGCCTCAGTACTGTAGTTACTACTGGTAGAGATGGAGAGCCTCAGTACTGTAGTTACTACTGGTAGAGATGGAGAGCCTCAGTACTGTAGTTACTACTGGTAGAGATGGAGCCTCAGTACTGTAGTTACTACTGGTAGAGATGGAGCCTCAGTACTGTAGTTACTACTGGTAGAGATGGAGCCTCAGTACTGTAGTTACTACTGGTAGAGATGGAGCCTCAGTACTGTAGTTACTACTGGTAGAGATGAGAGCCTCAGTACTGTAGTTACTACTGGTAGAGATGGAGCCTCAGTACTGTAGTGTTTACTACTGGTAGAGATGGAGCCTCAGTACTGTAGTTACTACTGGTAGAGATGGAGCCTCAGTACTGTAGTTACTACTGGTAGAGATGGAGCCTCAGTACTGTAGTTACTACTGGTAGAGATGGAGAGCCTCAGTACTGTAGTTACTACTGGTAGAGATGGAGCCTCAGTACTGTAGTTACTACTGGTAGAGATGGAGCCTCAGTACTGTAGTTACTACTGGTAGAGATGGAGCCTCAGTACTGTAGTTACTACTGGTAGAGATGGAGCCCTCAGTACTGTAGTTACTACTGGTAGAGATGGAGAGCCTCAGTACTGTAAAGTTACTACTGGTAGAGATGGAGAGCCTCAGTACTGTAGTTACTACTGGTAGAGATGGAGCCTCAGTACTGTAGTTACTACTGGTAGAGATGGAGCCTCAGTACTGTAGTTACTACTGGTAGAGATGGAGCCTCAGTACTGTAGTTACTACTGGTAGAGATGGAGCCTCAGTACTGTAGTTACTTACTGGTAGAGATGGAGCCTCAGTACTGTAGTTACTACTGGTAGAGATGGAGCCTCAGTACTGTAGTTACTACTGGTAGAGATGGAGAGCCTCAGTACTGTAGTTACTACTGGTAGAGATGGAGCCTCAGTACTGTAGTTACTACTGGTAGAGATGGAGCCTCAGTACTGTAGTTACTACTGGTAGAGATGGAGCCTCAGTACTGTAGTTACTACTGGTAGAGATGGACCCTCAGTACTGTAGTTACTACTGGTAGAGATGGAGCCTCAGTACTGTAGTTACTACTGGTAGAGATGGAGCCTCAGTACTGTAGTTACTACTGGTAGAGATGGAGCCTCAGTACTGTAGTTACTACTGGTAGAGATGGAGCCTCAGTACTGTAGTTACTACTGGTAGAGATGGAGCCTCAGTACTGTAGTTACTACTGGTAGAGATGGAGAGCCTCAGTACTGTAGTTACTACTGGTAGAGATGGGGCCTCAGTACTGTAGTTACTACTGGCAGAGATGGACCCTCAGTACTGTAGTTACTACTGGTAGAGATGGAGCCTCAGTACTGTAGTTACTACTGGTAGAGATGGAGCCTCAGTACTGTAGTGTTACTACTGGTAGAGATGGAGCCTCAGTACTGTAGTTACTACTGGTAGAGATGGAGCCTCAGTACTGTAGTTACTACTGGTAGAGATGGAGCCTCAGTACTGTAGTTACTACTGGTAGAGATGGAGCCTCAGTACTGTAGTTACTACTGGTAGAGATGGAGAGCCTCAGTACTGTAGTTACTACTGGTAGAGATGGAGCCTCAGTACTGTAGTTACTACTGGTAGAGATGGAGCCTCAGTACTGTAGTTACTACTGGGTAGAGATGGAGCCTCAGTACTGTAGTTACTACTGGTAGAGATGGAGCCTCAGTACTGTAGTTACTACTGGTAGAGATGGAGAGCCTCAGTACTGTAGTTACTACTGGTAGAGATGGAGAGCCTCAGTACTGTAGTTACTACTGGTAGAGATGAGATTCCTCAGTACTGTAGTTACTACTGGTAGAGATGGAGAGCCTCAGTACTGTAGTTACTACTGGTAGAGATGGAGCCTCAGTACTGTAGTTACTACTGGTAAAGATGGACCCTCAGCACTGTAGTTACTACTGGTAGAGATGGAGCCTCAGTACTGTAGTTACTACTGGTAGAGATGGAGTCTCAGTACTGTAGTTACTACTGGTAGAGATGGAGCCTCAGTACTGTAGTTACTACTGGTAGAGATGGAGCCTCAGTACTGTAGTTACTACTGGTAGAGATGGAGCCTCAGTACACTGTAGTTACTACTGGTAGAGATGGAGAGCCTCAGTACTGTAGTTACTACTGGTAGAGATGGAGCCTCAGTACTGTAGTTACTACTGGTAGAGATGGAGCCTCAGTACTGTAGTTACTACTGGTAGAGATGGAGCCTCAGTACTGTAGTTACTACTGGTAGAGATGGAGCCTCAGTACTGTAGTTACTACTGGTAGAGATGGAGCCTCAGTACTGTAGTTACTACTGGTAGAGATGGAGTCTCAGTACTGTAGTTACTACTGGTAGAGATGGAGCCTCAGTACTGTAGTTACTACTGGTAGAGATGGAGCCTCAGTACTGTAGTTACTACTGGTAGAGATGGAGCTCTCAGTACTGTAGTTACTACTGGTAGAGATGGAGAGCCTCAGTACTGTAGTTACTACTGGTAGAGATGGGGCCTCAGTACTGTAGTTACTACTGGTAGAGATGGAGCCTCAGTACTGTAGTTACTACTGGTAGAGATGGAGAGCCTCAGTACTGTAGTTACTACTGGTAGAGATGGAGCCTCAGTACTGTAGTTACTACTGGTAGAGATGGAGAGCCTCAGTACTGTAGTTACTACTGGTAGAGATGGAGAGCCTCAGTACTGTAGTTACTACTGGTAGAGATTGGAGAGCCTCAGTACTGTAGTTACTACTGGTAGAGATGGAGCCTCAGTACTGTAGTGTTACTACTGGTAGAGATGGAGCCTCAGTACTGTAGTTACTACTGGTAGAGATGGAGCCTCAGTACTGTAGTTACTACTGGTAGAGATGGAGCCTCAGTACTGTAGTTACTACTGGTAGAGATTGAGAGCCTCAGTACTGTAGTTACTACTGGTAGAGATGGAGCCTCAGTACTGTAGTTACTACTGGTAGAGATGGAGCCTCAGTACTGTAGTTACTACTGGTAGAGATGGACCCTGAGTACTGTAGTTACTACTGGTAGAGATGGAGCCTCAGTACTGTAGTTACTACTGGTAGAGATGGAGCCTCAGTACTGTAGTTACTACTGGTAGAGATGGAGCCTCAAGTACTGTAGTTACTACTGGTAGAGATGGAGTCTCAGTACTGTAGTTACTACTGGTAGAGATGGAGCCTCAGTACTGTAGTTACTACTGGTAGAGATTGAGAGCCTCAATACTGTAGTTACTACTGGTAGAGATGGAGCCTCAGTACTGTAGTTACTACTGGTAGAGATGGACCTCAGTACTGTAGTTACTACTGGTAGAGATGGAGCCTCAGTACTGTAGTTACTAATGGGTAGAGATTGAGAGCCTCAGTACTGTAGTTACTACTGGTAGAGATGGAGCCTCAGTACTGTAGTTACTACTGGTAGAGATGGACCTCAGTACTGTAGTTACTACTGGTAGAGATGGAGCCTCAGTACTGTAGTTACTACTGGTAGAGATGGAGCCTCAGTACTGTAGTTACTACTGGTAGAGATGGAGAGCCTCAGTACTGTAGTTACTACTGGTAGAGATGGAGCCTCAGTACTGTAGTTACTACTGGTAGAGATGGAGCCTCAGTACTGTAGTTACTACTGGTAGAGATGGAGCCTCAGTACTGTAGTTACTACTGGTAGAGATGGAGCCTCAGTACTGTAGTTACTACTGGTAGAGATGGAGCCTCAGTACTGTAGTTACTACTGGTAGAGATGGAGCCTCAGTACTGTAGTTACTTACTGGTAGAGATGGAGAGCCTCAGTACTGTAGTTACTACTGGTAGAGATGGAGAGCCTCAGTACTGTAGTTACTACTGGTAGAAATGGAGCCTCAGTACTGTAGTTACTACTGGTAGAGATGGAGAGCCTCAGTACTGTAGTTACTACTGGTAGAGATGGAGCCTCAGTACTGTAGTTACTACTGGTAGAGATGGAGCCTCAGTACTGTAGTTACTACTGGTAGAGATGGAGCCTCAGTACTGTAGTTACTACTGGTAGAGATGGAGCCTCAGTACTGTAGTTACTACTGGTAGAGATGGAGCCTCAGCACTGTAGTTACTACTGGTAGAGATGGAGCCTCAGTACTGTAGTTACTACTGGTAGAGATGGAGCCTCAGTACTGTAGTTACTACTGGTAGAGATGGAGCCTCAGTACTGTAGTTACTACTGGTAGAGATGGAGCCTCAGTACTGTAGTTACTACTGGTAGAGATGGAGCCTCAGTACTGTAGTTACTACTGGTAGAGATGGGAGTCTCAGTACTGTAGTTACTACTGGTAGAGATGGAGCCTCAGTACTGTAGTTACTACTGGTAGAGATGGAGAGCCTCAGTACTGTAGTTACTACTGGTAGAGATGGAGCCTCAGTACTGTAGTTACTACTGGTAGAGATGGAGCCTCAGTACTGTAGTTACTACTGGTAGAGATGGAGCCTCAGTACTGTAGTTACTACTGGTAGAGATGGAGCCTCAGTACTGTAGTTACTACTGGTAGAGATGGAGCCTCAGTACTGTAGTTACTACTGGTAGAGATGGAGCCTCAGTACTGTAGTTACTACTGGTAGAGATGGAGCCTCAGTACTGTAGTTACTACTGGTAGAGATGGAGAGCCTCAGTACTGTAGTTACTACTGGTAGAGATGGAGCTCTCAGTACTGTAGTTACTACTGGTAGAGATGGACCTCAGTACTGTAGTTACTACTGGTAGAGATGGAGCCTCAGTACTGTAGTTACTACTGGTAGAGATGGAGAGCCTCAGTACTGTAGTTACTACTGGTAGAGATGGAGCCTCAGTACTGTAGTTACTACTGGTAGAGATGGAGAGCCTCAGTACTGTAGTTACTACTGGTAGAGATGGAGCCTCAGTACTGTAGTTACTACTGTAGAGATGGAGCCTCAGTACTGTAGTTACTACTGGTAGAGATGGAGCCTCAGTACTGTAGTTACTACTGGTAGAGATGGAGAGCCTCAGTACTGTAGTTACTACTGGTAGAGATGGAGAGCCTCAGTACTGTAGTTACTACTGGTAGAGATGGAGCCTCAGTACTGTAGTTACTACTGGTAGAGATGGAGCTCTCAGTACTGTAGTTACTACTGGTAGAGATGGAGCCTCAGTACTGTAGTTACTACTGGTAGAGATGGAGCCTCAGTACTGTAGTTACTACTGGTAGAGATGGAGCCTCAGTACTGTAGTTACTTACTGGTAGAGATGGAGCCTCAGTACTGTAGTTACTACTGGTAGAGATGGAGAGCCTCAGTACTGTAGTTACTACTGGTAGAGATGGAGCCTCAGTACTGTAGTTACTACTGGTAGAGATGGAGCCTCAGTACTGTAGTTACTACTGGTAGAGATGGAGCCTCAGTACTGTAGTTACTACTGGTAGAGATGGAGCCTCAGTACTGTAGTTACTACTGGTAGAGATGGAGCCTCAGTACTGTAGTTACTACTGGTAGAGATGGAGAGCCTCAGTACTGTAGTTACTACTGGTAGAGATGGAGCCTCAGTACTGTAGTTACTACTGGTAGAGATGAGAGCCTCAGTACTGTAGTTACTACTGGTAGAGATGGAGCCTCAGTACTGTAGTTACTACTGGTAGAGATGGACCTCAGTACTGTAGTTACTACTGGTAGAGATGGAGCCTCAGTACTGTAGTTACTACTGGTAGAGATGGAGCCTCAGTACTGTAGTTACTACTGGTAGAGATGGAGAGCCTCCCAGTACTGTAGTTACTACTGGTAGAGATGGAGAGCCTCAGTACTGTAGTTACTACTGGTAGAGATGGAGCCTCAGTACTGTAGTTACTACTGGTAGAGATGGAGCCTCAGTACTGTAGTTACTACTGGTAGAGATGGACCCTGAGTACTGTAGTTACTACTGGTAGAGATGGGGCCTCAGTACTGTAGTTACTACTGGTAGAGATGGAGAGCCTCAGTACTGTAGTTACTACTGGTAGAGATGGAGCCTCAGTACTGTAGTTACTACTGGTAGAGATGGAGCCTCAGTACTGTAGTTACTACTGGTAGAGATGGAGCCTCAGTACTGTAGTTACTACTGGTAGAGATGGAGCCTCAGTACTGTAGTTACTACTGGTAGAGATGGGACCCTCAGTACTGTAGTTACTACTGGTAGAGATGGAGCCTCAGTACTGTAGTTACTACTGGTAGAGATGGAGCCTCAGTACTGTAGTTACTACTGGTAGAGATGGAGCCTCAGTACTGTAGTTACTACTGGTAGAGATGGACCCTCAGTACTGTAGTTACTACTGGTAGAGATTGAGAGCCTCAATACTGTAGTTACTACTGGTAGAGATGGAGCCTCAGTACTGTAGTTACTACTGGTAGAGAGGGAGCCTCAGTACTGTAGTTACTACTGGTAGAGATGGAGCCTCAGTACTGTAGTTACTACTGGTAGAGATGGAGCCTCAGTACTGTAGTTACTACTGGTAGAGATGGAGCCTCAGTACTGTAGTTACTACTGGTAGAGATGGAGCCTCAGTACTGTAGTTACTACTGGTAGAGATGGAGCCTCAGTACTGTAGTTACTACTGGTAGAGATGGAGCCTCAGTACTGTAGTTACTACTGGTAGAGATGGAGAGCCTCAGTACTGTAGTTACTACTGGTAGAGATGGAGCCTCAGTACTGTAGTTACTACTGGTAGAGATGGAGCCTCAGTACTGTAGTTACTACTGGTAGAGATGGAGCCTCAGTACTGTAGTTACTACTGGTAGAGATGGACCCTCAGTACTGTAGTTACTACTGGTAGAGATGGAGCCTCAGTACTGTAGTTACTACTGGTAGAGATGGAGAGCCTCAGTACTGTAGTTACTACTGGTAGAGATGGAGCCTCAGTACTTGTAGTTACTACTGGTAGAGATGGAGCCTCAGTACTGTAGTTACTACTGGTAGAGATGGAGCCTCAGTACTGTAGTTACTACTGGTAGAGATGGAGCCTCAGTACTGTAGTTACTACTGGTAGAGATGGAGCCTCAGTACTGTAGTTACTACTGGTAGAGATGGAGAGCCTCAGTACTGTAGTTACTACTGGTAGAGATGGAGCCTCAGTACTGTAGTTACTACTGGTAGAGATGGAGCTCTCAGTACTGTAGTTACTACTGGTAGAGATGGAGCCTCAGTACTGTAGTTACTACTGGTAGAGATGGAGCCTCAGTACTGTAGTTACTACTGGTAGAGATGGAGAGCCTCAGTACTGTAGTTACTACTGGTAGAGATGGAGCCTCAGTACTGTAGTTACTACTGGTAGAGATGGAGCCTCAGTACTGTAGTTACTACTGGTAGAGATGGAGCCTCAGTACTGTAGTTACTACTGGTAGAGATGGAGCCTCAGTACTGTAGTTACTACTGGTAGAGATGGAGCCTCAGTACTGTAGTTACTACTGGTAGAGATGGAGAGCCTCAGTACTGTAGTTACTACTGGTAGAGATGGGGCCTCAGTACTGTAGTTACTACTGGTAGAGATGGACCCTCAGTACTGTAGTTACTACTGGTAGAGATGGAGCCTCAGTACTGTAGTTACTACTGGTAGAGATGGAGAGCCTCAGTACTGTAGTGTTACTACTGGTAGAGATGGAGCCTCAGTACTGTAGTTACTACTGGTAGAGATGGAGTCTCAGTACTGTAGTTACTACTGGTAGAGATGGAGCCTCAGTACTGTAGTTACTACTGGTAGAGATGGAGAGCCTCAGTACTGTAGTTACTACTGGTAGAGATGGAGCCTCAGTACTGTAGTTACTACTGGTAGAGATGGAGAGCCTCAGTACTGTAGTTACTACTGGTAGAGATGGAGCCTCAGTACTGTAGTTACTACTGGTAGAGATGGAGTCTCAGTACTGTAGTTACTACTGGTAGAGATGGAGCCTCAGTACTGTAGTTACTACTGGTAGAGATGGAGAGCCTCAGTACTGTAGTTACTACTGGTAGAGATGGAGCCTCAGTACTGCTGTAGTTACTACTGGTAGAGATGGAGCCTCAGTACTGTAGTTACTACTGGTAGAGATGGAGCCTCAGTACTGTAGTTACTACTGGTAGAGATGGAGCCTCAGTACTGTAGTTACTACTGGTAGAGATGGAGAGCCTCAGTACTGTAGTTACTACTGGTAGAGATGGAGCCTCAGTACTGTAGTTACTACTGGTAGAGATGGAGCCTCAGTACTGTAGTTACTACTGGTAGAGATGGAGCCTCAGTACTGTAGTTACTACTGGTAGAGATGGAGTCTCAGTACTGTAGTTACTACTGGTAGAGATAGGAGCCTCAGTACTGTAGTTACTACTGGTAGAGATGGAGAGCCTCAGTACTGTAGTTACTACTGGTAGAGATGGAGAGCCTCAGTACTGTAGTTACTACTGGTAGAGATGGAGCCTCAGTACTGTAGTTACTACTGGTAGAGATGGAGCCTCAGTACTGTAGTTACTACTGGTAGAGATGGACCCTGAGTACTGTAGTTACTACTGGTAGAGATGGAGCCTCAGTACTGTAGTTACTACTGGTAGAGATGGAGCCTCAGTACTGTAGTTACTACTGGTAGAGATGGAGCCTCAGTACTGTAGTTACTACTGGTAGAGATGGAGCCTCAGTACTGTAGTTACTACTGGTAGAGATGGAGCCTCAGTACTGTAGTTACTACTGGTAGAGATGGAGCCTCAGTACTGTAGTTACTACTGGTAGAGATGGGGCCTCAGTACTGTAGTTACTACTGGTAGAGATGGAGCCTCAGTACTGTAGTTACTACTGGTAGAGATGGAGCCTCAGTACTGTAGTTACTACTGGTAGAGATGGGAGAGCCTCAGTACTGTAGTTACTACTGGTAGAGATGGAGAGCCTCAGTACTGTAGTTACTACTGGCAGAGATGGAGCCTCAGTACTGTAGTTACTACTGGTAGAGATGGAGCCTCAGTACTGTAGTTACTACTGGTAGAGATGGAGCCTCAGTACTGTAGTTACTACTGGTAGAGATGGAGCCTCAGTACTGTAGTTACTACTGGTAGAGATGGAGCCTCAGTACTGTAGTTACTACTGGTAGAGATGGAGAGCCTCAGTACTGTAGTTACTACTGGTAGAGATGAGAGCCTCAGTACTGTAGTTACTACTGGTAGAGATGGAGCCTCAGTACTGTAGTTACTACTGGTAGAGATGGAGCCTCAGTACTGTAGTTACTACTGGTAGAGATGGACCCTGAGTACTGTAGTTACTACTGGTAGAGATGGAGCCTCAGTACTGTAGTTACTACTGGTAGAGATGGAGCCTCAGTACTGTAGTTACTACTGGTAGAGATGGAGCCTCAGTACTGTAGTTACTACTGGTAGAGATGGAGCCTCAGTACTGTAGTTACTACTGGTAGAGATGGAGCCTCAGTACTGTAGTTACTACTGGTAGAGATGGAGAGCCTCAGTACTGTAGTTACTACTGGTAGAGATGGAGCCTCAGTACTGTAGTTACTACTGGTAGAGATGGACCTCAGTACTGTAGTTACTACTGGTAGAGATGGAGCCTCAGTACTGTAGTTACTACTGGTAGAGATGGAGCCTCAGTACTGTAGTTACTACTGGTAGAGATGGAGAGCCTCAGTACTGTAGTTACTACTGGTAGAGATGGAGAGCCTCAGTACTGTAGTTACTACTGGTAGAGATGGAGCCTCAGTACTGTAGTTACTACTGGTAGAGATGGAGCCTCAGTACTGTAGTTACTACTGGTAGAGATGGAGCCTCAGTACTGTAGTTGGTGTAGTTACTACTGGTAGAGATGGAGCCTCAGTACTGTAGTTACTACTGGTAGAGATGGAGAGCCTCAGTACTGTAGTTACTACTGGTAGAGATGGAGAGCCTCAGTACTGTAGTTACTACTGGTAGAGATGGAGTCTCAGTACTGTAGTTACTACTGGTAGAGATGGAGCCTCAGTACTGTAGTTACTACTGGTAGAGATGGAGTCTCAGTACTGTAGTTACTACTGGTAGAGATGGAGCCTCAGTACTGTAGTTACTACTGGTAGAGATGGAGCCTCAGTACTGTAGTTACTACTGGTAGAGATGAGAGCCTCAGTACTGTAGTTACTACTGGTAGAGATGGAGCCTCAGTACTGTAGTTACTACTGGTAGAGATGGAGCCTCAGTACTGTAGTTACTACTGGTAGAGATGGAGCTCAGTACTGTAGTTACTACTGGTAGAGATGGAGCCTCAGTACTGTAGTTACTACTGGTAGAGATGGAGAGCCTCAGTACTGTAGTTACTACTGGTAGAGATGGAGAGCCTCAGTACTGTAGTACTGTAGTTACTACTGGTAGAGATGGAGAGCCTCAGTACTGTAGTTACTACTGGTAGAGATGGAGCCTCAGTACTGTAGTTACTACTGGTAGAGATGGAGCCTCAGTACTGTAGTTACTACTGGTAGAGATGGAGCCTCAGTACTGTAGTTACTACTGGTAGAGATGGACCCTCAGTACTGTAGTTACTACTGGTAGAGATGGAGCCTCAGTACTGTAGTTACTACTGGTAGAGATGGAGCCTCAGTACTGTAGTTACTACTGGTAGAGATGGAGCCTCAGTACTGTAGTTACTACTGGTAGAGATGGAGAGCCTCAGTACTGTAGTTACTACTGGTAGAGATGGAGCCTCAGTACTGTAGTTACTACTGGTAGAGATGGAGCCTCAGTACTGTAGTTACTACTGGTAGAGATGGAGCCTCAGTACTGTAGTTACTACTGGTAGAGATGGAGCCTCAGTACTGTAGTTACTACTGGTAGAGATGGAGCCTCAGTACTGTAGTTACTACTGGTAGAGATGGAGCCTCAGTACTGTAGTTACTACTGGTAGAGATGGAGAGCCTCAGTACTGTAGTTACTACTGGTAGAGATGGAGCCTCAGTACTGTAGTTACTACTGGTAGAGATGGAGCCTCAGTACTGTAGTTACTACTGGTAGAGATGGAGCCTCAGTACTGTAGTTACTACTGGTAGAGATGGAGCCTCAGTACTGTAGTTACTACTGGTAGAGATGGAGCCTCAGTACTGTAGTTACTACTGGTAGAGATGGAGCCTCAGTACTGTAGTTACTACTGGTAGAGATGGAGAGCCTCAGTACTGTAGTTACTGTAGTTACTACTGGTAGAGATGGAGAGCCTCAGTACTGTAGTTACTACTGGTAGAGATGGAGCCTCAGTACTGTAGTTACTACTGGTAGAGATGGAGCCTCAGTACTGTAGTTACTACTGGTAGAGATGGAGTCTCAGTACTGTAGTTACTACTGGTAGAGATAGAGCCTCAGTACTGTAGTTACTACTGGTAGAGATGGAGAGCCTCAGTACTGTAGTTACTACTGGTAGAGATTGAGAGCCTCAGTACTGTAGTTACTACTGGTAGAGATGGAGCCTCAGTACTGTAGTTACTACTGGTAGAGATGGAGCCTCAGTACTGTAGTTACTACTGGTAGAGATGGAGCCTGAGTACTGTAGTTACTACTGGTAGAGATGGAGAGCCTCAGTACTGTAGTTACTACTGGTAGAGATGGGCCTCAGTACTGTAGTTACTACTGGTAGAGATGGAGCCTCAGTACTGTAGTTACTACTGGTAGAGATGGAGCCTCAGTACTGTAGTTACTACTGGTAGAGATGGAGAGCCTCAGTACTGTAGTTACTACTGGTAGAGATGGAGAGCCTCAGTACTGTAGTTACTACTGGTAGAGATGGAGCCTCAGTACTGTAGTTACTACTGGTAGAGATGGAGCCTCAGTACTGTAGTTACTACTGGTAGAGATGGAGAGCCTCAGTACTGTAGTTACTACTGGTAGAGATGGAGCCTCAGTACTGTAGTTACTACTGGTAGAGATGGAGCCTCAGTACTGTAGTTACTACTGGTAGAGATGGAGCCTCAGTACTGTAGTTACTACTGGTAGAGATGGAGAGCCTCAGTACTGTAGTTACTACTGGTAGAGATGGAGCCTCAGTACTGTAGTTACTACTGGTAGAGATGGAGAGCCTCAGTACTGTAGTTACTACTGGTAGAGATGGAGAGCCTCAGTACTGTAGTTACTACTGGTAGAGATGGAGCCTCAGTACTGTAGTTACTACTGGTAGAGATGGAGCCTCAGTACTGTAGTTACTACTGGTAGAGATGGAGCCTCAGTACTGTAGTTACTACTGGTAGAGATGGAGCCTCAGTACTGTAGTTACTACTGGTAGAGATGGAGCCTCAGTACTGTAGTTACTACTGGTAGAGATGGAGCCTCAGTACTGTAGTTACTACTGGTAGAGATGGAGAGCCTCAGTACTGTAGTTACTACTGGTAGAGATGGGAGCCTCAGTACTGTAGTTACTACTGGTAGAGATGGAGCCTCAGTACTGTAGTTACTACTGGTAGAGATGGAGCCTCAGTACTGTAGTTACTACTGGTAGAGATGGAGCCTCAGTACTGTAGTTACTACTGGTAGAGATGGAGCCTCAGTACTGTAGTTACTACTGGTAGAGATGGAGCCTCAGTACTGTAGTTACTACTGGTAGAGATGGAGCCTCAGTACTGTAGTTACTACTGGTAGAGATGGAGCCTCAGTACTGTAGTTACTACTGGTAGAGATGGAGCCTCAGTACTGTAGTTACTACTGGTAGAGATGGAGAGCCTCAGTACTGTAGTTACTACTGGTAGAGATGGAGCCTCAGTACTGTAGTTACTACTGGTAGAGATGGGAGCCTCAGTACTGTAGTTACTACTGGTAGAGATGGAGCCTCAGTACTGTAGTTACTACTGGTAGAGATGGAGCCTCAGTACTGTAGTTACTACTGGTAGAGATGGAGCCTCAGTACTGTAGTTACTACTGGTAGAGATGGAGCCTCAGTACTGTAGTTACTACTGGTAGAGATGGAGCCTCAGTACTGTAGTTACTACTGGTAGAGATGGAGAGCCTCAGTACTGTAGTTACTACTGGTAGAGATGGAGCCTCAGTACTGTAGTTACTACTGGTAGAGATGGAGCCTCAGTACTGTAGTTACTACTGGTAGAGATGGAGCCTCAGTACTGTAGTTACTACTGGTAGAGATGGAGCCTCAGTACTGTAGTTACTACTGGTAGAGATGGAGCCTCAGTACTGTAGTTACTACTGGTAGAGATGGAGCCTCAGTACTGTAGTTACTACTGGTAGAGATGGAGCCTCAGTACTGTAGTTACTACTGGTAGAGATGGAGCCTCAGTACTGTAGTTACTACTGGTAGAGATGGAGCCTCAGTACTGTAGTTACTACTGGTAGAGATGGAGCCTCAGTACTGTAGTTACTACTGGTAGAGATGGAGCCTCAGTACTGTAGTTACTACTGGTAGAGATGGAGCCTCAGTACTGTAGTTACTACTGGTAGAGATGGAGCCTCAGTACTGTAGTTACTACTGGTAGAGATGGAGCCTCAGTACTGTAGTTACTACTGGTAGAGATGGAGCCTCAGTACTGTAGTGCTGCTACTACTGGTAGAGATGGAGAGCCTCAGTACTGTAGTTACTACTGGTAGAGATGGAGAGCCTCAGTACTGTAGTTACTACTGGTAGAGATGGAGACCTCAGTACTGTAGTTACTACTGGTAGAGATGGAGCCTCAGTACTGTAGTTACTACTGGTAGAGATGGAGCCTCAGTACTGTAGTTACTACTGGTAGAGATGGAGCCTCAGTACTGTAGTTACTACTGGTAGAGATGGAGAGCCTCAGTACTGTAGTTACTACTGGTAGAGATGGGGCCTCAGTACTGTAGTTACTACTGGTAGAGATGGAGCCTCAGTACTGTAGTTACTACTGGTAGAGATGGAGCCTCAGTACTGTAGTTACTACTGGTAGAGATGGAGCCTCAGTACTGTAGTTACTACTGGTAGAGATGGAGCCTCAGTACTGTAGTTACTACTGGTAGAGATGGAGCCTCAGTACTGTAGTTACTACTGGTAGAGATGGAGCCTCAGTACTGTAGTTACTACTGGTAGAGATGGAGCCTCAGTACTGTAGTTACTACTGGTAGAGATGGAGCCTCCAGTACTGTAGTTACTACTGGTAGAGATGGAGCCTCAGTACTGTAGTTACTACTGGTAGAGATGGAGAGCCTCAGTACTGTAGTTACTACTGGTAGAGATGGACCTCAGTACTGTAGTTACTACTGGTAGAGATGGAGCCTCAGTACTGTAGTTACTACTGGTAGAGATGGAGCCTCAGTACTGTAGTTACTACTGGTAGAGATGGAGCCTCAGTACTGTAGTTACTACTGGTAGAGATGGAGCCTCAGTACTGTAGTTACTACTGGTAGAGATGGAGCCTCAGTACTGTAGTTACTACTGGTAGAGATGGAGCCTCAGTACTGTAGTTACTACTGGTAGAGATGGAGAGCCTCAGTACTGTAGTTACTACTGGTAGAGATGGAGAAGCCTCAGTACTGTAGTTACTACTGGTAGAGATGGAGCCTCAGTACTGTAGTTACTACTGGTAGAGATGGAGCCTCAGTACTGTAGTTACTACTGGTAGAGATGGAGCCTCAGTACTGTAGTTACTACTGGTAGAGATGGAGTCTCAGTACTGTAGTTACTACTGGTAGAGATGGAGCCTCAGTACTGTAGTTACTACTGGTAGAGATGGAGAGCCTCAGTACTGTAGTTACTTACTGGTAGAGATTGAGAGCCTCAGTACTGTAGTTACTACTGGTAGAGATGGAGCCTCAGTACTGTAGTTACTACTGGTAGAGATGGAGCCTCAGTACTGTAGTTACTACTGGTAGAGATGGAGCCTGAGTACTGTAGTTACTACTGGTAGAGATGGAGCCTCAGTACTGTAGTTACTACTGGTAGAGATGGAGCCTCAGTACTGTAGTTACTACTGGTAGAGATGGAGCCTCAGTACTGTAGTTACTACTGGTAGAGATGGAGCCTCAGTACTGTAGTTACTACTGGTAGAGATGGAGCCTCAGTACTGTAGTTACTACTGGTAGAGATGGAGCCTCAGTACTGTAGTTACTACTGGTAGAGATGGGGCCTCAGTACTGTAGTTACTACTGGTAGAGATGGAGCCTCAGTACTGTAGTTACTACTGGTAGAGATGGAGCCTCAGTACTGTAGTTACTACTGGTAGAGATGGAGAGCCTCAGTACTGTAGTTACTACTGGTAGAGATGGAGAGCCTCAGTACTGTAGTTACTACTGGTAGAGATGGAGCCTCAGTACTGTAGTTACTACTGGTAGAGATGGAGCCTCAGTACTGTAGTTACTACTGGTAGAGATGGAGCCTCAGTACTGTAGTTACTACTGGTAGAGATGGAGCCTCAGTACTGTAGTTACTACTGGTAGAGATGGAGCCTCAGTACTGTAGTTACTACTGGTAGAGATAGACCCTCAGTACTGTAGTTACTACTGGTAGAGATGGAGCCTCAGTACTTTAGTTACTACTGGTAGAGATGGAGCCTCAGTACTGTAGTTACTACTGGTAGAGATGGAGCCTCAGTACTGTAGTTACTACTGGTAGAGATGGAGAGCCTCAGTACTGTAGTTACTACTGGTAGAGATGGAGCCTCAGTACTGTAGTTACTACTGGTAGAGATGGAGCCTCAGTACTGTAGTTACTACTGGTAGAGATGGAGCCTCAGTACTGTAGTTACTACTGGTAGAGATGGAGCCTCAGTACTGTAGTTACTACTGGTAGAGATGGAGCCTCAGTACTGTAGTTACTACTGGTAGAGATGGAGAGCCTCAGTACTGTAGTTACTACTGGTAGAGATGGAGAGCCTCAGTACTGTAGTTACTACTGGTAGAGATGGAGCCTCAGTACTGTAGTTACTACTGGTAGAGATGGAGCCTCAGTACTGTAGTTACTACTGGTAGAGATGGAGAGCCTCAGTACTGTAGTTACTACTGGTAGAGATGGAGCCTCAGTACTGTAGTTACTACTGGTAGAGATGGAGCCTCAGTACTGTAGTTACTACTGGTAGAGATGGAGAGCCTCAGTACTGTAGTTACTACTGGTAGAGATGGAGCCTCAGTACTGTAGTTACTACTGGTAGAGATGGAGCCTCAGTACTGTAGTTACTACTGGTAGAGATGGAGCCTCAGTACTGTAGTTACTACTGGTAGAGATGGAGCCTCAGTACTGTAGTTACTACTGGTAGAGATGGAGCCTCAGTACTGTAGTTACTACTGGTAGAGATGGAGCCTCAGTACTGTAGTTACTACTGGTAGAGATGGAGCCTCAGTACTGTAGTTACTACTGGTAGAGATGGAGAGCCTCAGTACTGTAGTTACTACTGGTAGAGATGGAGCCTCAGTACTGTAGTTACTACTGGTAGAGATGGAGCCTCAGTACTGTAGTTACTACTGGTAGAGATGGAGCCTCAGTACTGTAGTTACTACTGGTAGAGATGGAGCCTCAGTACTGTAGTTACTACTGGTAGAGATGGAGCCTCAGTACTGTAGTTACTACTGGTAGAGATGGAGCCTCAGTACTGTAGTTACTACTGGTAGAGATGGAGCCTCAGTACTGTAGTTACTACTGGTAGAGATGGAGCCTCAGTACTGTAGTTACTACTGGTAGAGATGGAGAGCCTCAGTACTGTAGTTACTACTGGTAGAGATGGAGCCTCAGTACTGTAGTTACTACTGGTAGAGATGGAGCCTCAGTACTGTAGTTACTACTGGTAGAGATGGAGTCTCAGTACTGTAGTTACTACTGGTAGAGATGGAGAGCCTCAGTACTGTAGTTACTACTGGTAGAGATGGAGCCTCAGTACTGTAGTTACTACTGGTAGAGATGGAGCCTCAGTACTGTAGTTACTACTGGTAGAGATGGAGCCTCAGTACTGTAGTTACTACTGGTAGAGATGGAGCCTCAGTACTGTAGTTACTACTGGTAGAGATGGAGCCTCAGTACTGTAGTTACTACTGGTAGAGATGGAGCCTCAGTACTGTAGTTACTACTGGTAGAGATGGAGCCTCAGTACTGTAGTTACTACTGGTAGAGATGGAGCCTCAGTACTGTAGTTACTACTGGTAGAGATGGAGCCTCAGTACTGTAGTTACTACTGGTAGAGATGGAGCCTCAGTACTGTAGTTACTACTGGTAGAGATGGAGCCTCAGTACTGTAGTTACTACTGGTAGAGATGGAGAGCCTCAGTACTGTAGTTACTACTGGTAGAGATGGAGCCTCAGTACTGTAGTTACTACTGGTAGAGATGGAGCCTCAGTACTGTAGTTACTACTGGTAGAGATGGAGCCTCAGTACTGTAGTTACTACTGGTAGAGATGGAGCCTCAGTACTGTAGTTACTACTGGTAGAGATGGAGAGCCCCAGTACTGTAGTTACTACTGGTAGAGATGGAGCCTCAGTACTGTAGTTACTACTGGTAGAGATGGAGCCTCAGTACTGTAGTTACTACTGGTAGAGATGGAGCCTCAGTACTGTAGTTACTACTGGTAGAGATGGAGCCTCAGTACTGTAGTTACTACTGGTAGAGATGGAGCCTCAGTACTGTAGTTACTACTGGTAGAGATGGAGAGCCTCAGTACTGTAGTTACTACTGGTAGAGATGGAGAGCCTCAGTACTGTAGTTACTACTGGTAGAGATGGAGCCTCAGTACTGTAGTTACTACTGGTAGAGATGGAGCCTCAGTACTGTAGTTACTACTGGTAGAGATGGACCTCAGTACTGTAGTTACTACTGGTAGAGATGGAGCCTCAGTACTGTAGTTACTACTGGTAGAGATGGAGCCTCAGTACTGTAGTTACTACTGGTAGAGATGGAGCCTCAGTACTGTAGTTACTACTGGTAGAGATGGAGAGCCTCAGTACTGTAGTTACTACTGGTAGAGATGGAGCCTCAGTACTGTAGTTACTACTGGTAGAGATGGAGCCTCAGTACTGTAGTTACTACTGGTAGAGATGGAGCCTCAGTACTGTAGTTACTACTGGTAGAGATGGAGCCTCAGTACTGTAGTTACTACTGGTAGAGATGGAGCCTCAGTACTGTAGTTACTACTGGTAGAGATGGAGCCTCAGTACTGTAGTTACTACTGGTAGAGATGGAGCCTCAGTACTGTAGTTACTACTGGTAGAGATGGAGAGCCTCAGTACTGTAGTTACTACTGGTAGAGATGGAGCCTCAGTACTGTAGTTACTACTGGTAGAGATGGAGCCTCAGTACTGTAGTTACTACTGGTAGAGATGGAGCCTCAGTACTGTAGTTACTACTGGTAGAGATGGAGCCTCAGTACTGTAGTTACTACTGGTAGAGATGGAGAGCCTCAGTACTGTAGTTACTACTGGTAGAGATGGAGCCTCAGTACTGTAGTTACTACTGGTAGAGATGGAGAGCCTCAGTACTGTAGTTACTACTGGTAGAGATGGAGCCTCAGTACTGTAGTTACTACTGGTAGAGATGGAGCCTCAGTACTGTAGTTACTACTGGTAGAGATGGAGCCTCAGTACTGTAGTTACTACTGGTAGAGATGGAGAGCCTCAGTACTGTAGTTACTACTGGTAGAGATGGAGCCTCAGTACTGTAGTTACTACTGGTAGAGATGGAGCCTCAGTACTGTAGTTACTACTGGTAGAGATGGAGCCTCAGTACTGTAGTTACTACTGGTAGAGATGGAGCCTCAGTACTGTAGTTACTACTGGTAGAGATGGAGAGCCTCAGTACTGTAGTTACTACTGGTAGAGATGGAGTCTCAGTACTGTAGTTACTACTGGTAGAGATGGAGCCTCAGTACTGTAGTTACTACTGGTAGAGATGGAGCCTCAGTACTGTAGTTACTACTGGTAGAGATGGAGCCTCAGTACTGTAGTTACTACTGGTAGAGATGGAGCCTCAGTACTGTAGTTACTACTGGTAGAGATGGAGAGCCTCAGTACTGTAGTTACTACTGGTAGAGATTGAGAGCCTCAGTACTGTAGTTACTACTGGTAGAGATGGAGCCTCAGTACTGTAGTTACTACTGGTAGAGATGGAGCCTCAGTACTGTAGTTACTACTGGTAGAGATGGAGCCTCAGTACTGTAGTTACTACTGGTAGAGATGGAGCCTCAGTACTGTAGTTACTACTGGTAGAGATGGAGCCTCAGTACTGTAGTTACTACTGGTAGAGATGGAGCCTCAGTACTGTAGTTACTACTGGTAGAGATGGAGCCTCAGTACTGTAGTTACTACTGGTAGAGATGGAGCCTCAGTACTGTAGTTACTACTGGTAGAGATGGAGCCTCAGTACTGTAGTTACTACTGGTAGAGATGGAGCCTCAGTACTGTAGTTACTACTGGTAGAGATGGAGCCTCAGTACTGTAGTTACTACTGGTAGAGATGGAGCCTCAGTACTGTAGTTACTACTGGTAGAGATGGAGCCTCAGTACTGTAGTTACTACTGGTAGAGATGGAGCCTCAGTACTGTAGTTACTACTGGTAGAGATGGAGAGCCTCAGTACTGTAGTTACTACTGGTAGAGATGGAGCCTCAGTACTGTAGTTACTACTGGTAGAGATGGAGCCTCAGTACTGTAGTTACTACTGGTAGAGATGGAGAGCCTCAGTACTGTAGTTACTACTGGTAGAGATGGAGCCTCAGTACTGTAGTTACTACTGGTAGAGATGGAGCCTCAGTACTGTAGTTACTACTGGTAGAGATGGAGCCTCAGTACTGTAGTTACTACTGGTAGAGATGGAGAGCCTCAGTACTGTAGTTACTACTGGTAGAGATGGAGAGCCTCAGTACTGTAGTTACTACTGGTAGAGATGGAGCCTCAGTACTGTAGTTACTACTGGTAGAGATGGAGCCTCAGTACTGTAGTTACTACTGGCAGAGATGGAGAGCCTCAGTACTGTAGTTACTACTGGTAGAGATGGAGCCTCAGTACTGTAGTTACTACTGGTAGAGATGGAGCCTCAGTACTGTAGTTACTACTGGTAGAGATGGAGCCTCAGTACTGTAGTTACTACTGGTAGAGATGGAGCCTCAGTACTGTAGTTACTACTGGTAGAGATGGAGCCTCAGTACTGTAGTTACTACTGGTAGAGATGGAGCCTCAGTACTGTAGTTACTACTGGTAGAGATGGAGCCTCAGTACTGTAGTTACTACTGGTAGAGATGGAGCCTCAGTACTGTAGTTACTACTGGTAGAGATGGAGCCTCAGTACTGTAGTTACTACTGGTAGAGATGGAGCCTCAGTACTGTAGTTACTACTGGTAGAGATGGAGCCTCAGTACTGTAGTTACTACTGGTAGAGATGGAGCCTCAGTACTGTAGTTACTACTGGTAGAGATGGAGCCTCAGTACTGTAGTTACTACTGGTAGAGATGGAGCCTCAGTACTGTAGTTACTACTGGTAGAGATGGAGCCTCAGTACTGTAGTAGTTACTACTGGTAGAGATGGAGCCTCAGTACTGTAGTTACTACTGGTAGAGATGGAGAGCCTCAGTACTGTAGTTACTACTGGTAGAGATGGAGCCTCAGTACTGTAGTTACTACTGGTAGAGATGGAGAGCCTCAGTACTGTAGTTACTACTGGTAGAGATGGAGCCTCAGTACTGTAGTTACTACTGGTAGAGATGGAGCCTCAGTACTGTAGTTACTACTGGTAGAGATGGAGCCTCAGTACTGTAGTTACTACTGGTAGAGATGGAGAGCCTCAGTACTGTAGTTACTACTGGTAGAGATGGAGAGCCTCAGTACTGTAGTTACTACTGGTAGAGATGGAGCCTCAGTACTGTAGTTACTACTGGTAGAGATGGAGCCTCAGTACTGTAGTTAGTTACTACTGGTAGAGATGGAGCCTCAGTACTGTAGTTACTACTGGTAGAGATGGAGCCTCAGTACTGTAGTTACTACTGGTAGAGATGGAGCCTCAGTACTGTAGTTACTACTGGTAGAGATGGAGCCTCAGTACTGTAGTTACTACTGGTAGAGATGGAGAGCCTCAGTACTGTAGTTACTACTGGTAGAGATGGAGCCTCAGTACTGTAGTTACTACTGGTAGAGATGGAGAGCCTCAGTACTGTAGTTACTACTGGTAGAGATGGAGCCTCAGTACTGTAGTTACTACTGGTAGAGATGGAGCCTCAGTACTGTAGTTACTACTGGTAGAGATGGAGCCTCAGTACTGTAGTTACTACTGGTAGAGATGGAGCCTCAGTACTGTAGTTACTACTGGTAGAGATGGAGCCTCAGTACTGTAGTTACTACTGGTAGAGATGGAGAGCCTCAGTACTGTAGTTACTACTGGTAGAGATGGAGCCTCAGTACTGTAGTTACTACTGGTAGAGATGGAGCCTCAGTACTGTAGTTACTACTGGTAGAGATGGAGCCTCAGTACTGTAGTTACTACTGGTAGAGATGGAGCCTCAGTACTGTAGTTACTACTGGTAGAGATGGAGAGCCTCAGTACTGTAGTTACTACTGGTAGAGATGGAGCCTCAGTACTGTAGTTACTACTGGTAGAGATGGAGAGCCTCAGTACTGTAGTTACTACTGGTAGAGATGGAGCCTCAGTACTGTAGTTACTACTGGTAGAGATGGAGAGCCTCAGTACTGTAGTTACTACTGGTAGAGATGGAGAGCCTCAGTACTGTAGTTACTACTGGTAGAGATGGAGCCTCAGTACTGTAGTTACTACTGGTAGAGATGGAGCCTCAGTACTGTAGTTACTACTGGTAGAGATGGAGCCTCAGTACTGTAGTTACTACTGGTAGAGATGGAGCCTCAGTACTGTAGTTACTACTGGTAGAGATGGAGCCTCAGTACTGTAGTTACTACTGGTAGAGATGGAGAGCCTCAGTACTGTAGTTACTACTGGTAGAGATGGAGCCTCAGTACTGTAGTTACTACTGGTAGAGATGGAGCCTCAGTACTGTAGTTACTACTGGTAGAGATGGAGCCTCAGTACTGTAGTTACTACTGGTAGAGATGGAGCCTCAGTACTGTAGTTACTACTGGTAGAGATGGAGCCTCAGTACTGTAGTTACTACTGGTAGAGATGGAGCCTCAGTACTGTAGTTACTACTGGTAGAGATGGAGAGCCTCAGTACTTTAGTTACTACTGGTAGAGATGGAGCCTCAGTACTGTAGTTACTACTGGTAGAGATGGGGCCTCAGTACTGTAGTTACTACTGGTAGAGATGGAGCCTCAGTACTGTAGTTACTACTGGTAGAGATGGAGCCTCAGTACTGTAGTTACTACTGGTAGAGATGGAGCCTCAGTACTGTAGTTACTACTGGTAGAGATGGAGAGCCTCAGTACTGTAGTTACTACTGGTAGAGATGGAGCCTCAGTACTGTAGTTACTACTGGTAGAGATGGAGCCTCAGTACTGTAGTTACTACTGGTAGAGATGGAGCCTCAGTACTGTAGTTACTACTGGTAGAGATGGAGCCTCAGTACTGTAGTTACTACTGGTAGAGATGAGAGCCTCAGTACTGTAGTTACTACTGGTAGAGATGGAGCCTCAGTACTGTAGTTACTACTGGTAGAGATGGAGCCTCAGTACTGTAGTTACTACTGGTAGAGATGGAGCCTCAGTACTGTAGTTACTACTGGTAGAGATGGAGCCTCAGTACTGTAGTTACTACTGGTAGAGATGGAGCCTCAGTACTGTAGTTACTACTGGTAGAGATGGAGCCTCAGTACTGTAGTTACTACTGGTAGAGATGGAGCCTCAGTACTGTAGTTACTACTGGTAGAGATGGAGCCTCAGTACTGTAGTTACTACTGGTAGAGATGGACCCTCAGTACTGTAGTTACTACTGGTAGAGATGGAGCCTCAGTACTGTAGTTACTACTGGTAGAGATGGAGCCTCAGTACTGTAGTTACTACTGGTAGAGATGGGCCTCAGTACTGTAGTTACTACTGGTAGAGATGGAGCCTCAGTACTGTAGTTACTACTGGTAGAGATGGAGCCTCAGTACTGTAGTTACTACTGGTAGAGATGGAGAGCCTCAGTACTGTAGTTACTACTGGTAGAGATGGAGAAGCCTCAGTACTGTAGTTACTACTGGTAGAGATGGAGTCTCAGTACTGTAGTTACTACTGGTAGAGATGGAGCCTCAGTACTGTAGTTACTACTGGTAGAGATGGAGCCTCAGTACTGTAGTTACTACTGGTAGAGATGGAGTCTCAGTACTGTAGTTACTACTGGTAGAGATGAAGCCTCAGTACTGTAGTTACTACTGGTAGAGATGGAGAGCCTCAGTACTGTAGTTACTACTGGTAGAGATTGAGAGCCTCAGTACTGTAGTTACTACTGGTAGAGATGGAGCCTCAGTACTGTAGTTACTACTGGTAGAGATGGAGCCTCAGTACTGTAGTTACTACTGGTAGAGATGGACCCTCAGTACTGTAGTTACTACTGGTAGAGATGGAGCCTCAGTACTGTAGTTACTACTGGTAGAGATGGAGCCTCAGTACTGTAGTTACTACTGGTAGAGATGGAGAGCCTCAGTACTGTAGTTACTACTGGTAGAGATGGGAGCCTCAGTACTGTAGTTACTACTGGTAGAGATGGAGCCTCAGTACTGTAGTTACTACTGGTAGAGATGGAGAGCCTCAGTACTGTAGTTACTACTGGTAGAGATGGAGCCTCAGTACTGTAGTTACTACTGGTAGAGATGGAGCCTCAGTACTGTAGTTACTACTGGTAGAGATGGAGCCTCAGTACTGTAGTTACTACTGGTAGAGATGGACCCTCAGTACTGTAGTTACTACTGGTAGAGATGGAGCCTCAGTACTGTAGTTACTACTGGTAGAGATGGAGAGCCTCAGTACTGTAGTTACTACTGGTAGAGATGGAGCCTCAGTACTGTAGTTACTACTGGTAGAGATGGAGCCTCAGTACTGTAGTTACTACTGGTAGAGATGGAGCCTCAGTACTGTAGTTACTACTGGTAGAGATGGAGAGCCTCAGTACTGTAGTTACTACTGGTAGAGATGGAGAGCCTCAGTACTGTAGTTACTACTGGTAGAGATGGAGCCTCAGTACTGTAGTTACTACTGGTAGAGATGGAGCCTCAGTACTGTAGTTACTACTGGTAGAGATGGAGCCTCAGTACTGTAGTTACTACTGGTAGAGATGGAGCCTCAGTACTGTAGTTACTACTGGTAGAGATGGAGCCTCAGTACTGTAGTTACTACTGGTAGAGATGGAGAGCCTCAGTACTGTAGTTACTACTGGTAGAGATGGAGCCTCAGTACTGTAGTTACTACTGGTAGAGATGGAGCCTCAGTACTGTAGTTACTACTGGTAGAGATGGAGCCTCAGTACTGTAGTTACTACTGGTAGAGATGGAGCCTCAGTACTGTAGTTACTACTGGTAGAGATGGAGCCTCAGTACTGTAGTTACTACTGGTAGAGATGGAGAGCCTCAGTACTGTAGTTACTACTGGTAGAGATGGAGCCTCAGTACTGTAGTTACTACTGGTAGAGATGGAGCCCTCAGTACTGTAGTTACTACTGGTAGAGATGGAGCCTCAGTACTGTAGTTACTACTGGTAGAGATGGAGCCTCAGTACTGTAGTTACTACTGGTAGAGATGGAGCCTCAGTACTGTAGTTACTACTGGTAGAGATGGAGCCTCAGTACTGTAGTTACTACTGGTAGAGATGGAGCCTCAGTACTGTAGTTACTACTGGTAGAGATGGAGAGCCTCAGTACTGTAGTTACTACTGGTAGAGATGGAGAGCCTCAGTACTGTAGTTACTACTGGTAGAGATGGAGTCTCAGTACTGTAGTTACTACTGGTAGAGATGGAGCCTCAGTACTGTAGTTACTACTGGTAGAGATGGAGCCTCAGTACTGTAGTTACTACTGGTAGAGATGGAGTCTCAGTACTGTAGTTACTACTGGTAGAGATAGAGCCTCAGTACTGTAGTTACTACTGGTAGAGATGGAGAGCCTCAGTACTGTAGTTACTACTGGTAGAGATTGAGAGCCTCAATACTGTAGTTACTACTGGTAGAGATGGAGCCTCAGTACTGTAGTTACTACTGGTAGAGATGGAGCCTCAGTACTGTAGTTACTACTGGTAGAGATGGAGCCTCAGTACTGTAGTTACTACTGGTAGAGATGGAGCCTCAGTACTGTAGTTACTACTGGTAGAGATGGAGCCTCAGTACTGTAGTTACTACTGGTAGAGATGGAGAGCCTCAGTACTGTAGTTACTACTGGTAGAGATGGAGCCTCAGTACTGTAGTTACTACTGGTAGAGATGGAGCCTCAGTACTGTAGTTACTACTGGTAGAGATGGAGCCTCAGTACTGTAGTTACTACTGGTAGAGATGGAGCCTCAGTACTGTAGTTACTACTGGTAGAGATGGAGCCTCAGTACTGTAGTTACTACTGGTAGAGATGGAGCCTCAGTACTGTAGTTACTACTGGTAGAGATGGAGCCTCAGTACTGTAGTTACTACTGGTAGAGATGGAGAGCCTCAGTACTGTAGTTACTACTGGTAGAGATGGAGCCTCAGTACTGTAGTTACTACTGGTAGAGATGGAGAGCCTCAGTACTGTAGTTACTACTGGTAGAGATGGAGCCTCAGTACTGTAGTTACTACTGGTAGAGATGGAGCCTCAGTACTGTAGTTACTACTGGTAGAGATGGAGCCTCAGTACTGTAGTTACTACTGGTAGAGATGGAGCCTCAGTACTGTAGTTACTACTGGTAGAGATGGAGCCTCAGTACTGTAGTTACTACTGGTAGAGATGGAGCCTCAGTACTGTAGTTACTACTGGTAGAGATGGAGAGCCTCAGTACTGTAGTTACTACTGGTAGAGATGGAGCCTCAGTACTGTAGTTACTACTGGTAGAGATGGAGCCTCAGTACTGTAGTTACTACTGGTAGAGATGGAGCCTCAGTACTGTAGTTACTACTGGTAGAGATGGAGCCTCAGTACTGTAGTTACTACTGGTAGAGATGGAGCCTCAGTACTGTAGTTACTACTGGTAGAGATGGAGAGCCTCAGTACTGTAGTTACTACTGGTAGAGATGGAGCCTCAGTACTGTAGTTACTACTGGTAGAGATGGAGCCTCAGTACTGTAGTTACTACTGGTAGAGATGGAGCCTCAGTACTGTAGTTACTACTGGTAGAGATGGACCCTCAGTACTGTAGTTACTACTGGTAGAGATGGAGCCTCAGTACTGTAGTTACTACTGGTAGAGATGGAGCCTCAGTACTGTAGTTACTACTGGTAGAGATGGAGCCTCAGTACTGTAGTTACTACTGGTAGAGATGGAGCCTCAGTACTGTAGTTACTACTGGTAGAGATGGAGCCTCAGTACTGTAGTTACTACTGGTAGAGATGGACCCTCAGTACTGTAGTTACTACTGGTAGAGATGGAGCCTCAGTACTGTAGTTACTACTGGTAGAGATGGAGCCTCAGTACTGTAGTTACTACTGGTAGAGATGGAGCCTCAGTACTGTAGTTACTACTGGTAGAGATGGAGCCTCAGTACTGTAGTTACTACTGGTAGAGATGGAGCCTCAGTACTGTAGTTACTACTGGTAGAGATGGACCCTCAGTACTGTAGTTACTACTGGTAGAGATGGAGAGCCTCAGTACTGTAGTTACTACTGGTAGAGATGGGAGCCTCAGTACTGTAGTTACTACTGGTAGAGATGGAGCCTCAGTACTGTAGTTACTACTGGTAGAGATGGACCTCAGTACTGTAGTTACTACTGGTGAGATGGAGCCTCAGTACTGTAGTTACTACTGGTAGAGATGGAGCCTCAGTACTGTAGTTACTACTGGTAGAGATGGAGCCTCAGTACTGTAGTTACTACTGGTAGAGATGGAGCCTCAGTACTGTAGTTACTACTGGTAGAGATGGAGAGCCTCAGTACTGTAGTTACTACTGGTAGAGATGGAGCCTCAGTACTGTAGTTACTACTGGTAGAGATGGAGAGCCTCAGTACTGTAGTTACTACTGGTAGAGATGGAGCCTCAGTACTGTAGTTACTACTGGTAGAGATGGAGCCTCAGTACTGTAGTTACTACTGGTAGAGATGGAGCCTCAGTACTGTAGTTACTACTGGTAGAGATGGAGCCTCAGTACTGTAGTTACTACTGGTAGAGATGGAGCCTCAGTACTGTAGTTACTACTGGTAGAGATGGAGAGCCTCAGTACTGTAGTTACTACTGGTAGAGATGGGGCCTCAGTACTGTAGTTACTACTGGTAGAGATGGAGCCTCAGTACTGTAGTTACTACTGGTAGAGATGGAGCCTCAGTACTGTAGTTACTACTGTAGTTACTACTGGTAGAGATGGAGCCTCAGTACTGTAGTTACTACTGGTAGAGATGGAGCCTCAGTACTGTAGTTACTACTGGTAGAGATGGAGCCTCAGTACTGTAGTTACTACTGGTAGAGATGGAGCCTCAGTACTGTAGTTACTACTGGTAGAGATGGAGCCTCAGTACTGTAGTTACTACTGGTAGAGATGGAGAGCCTCAGTACTGTAGTTACTACTGGTAGAGATGGAGCCTCAGTACTGTAGTTACTACTGGTAGAGATGGAGCCTCAGTACTGTAGTTACTACTGGTAGAGATGGAGCCTCAGTACTGTAGTTACTACTGGTAGAGATGGACCCTCAGTACTGTAGTTACTACTGGTAGAGATGGAGCCTCAGTACTGTAGTTACTACTGGTAGAGATGGAGAGCCTCAGTACTGTAGTTACTACTGGTAGAGATGGAGCCTCAGTACTGTAGTTACTACTGGTAGAGATGGAGCCTCAGTACTGTAGTTACTACTGGTAGAGATGGAGCCTCAGTACTGTAGTTACTACTGGTAGAGATGGAGAGCCTCAGTACTGTAGTTACTACTGGTAGAGATGGAGAGCCTCAGTACTGTAGTTACTACTGGTAGAGATGGAGCCTCAGTACTGTAGTTACTACTGGTAGAGATGGGGCCTCAGTACTGTAGTTACTAGTGGTAGAGATGGAGCCTCAGTACTGTAGTTACTACTGGTAGAGATGGAGCCTCAGTACTGTAGTTACTACTGGTAGAGATGGAGTCTCAGTACTGTAGTTACTACTGGTAGAGATGGAGCCTCAGTACTGTAGTTACTACTGGTAGAGATGGAGAGCCTCAGTACTGTAGTTACTACTGGTAGAGATGGAGAGCCTCAGTACTGTAGTTACTACTGGTAGAGATGGAGCCTCAGTACTGTAGTTACTACTGGTAGAGATGGAGCCTCAGTACTGTAGTTACTACTGGTAGAGATGGAGCCTGAGTACTGTAGTTACTACTGGTAGAGATGGAGCCTCAGTACTGTAGTTACTACTGGTAGAGATGGAGCCTCAGTACTGTAGTTACTACTGGTAGAGATGGAGCCTCAGTACTGTAGTTACTACTGGTAGAGATGGAGCCTCAGTACTGTAGTTACTACTGGTAGAGATGGAGCCTCAGTACTGTAGTTACTACTGGTAGAGATGGAGAGCCTCAGTACTGTAGTTACTACTGGTAGAGATGGAGCCTCAGTACTGTAGTTACTACTGGTAGAGATGGAGCCTCAGTACTGTAGTTACTACTGGTAGAGATGGAGCCTCAGTACTGTAGTTACTACTGGTAGAGATGGAGAGCCTCAGTACTGTAGTTACTACTGGTAGAGATGGAGAGCCTCAGTACTGTAGTTACTACTGGTAGAGATGGAGCCTCAGTACTGTAGTTACTACTGGTAGAGATGGAGTCTCAGTACTGTAGTTACTACTGGTAGAGATGGAGCCTCAGTACTGTAGTTACTACTGGTAGAGATGGAGACTCAGTACTGTAGTTACTACTGGTAGAGATGGAGCCTCAGTACTGTAGTTACTACTGGTAGAGATGGAGCCTCAGTACTGTAGTTACTACTGGTAGAGATGGAGAGCCTCAGTACTGTAGTTACTACTGGTAGAGATGGAGCCTCAGTACTGTAGTTACTACTGGTAGAGATGGAGCCTCAGTACTGTAGTTACTACTGGTAGAGATGGAGCCTCAGTACTGTAGTTACTACTGGTAGAGATGGAGCCTCAGTACTGTAGTTACTACTGGTAGAGATGGAGCCTCAGTACTGTAGTTACTACTGGTAGAGATGGAGCCTCAGTACTGTAGTTACTACTGGTAGAGATGGAGCCTCAGTACTGTAGTTACTACTGGTAGAGATAGAGCCTCAGTACTGTAGTTACTACTGGTAGAGATGGAGAGCCTCAGTACTGTAGTTACTACTGGTAGAGATGGAGTCTCAGTACTGTAGTTACTACTGGTAGAGATGGAGCCTCAGTACTGTAGTTACTACTGGTAGAGATGGAGCCTCAGTACTGTAGTTACTACTGGTAGAGATGGACCCTCAGTACTGTAGTTACTACTGGTAGAGATGGAGCCTCAGTACTGTAGTTACTACTGGTAGAGATGGATCCTCAGTACTGTAGTTACTACTGGTAGAGATGGAGCCTCAGTACTGTAGTTACTACTGGTAGAGATGGAGCCTCAGTACTGTAGTTACTACTGGTAGAGATGGAGCCTCAGTACTGTAGTTACTACTGGTAGAGATGGGGCCTCAGTACTGTAGTTACTACTGGTAGAGATGGAGCCTCAGTACTGTAGTTACTACTGGTAGAGATGGAGCCTCAGTACTGTAGTTACTACTGGTAGAGATGGAGCCTCAGTACTGTAGTTACTACTGGTAGAGATGGAGCCTCAGTACTGTAGTTACTACTGGTAGAGATGGAGCCTCAGTACTGTAGTTACTACTGGTAGAGATGGAGCCTCAGTACTGTAGTTACTACTGGTAGAGATGGAGCCTCAGTACTGTAGTTACTACTGGTAGAGATGGAGCCTCAGTACTGTAGTTACTACTGGTAGAGATGGAGCCTCAGTACTGTAGTTACTACTGGTAGAGATGGACCTCAGTACTGTAGTTACTACTGGTAGAGATGGAGAGCCTCAGTACTGTAGTTACTACTGGTAGAGATGGAGCCTCAGTACTGTAGTTACTACTGGTAGAGATGGAGCCTCAGTACTGTAGTTACTACTGGTAGAGATGGAGAGCCTCAGTACTGTAGTTACTACTGGTAGAGATGGAGCCTCAGTACTGTAGTTACTACTGGTAGAGATGGACCCTCAGTACTGTAGTTACTACTGGTAGAGATGGAGCCTCAGTACTGTAGTTACTACTGGTAGAGATGGAGAGCCTCAGTACTGTAGTTACTACTGGTAGAGATGGACCCTCAGTACTGTAGTTACTACTGGTAGAGATGGAGCCTCAGTACTGTAGTTACTACTGGTAGAGATGGAGTCTCAGTACTGTAGTTACTACTGGTAGAGATGGAGCCTCAGTACTGTAGTTACTACTGGTAGAGATGGAGAGCCTCAGTACTGTAGTTACTACTGGTAGAGATGGAGCCTCAGTACTGTAGTTACTACTGGTAGAGATGGAGCCTCAGTACTGTAGTTACTACTGGTAGAGATGGAGAGCCTCAGTACTGTAGTTACTACTGGTAGAGATGGAGCCTCAGTACTGTAGTTACTACTGGTAGAGATGGATCCTCAGTACTGTAGTTACTACTGGTAGAGATGGAGCCTCAGTACTGTAGTTACTACTGGTAGAGATGGAGCCTCAGTACTGTAGTTACTACTGGTAGAGATGGAGCCTCAGTACTGTAGTTACTACTGGTAGAGATGGAGCCTCAGTACTGTAGTTACTACTGGTAGAGATGGAGCCTCAGTACTGTAGTTACTACTGGTAGAGATGGAGCCTCAGTACTGTAGTTACTACTGGTAGAGATGGAGCCTCAGTACTGTAGTTACTACTGGTAGAGATGGAGCCTCAGTACTGTAGTTACTACTGGTAGAGATGGAGCCTCAGTACTGTAGTTACTACTGGTAGAGATGGAGAGCCTCAGTACTGTAGTTACTACTGGTAGAGATGGAGCCTCAGTACTGTAGTTACTACTGGTAGAGATGGAGAGCCTCAGTACTGTAGTTACTACTGGTAGAGATGGAGCCTCAGTACTGTAGTTACTACTGGTAGAGATGGAGAAGCCTCAGTACTGTAGTTACTACTGGTAGAGATAGAGCCTCAGTACTGTAGTTATTACTGGTAGAGATGGAGCCTCAGTACTGTAGTTACTACTGGTAGAGATGGAGCCTCAGTACTGTAGTTACTATTGGTGGAGATGGAGCCTCAGTACTGTAGTTACTACTGGTAGAGATGGAGCCTCAGTACTGTAGTTACTACTGGTAGAGATGGAGAGCCTCAGTACTGTAGTTACTACTGGTAGAGATGGAGAGCCTCAGTACTGTAGTTACTACTGGTAGAGATGGAGCCTCAGTACTGTAGTTACTACTGGTAGAGATGGGGCCTCAGTACTGTAGTTACTACTGGTAGAGATGGAGCCTCAGTACTGTAGTTACTACTGGTAGAGATGGAGAAGCCTCAGTACTGTAGTTACTACTGGTAGAGATGGAGCCTCAGTACTGTAGTTACTACTGGTAGAGATGGAGAGCCTCAGTACTGTAGTTACTACTGGTAGAGATGGAGTCTCAGTACTGTAGTTACTACTGGTAGAGATGGAGAGCCTCAGTACTGTAGTTACTACTGGTAGAGATAGAGCCTCAGTACTGTAGTTATTACTGGTAGAGATGGAGCCTCAGTACTGTAGTTACTACTGGTAGAGATGGAGCCTCAGTACTGTAGTTACTACTGGTAGAGATGGAGCCTCAGTACTGTAGTTACTACTGGTAGAGATGGAGCCTCAGTACTGTAGTTACTACTGGTAGAGATGGAGAGCCTCAGTACTGTAGTTACTACTGGTAGAGATGGAGAGCCTCAGTACTGTAGTTACTACTGGTAGAGATGGAGCCTCAGTACTGTAGTTACTACTGGTAGAGATGGAGCCTCAGTACTGTAGTTACTACTGGTAGAGATGGAGCCTCAGTACTGTAGTTACTACTGGTAGAGATGGAGAGCCTCAGTACTGTAGTTACTACTGGTAGAGATGGAGGCCTCAGTACTGTAGTTACTACTGGTAGAGATGGAGCCTCAGTACTGTAGTTACTACTGGTAGAGATGGAGAGCCTCAGTACTGTAGTTACTACTGGTAGAGATGGAGTCTCAGTACTGTAGTTACTACTGGTAGATATGGAGAGCCTCAGTACTGTAGTTACTACTGGTAGAGATGTAGTCTCAGTACTGTAGTTACTACTGGTAGAGATGGAGCCTCAGTACTGTAGTTACTACTGGTAGAGATGGAGCCTCAGTACTGTAGTTACTACTGGTAGAGATGGAGTCTCAGTACAGTAGTTACTACTGGTAGAGATAGAGCCTCAGTACTGTAGTTACTACTGGTAGAGATGGAGAGCCTCAGTACTGTAGTTACTACTGGTAGAGATTCAGAGCCTCAATACTGTAGTTACTACTGGTAGAGATGGAGCCTCAGTACTGTAGTTACTACTGGTAGAGATGGAGCCTCAGTACTGTAGTTACTACTGGTAGAGATGGAGCCTCAGTACTGTAGTTACTACTGGTAGAGATGGAGAGCCTCAGTACTGTAGTTACTACTGGTAGAGATGGAGCCTCAGTACTGTAGTTACTACTGGTAGAGATGGAGCCTCAGTACTGTAGTTACTACTGGTAGAGATGGATCCTCAGTACTGTAGTTACTACTGGTAGAGATGGAGCCTCAGTACTGTAGTTACTACTGGTAGAGATGGAGCCTCAGTACTGTAGTTACTACTGGTAGAGATGGAGAGCCTCAGTACTGTAGTTACTACTGGTAGAAATGGAGCCTCAGTACTGTAGTTACTACTGGTAGAGATGGAGAGCCTCAGTACTGTAGTTACTACTGGTAGAGATGGAGCCTCAGTACTGTAGTTACTACTGGTAGAGATGGAGCCTCAGTACTGTAGTTACTACTGGTAGAGATGGAGCCTCAGTACTGTAGTTACTACTGGTAGAGATGGAGCCTCAGTACTGTAGTTACTGCTGGTAGAGATGGAGCCTCAGTACTGTAGTTACTACTGGTAGAGATGGAGAGCCTCAGTACTGTAGTTACTACTGGTAGAGATGGACCCTGAGTACTGTAGTTACTACTGGTAGAGATGGAGAGCCTCAGTACTGTAGTTACTACTGGTAGAGATGGAGTCTCAGTACTGTAGTTACTACTGGTAGAGATGGAGCCTCAGTACTGTAGTTACTACTGGTAGAGATGGAGAGCCTCAGTACTGTAGTTACTACTGGTAGAGATGGAGCCCCTCAGTACTGTAGTTACTACTGGTAGAGATGGAGCCTCAGTACTGTAGTTACTACTGGTAGAGATGGAGAGCCTCAGTACTGTAGTTACTACTGGTAGAGATGGAGCCTCAGTACTGTAGTTACTACTGGTAGAGATGGAGCCTCAGTACTGTAGTTACTACTGGTAGAGATGGAGCCTCAGTACTGTAGTTACTACTGGTAGAGATGGAGCCTCAGTACTGTAGTTACTACTGGTAGAGATGGAGCCTCAGTACTGTAGTTACTACTGGTAGAGATGGAGCCTCAGTACTGTAGTTACTACTGGTAGAGATGGAGCCTCAGTACTGTAGTTACTACTGGTAGAGATGGAGCCTCAGTACTGTAGTTACTACTGGTAGAGATGGAGCCTCAGTACTGTAGTTACTACTGGTAGAGATGGAGAGCCTCAGTACTGTAGTTACTACTGGTAGAGATGGAGCCTCAGTACTGTAGTTACTACTGGTAGAGATGGAGCCTCAGTACTGTAGTTACTACTGGTAGAGATGGAGCCTCAGTACTGTAGTTACTACTGGTAGAGATGGAGCCTCAGTACTGTAGTTACTACTGGTAGAGATGGAGAGCCTCAGTACTGTAGTTACTACTGGTAGAGATGGAGCCTCAGTACTGTAGTTACTACTGGTAGAGATGGAGCCTCAGTACTGTAGTTACTACTGGTAGAGATGGAGCCTCAGTACTGTAGTTACTACTGGTAGAGATGGAGCCTCAGTACTGTAGTTACTACTGGTAGAGATGGAGCCTCAGTACTGTAGTTACTACTGGTAGAGATGGAGCCTCAGTACTGTAGTTACTACTGGTAGAGATGGAGCCTCAGTACTGTAGTTACTACTGGTAGAGATGGAGCCTCAGTACTGTAGTTACTACTGGTAGAGATGGAGCGCCTCAGTACTGTAGTCACTACTGGTAGAGATGGGGCCTCAGTACTGTAGTTACTACTGGTAGAGATGGAGCCTCAGTACTGTAGTTACTACTGGTAGAGATGGAGAGCCTCAGTACTGTAGTTACTACTGGTAGAGATGGAGCCTCAGTACTGTAGTTACTACTGGTAGATATGGAGAGCCTCAGTACTGTAGTTACTACTGGTAGAGATGGAGTCTCAGTACTGTAGTTACTACTGGTAGAGATGGAGAGCCTCAGTACTGTAGTTACTACTGGTAGAGATAGAGCCTCAGTACTGTAGTTATTACTGGTAGAGATGGAGCCTCAGTACTGTAGTTACTACTGGTAGAGATGGATTCTCAGTACTGTAGTTACTACTGGTAGAGATGGAGCCTCAGTACTGTAGTTACTACTGGTAGAGATGGAGCCTCAGTACTGTAGTTACTACTGGTAGAGATGGAGAGCCTCAGTACTGTAGTTACTACTGGTAGAGATGGAGAGCCTCAGTACTGTAGTTACTACTGGTAGAGATGGAGCCTCAGTACTGTAGTTACTACTGGTAGAGATGGGGCCTCAGTACTGTAGTTACTGCTGGTAGAGAGGGAGCCTCAGTACTGTAGTTACTACTGGTAGAGATGGAGAGCCTCAGTACTGTAGTTACTACTGGTAGAGATGGAGCCTCAGTACTGTAGTTACTACTGGTAGATATGGAGAGCCTCAGTACTGTAGTTACTACTGGTAGAGATGGAGTCTCAGTACTGTAGTTACTACTGGTAGAGATGGAGAGCCTCAGTACTGTAGTTACTACTGGTAGAGATAGAGCCTCAGTACTGTAGTTACTACTGGTAGAGATGGAGCCTCAGTACTGTAGTTACTACTGGTAGAGATGGAGCCTCAGTACTGTAGTTACTACTGGTAGAGATGGAGCCTCAGTACTGTAGTTACTACTGGTAGAGATGGAGCCTCAGTACTGTAGTTACTACTGGTAGAGATGGAGAGCCTCAGTACTGTAGTTACTACTGGTAGAGATGGAGAGCCTCAGTACTGTAGTTACTACTGGTAGAGATGGAGCCTCAGTACTGTAGTTACTACTGGTAGAGAAGGAGCCTCAGTACTGTAGTTACTACTGGTAGAGATGGACCCTCAGTACTGTAGTTACTACTGGTAGAGATGGAGAGCCTCAGTACTGTAGTTACTACTGGTAGAGATGGAGCCCCTCAGTACTGTAGTTACTACTGGTAGAGATGGAGCCTCAGTACTGTAGTTACTACTGGTAGAGATGGAGAGCCTCAGTACTGTAGTTACTACTGGTAGAGATGGAGCCTCAGTACTGTAGTTACTACTGGTAGAGATGGAGCCTCAGTACTGTAGTTACTACTGGTAGAGATGGAGCCTCAGTACTGTAGTTACTACTGGTAGAGATGGAGCCTCAGTACTGTAGTTACTACTGGTAGAGATGGAGCCTCAGTACTGTAGTTACTACTGGTAGAGATGGAGCCTCAGTACTGTAGTTACTACTGGTAGAGATGGAGAGCCTCAGTACTGTAGTTACTACTGGTAGAGATGGAGCCTCAGTACTGTAGTTACTACTGGTAGAGATGGAGCCTCAGTACTGTAGTTACTACTGGTAGAGATGGAGCCTCAGTACTGTAGTTACTACTGGTAGAGATGGAGAGCCTCAGTACTGTAGTTACTACTGGTAGAGATGGAGCCTCAGTACTGTAGTTACTACTGGTAGAGATGGAGCCTCAGTACTGTAGTTACTACTGGTAGAGATGGAGCCTCAGTACTGTAGTTACTACTGGTAGAGATGGAGCCTCAGTACTGTAGTTACTACTGGTAGAGATGGAGCCTCAGTACTGTAGTTACTACTGGTAGAGATGGAGCCTCAGTACTGTAGTTACTGCTGGTAGAGATGGAGCCTCAGTACTGTAGTTACTACTGGTAGAGATGGAGAGCCTCAGTACTGTAGTTACTACTGGTAGAGATGGAGCCCCTCAGTACTGTAGTTACTACTGGTAGAGATGGAGAGCCTCAGTACTGTAGTTACTACTGGTAGAGATGGAGCCTCAGTACTGTAGTTACTACTGGTAGAGATGGAGAGCCTCAGTACTGTAGTTACTACTGGTAGAGATGGAGCCTCAGTACTGTAGTTACTACTGGTAGAGATGGAGCCTCAGTACTGTAGTTACTACTGGTAGAGATGGAGCCTCAGTACTGTAGTTACTACTGGTAGAGATGGAGCCCCTCAGTACTGTAGTTACTACTGGTTGAGATGGAGCCTCAGTACTGTAGTTACTACTGGTAGAGATGGAGAGCCTCAGTACTGTAGTTACTACTGGTAGAGATGGAGAGCCTCAGTACTCTAGTTACTACTGGTAGAGATGGAGCCTCAGTACTGTAGTTACTACTGGTAGAGATGGAGCCTCAGTACTGTAGTTACTACTGGTAGAGATGGAGCCTCAGTACTGTAGTTACTACTGGTAGAGATGGAGAGCCTCAGTACTGTAGTTACTACTGGTAGAGATGGAGCCTCAGTACTGTAGTTACTACTGGTAGAGATGGAGCCTCAGTACTGTAGTTACTACTGGTAGAGATGGAGCCTCAGTACTGTAGTTACTACTGGTAGAGATCGGGCCTCAGTACTGTAGTTACTACTGGTAGAGATGGATTCTCAGTACTGTAGTTACTACTGGTAGAGATGGACCCTGAGTACTGTAGTTACTACTGGTAGAGATGGAGCCTCAGTACTGTAGTTACTACTGGTAGAGATGGAGCCTCAGTACTGTAGTTACTACTGGTAGAGATGGAGCCTCAGTACTGTAGTTACTACTGGTAGAGATGGAGCCTCAGTACTGTAGTTACTACTGGTAGAGATGGAGCCTCAGTACTGTAGTTACTACTGGTAGAGATGGGGCCTCAGTACTGTAGTTACTACTGGTAGAGATGGAGCCTCAGTACTGTAGTTACTACTGGTAGAGATGGAGCCTCAGTACTGTAGTTACTACTGGTAGAGATGGAGCCTCAGTACTGTAGTTACTACTGGTAGAGATGGAGCCTCAGTACTGTAGTTACTACTGGTAGAGATGGAGAGCCTCAGTACTGTAGTTACTACTGGTAGAGATGGAGCCTCAGTACTGTAGTTACTACTGGTAGAGAAGAAGCCTCAGTACTGTAGTTACTACTGGTAGAGATGGAGCCTCAGTACTGTAGTTACTACTGGTAGAGATGGAGAGCCTCAGTACTGTAGTTACTACTGGTAGAGATGGAGCCTCAGTACTGTAGTTACTACTGGTAGAGATGGAGCCTCAGTACTGTAGTTACTACTGGTAGAGATGGAGCCTCAGTACTGTAGTTACTACTGGTAGAGATGGAGCCTCAGTACTGTAGTTACTACTGGTAGAGATGGAGCCTCAGTACTGTAGTTACTACTGGTAGAGATGGAGCCTCAGTACTGTAGTTACTACTGGTAGAGATGGAGCCTCAGTACTGTAGTTACTACTGGTAGAGATGGAGCCTCAGTACTGTAGTTACTACTGGTAGAGATGGAGCCTCAGTACTGTAGTTACTACTGGTAGAGATGGAGCCTCAGTACTGTAGTTACTACTGGTAGAGATGGAGCCTCAGTACTGTAGTTACTACTGGTAGAGATGGAGCCTCAGTACTGTAGTTACTACTGGTAGAGATGGAGAGCCTCAGTACTGTAGTTACTACTGGTAGAGATGGAGCCTCAGTACTGTAGTTACTACTGGTAGAGATGGAGCCTCAGTACTGTAGTTACTACTGGTAGAGATGGAGTCTCAGTACTGTAGTTACTACTGGTAGAGATGGAGAGCCTCAGTACTGTAGTTACTACTGGTAGAGATGGAGCCTCAGTACTGTAGTTACTACTGGTAGAGATGGAGCCTCAGTACTGTAGTTACTACTGGTAGAGATGGAGCCTCAGTACTGTAGTTACTACTGGTAGAGATGGAGCCTCAGTACTGTAGTTACTACTGGTAGAGATGGAGCCTCAGTACTGTAGTTACTACTGGTAGAGATGGAGAGCCTCAGTACTGTAGTTACTACTGGTAGAGATGGAGCCTCAGTACTGTAGTTACTACTGGTAGAGATGGAGCCTCAGTACTGTAGTTACTACTGGTAGAGATGGAGCCTCAGTACTGTAGTTACTACTGGTAGAGATGGAGCCTCAGTACTGTAGTTACTACTGGTAGAGATGGAGCCTCAGTACTGTAGTTACTACTGGTAGAGATGGAGCCTCAGTACTGTAGTTACTACTGGTAGAGATGGAGCCTCAGTACTGTAGTTACTACTGGTAGAGATGGAGCCTCAGTACTGTAGTTACTACTGGTAGAGATGGAGCCTCAGTACTGTAGTTACTACTGGTAGAGATGGAGCCTCAGTACTGTAGTTACTACTGGTAGAGATGGACCCTCAGTACTGTAGTTACTACTGGTAGAGATGGAGCCTCAGTACTGTAGTTACTACTGGTAGAGATGGAGCCTCAGTACTGTAGTTACTACTGGTAGAGATGGACCCTCAGTACTGTAGTTACTACTGGTAGAGATGGAGCCTCAGTACTGTAGTTACTACTGGTAGAGATGGAGCCTCAGTACTGTAGTTACTACTGGTAGAGATGGAGCCTCAGTACTGTAGTTACTACTGGTAGAGATGGAGCCTCAGTACTGTAGTTACTACTGGTAGAGATGGAGCCTCAGTACTGTAGTTACTACTGGTAGAGATGGGGCCTCAGTACTGTAGTTACTACTGGTAGAGATGGAGACTCAGTACTGTAGTTACTACTGGTAGAGATGGAGCCTCAGTACTGTAGTTACTACTGGTAGAGATGGAGCCTCAGTACTGTAGTTACTACTGGTAGAGATGGAGCCTCAGTACTGTAGTTACTACTGGTAGAGATGGAGCCTCAGTACTGTAGTTACTACTGGTTGAGATGGAGCCTCAGTACTGTAGTTACTACTGGTAGAGATGGAGAGCCTCAGTACTGTAGTTACTACTGGTAGAGATGGGGCCTCAGTACTGTAGTTACTACTGGTAGAGATGGAGCCTCAGTACTGTAGTTACTACTGGTAGAGATGGAGCCTCAGTACTGTAGTTACTACTGGTAGAGATGGGACCTCAGTACTGTAGTTACTACTGGTAGAGATGGAGCCTCAGTACTGTAGTTACTACTGGTAGAGATGGAGCCTCAGTACTGTAGTTACTACTGGTAGAGATGGAGTCTCAGTACTGTAGTTACTACTGGTAGAGATGGAGCCTCAGTACTGTAGTTACTACTGGTAGAGATGGAGTCTCAGTACTGTAGTTACTACTGGTAGAGATGGAGCCTCAGTACTGTAGTTACTACTGGTAGAGATGGAGCCTCAGTACTGTAGTTACTACTGGAAGAGATGGAGCGCCTCAGTACTGTAGTTACTACTGGTAGAGATGGGAGCCTCAGTACTGTAGTTACTACTGGTAGAGATGGAGCCTCAGTACTGTAGTTACTACTGGTAGAGATGGAGAGCCTCAGTACTGTAGTTACTACTGGTAGAGATGGAGCCTCAGTACTGTAGTTACTACTGGTAGAGATGGAGAGCCTCAGTACTGTAGTTACTACTGGTAGAGATGGAGTCTCAGTACTGTAGTTACTACTGGTAGAGATGGAGAGCCTCAGTACTGTAGTTACTACTGGTAGAGATGGAGCCTCAGTACTGTAGTTACTACTGGTAGAGATGGACCCTCAGTACTGTAGTTACTACTGGTAGAGATGGAGCCTCAGTACTGTAGTTACTACTGGTAGAGATGGAGCCTCAGTACTGTAGTTACTACTGGTAGAGATGGAGCCTCAGTACTGTAGTTACTACTGGTAGAGATGGAGCCTCAGTACTGTAGTTACTACTGGTAGAGATGGAGCCTCAGTACTGTAGTTACTACTGGTAGAGATGGAGCCTCAGTACTGTAGTTACTACTGGTAGAGATGGAGCCTCAGTACTGTAGTTACTACTGGTAGAGATGGACCCTCAGTACTGTAGTTACTACTGGTAGAGATGGAGAGCCTCAGTACTGTAGTTACTACTGGTAGAGATGGAGCCTCAGTACTGTAGTTATTACTGGTAGAGATGGAGCCTCAGTACTGTAGTTACTACTGGTAGAGATGGATCCTCAGTACTGTAGTTACTACTGGTAGAGATGGAGCCTCAGTACTGTAGTTACTACTGGTAGAGATGGAGCCTCAGTACTGTAGTTACTACTGGTAGAGATGGAGAGCCTCAGTACTGTAGTTACTACTGGTAGAGATGGAGCCTCAGTACTGTAGTTACTACTGGTAGAGATGGACCCTCAGTACTGTAGTTACTACTGGTAGAGATGGAGCCTCAGTACTGTAGTTACTACTGGTAGAGATGGAGCCTCAGTACTGTAGTTACTACTGGTAGAGATGGAGAGCCTCAGTACTGTAGTTACTACTGGTAGAGATGGGGCCTCAGTACTGTAGTTACTACTGGTAGAGATGGAGCCTCAGTACTGTAGTTACTACTGGTAGAGATGGAGAGCCTCAGTACTGTAGTTACTACTGGTAGAGATGGACCCTCAGTACTGTAGTTACTACTGGTAGAGATGGAGAGCCTCAGTACTGTAGTTACTACTGGTAGAGATGGAGTCTCAGTACTGTAGTTACTACTGGTAGAGATGGAGCCTCAGTACTGTAGTTACTACTGGTAGAGATGGAGAGCCTCAGTACTGTAGTTACTACTGGTAGAGATGGAGCCTCAGTACTGTAGTTACTACTGGTAGAGATGGAGCCTCAGTACTGTAGTTACTACTGGTAGAGATGGAGAGCCTCAGTACTGTAGTTATTACTGGTAGAGATGGAGCCTCAGTACTGTAGTTACTACTGGTAGATATGGATCCTCAGTACTGTAGTTACTACTGGTAGAGATGGAGCCTCAGTACTGTAGTTACTACTGGTAGAGATGGAGCCCCTCAGTACTGTAGTTACTACTGGTAGAGATGGAGCCTCAGTACTGTAGTTACTACTGGTAGAGTAGGAGCCTCAGTACTGTAGTTACTACTGGTAGAGATGGAGCCTCAGTACTGTAGTTACTACTGGTAGAGATGGAGCCTCAGTACTGTAGTTACTACTGGTAGAGATGGGGCCTCAGTACTGTAGTTACTACTGGTAGAGATGGGAGCCTCAGTACTGTAGTTACTACTGGTAGAGATGGAGAGCCTCAGTACTGTAGTTACTACTGGTAGAGATGGAGCCTCAGTACTGTAGTTACTACTGGTAGAGATGGAGAGCCTCAGTACTGTAGTTACTACTGGTAGAGATGGAGTCTCAGTACTGTAGTTACTACTGGTAGAGATGGAGAGCCTCAGTACTGTAGTTACTACTGGTAGAGATAGAGCCTCAGTACTGTAGTTACTACTGGTAGAGATGGAGCCTCAGTACTGTAGTTACTACTGGTAGAGATGGAGCCTCAGTACTGTAGTTACTACTGGTAGAGATGGAGCCTCAGTACTGTAGTTACTACTGGTAGAGATGGAGCCTCAGTACTGTAGTTACTACTGGTAGAGATGGAGAGCCTCAGTACTGTAGTTACTACTGGTAGAGATGGAGAGCCTCAGTACTGTAGTTACTACTGGTAGAGATGGAGCCTCAGTACTGTAGTTACTACTGGTAGAGATGGGGCCTCAGTACTGTAGTTACTGCTGGTAGAGAGGGAGCCTCAGTACTGTAGTTACTACTGGTAGAGATGGAGAGCCTCAGTACTGTAGTTACTACTGGTAGAGATGGAGCCTCAGTACTGTAGTTACTACTGGTAGATATGGAGAGCCTCAGTACTGTAGTTACTACTGGTAGAGATGGAGTCTCAGTACTGTAGTTACTACTGGTAGAGATGGAGAGCCTCAGTACTGTAGTTACTACTGGTAGAGATAGAGCCTCAGTACTGTAGTTATTACTGGTAGAGATGGAGCCTCAGTACTGTAGTTACTACTGGTAGAGATGGAGCCTCAGTACTGTAGTTACTACTGGTAGAGATGGAGCCTCAGTACTGTAGTTACTACTGATAGAAATGGAGCCTCAGTACTGTAGTTACTACTGGTAGAGATGGAGAGCCTCAGTACTGTAGTTACTACTGGTAGAGATGGAGAGCCTCAGTACTCTAGTTACTACTGGTAGAGATGGAGCCTCAGTACTGTAGTTACTACTGGTAGAGAAGAAGCCTCAGTACTGTAGTTACTACTGGTAGAGATGGACCCTCAGTACTGTAGTTACTACTGGTAGAAATGGAGAGCCTCAGTACTGTAGTCACTACTGGTAGAGATGGGGCCTCAGTACTGTAGTTACTTCTGGTAGAGATGGAGCCTCAGTACTGTAGTTACTACTGGTAGAGATGGAGAGCCTCAGTACTGTAGTTACTACTGGTAGAGATGGAGCCTCAGTACTGTAGTTACTACTGGTAGATATGGAGAGCCTCAGTACTGTAGTTACTACTGGTAGAGATGGAGTCTCAGTACTGTAGTTACTACTGGTAGAGATGGAGCCTCAGTACTGTAGTTACTACTGGTAGAGATGGAGCCTCAGTACTGTAGTTACTACTGGTAGAGATGGAGTCTCAGTACAGTAGTTACTACTGGTAGAGATAGAGCCTCAGTACTGTAGTTACTACTGGTAGAGATGGAGAGCCTCAGTACTGTAGTTACTACTGGTAGAGATTCAGAGCCTCAATACTGTAGTTACTACTGGTAGAGATGGAGCCTCAGTACTGTAGTTACTACTGGTAGAGATGGAGCCTCAGTACTGTAGTTACTACTGGTAGAGATGGACCCTCAGTACTGTAGTTACTACTGGTAGAGATGGAGAGCCTCAGTACTGTAGTTACTACTGGTAGAGATGGAGCCTCAGTACTGTAGTTATTACTGGTAGAGATGGAGCCTCAGTACTGTAGTTACTACTGGTAGAGATGGATCCTCAGTACTGTAGTTACTACTGGTAGAGATGGAGCCTCAGTACTGTAGTTACTACTGGTAGAGATGGAGCCTCAGTACTGTAGTTACTACTGTTAGAGATGGAGAGCCTCAGTACTGTAGTTACTACTGGTAGAGATGGAGCCCCTCAGTACTGTAGTTACTACTGGTAGAGATGGACCCTGAGTACTGTAGTTACTACTGGTAGAGATGGAGCCTCAGTACTGTAGTTACTACTGGTAGAGATGGAGCCTCAGTACTGTAGTTACTGCTGGTAGAAATGGAGAGCCTCAGTACTGTAGTCACTACTGGTAGAGATGGGGCCTCAGTACTGTAGTTACTTCTGGTAGAGAGGGAGCCTCAGTACTGTAGTTACTACTGGTAGAGATGGAGAGCCTCAGTACTGTAGTTACTACTGGTAGAGATGGACCCTGAGTACTGTAGTTACTACTGGTAGATATGGAGAGCCTCAGTACTGTAGTAACTACTGGTAGAGATGGAGTCTCAGTACTGTAGTTACTACTGGTAGAGATGGAGCCTCAGTACTGTAGTTACTACTGGTAGAGATGGAGAGCCTCAGTACTGTAGTTACTACTGGTAGAGATGGAGCCCCTCAGTACTGTAGTTACTACTGGTAGAGATGGAGCCTCAGTACTGTAGTTACTACTGGTAGAGATGGAGAGCCTCAGTACTGTAGTTACTACTGGTAGAGATGGAGCCTCAGTACTGTAGTTACTACTGGTAGAGATGGAGCCTCAGTACTGTAGTTACTACTGGTAGAGATGGAGCCTCAGTACTGTAGTTACTACTGGTAGAGATGGAGAGCCTCAGTACTGTAGTTACTACTGGTAGAGATGGAGCCTCAGTACTGTAGTTACTACTGGTAGAGATGGAGCCTCAGTACTGTAGTTACTACTGGTAGAGATGGAGCCTCAGTACTGTAGTTACTACTGGTAGAGATGGAGCCTCAGTACTGTAGTTACTACTGGTAGAGATGGAGCCTCAGTACTGTAGTCACTACTGGTAGAGATGGGGCCTCAGTACTGTAGTTACTGCTGGTAGAGAGGGAGCCTCAGTACTGTAGTTACTACTGGTAGAGATGGAGAGCCTCAGTACTGTAGTTACTACTGGTAGAGATGGAGCCTCAGTACTGTAGTTACTACTGGTAGAGATGGAGAGCCTCAGTACTGTAGTTACTACTGGTAGAGATGGAGTCTCAGTACTGTAGTTACTACTGGTAGAGATGGAGCCTCAGTACTGTAGTTACTACTGGTAGAGATGGAGCCTCAGTACTGTAGTTACTACTGGTAGAGATGGAGCCTCAGTACTGTAGTTACTACTGGTAGAGATGGAGCCTCAGTACTGTAGTTACTATTGGTAGAGATGGAGCCTCAGTACTGTAGTTACTACTGGTAGAGATGGAGCCTCAGTACTGTAGTTACTACTGGTAGAGATGGAGAGCCTCAGTACTGTAGTTACTACTGGTAGAGATGGGAGCCTCAGTACTGTAGTTACTACTGGTAGAGATGGAGCCTCAGTACTGTAGTTACTACTGGTAGAGATGGAGCCTCAGTACTGTAGTTACTACTGGTAGAGATGGAGCCTCAGTACTGTAGTTACTACTGGTAGAGATGGAGAGCCTCAGTACTGTAGTTACTACTGGTAGAGATGGAGCCTCAGTACTGTAGTTACTACTGGTAGAGATGGAGAGCCTCAGTACTGTAGTTACTACTGGTAGAGATGGAGTCTCAGTACTGTAGTTACTACTGGTAGAGATGGAGCCTCAGTACTGTAGTTACTACTGGTAGAGATGGAGCCTCAGTACTGTAGTTACTACTGGTAGAGATGGAGCCTCAGTACTGTAGTTACTACTGGTAGAGATGGAGCCTCAGTACTGTAGTTACTACTGGTAGAGATGGAGCCTCAGTACTGTAGTTACTACTGGTAGAGATGGAGAGCCTCAGTACTGTAGTTACTACTGGTAGAGATGGAGAGCCTCAGTACTGTAGTTACTACTGGTAGAGATGGAGCCTCAGTACTGTAGTTACTACTGGTAGAGATGGAGCCTCAGTACTGTAGTTACTACTGGTAGAGATGGAGCCTCAGTACTGTAGTTACTACTGGTAGAGATGGAGAGCCTCAGTACTGTAGTCACTACTGGTAGAGATGGGGCCTCAGTACTGTAGTTACTGCTGGTAGAGAGGGAGCCTCAGTACTGTAGTTACTACTGGTAGAGATGGAGAGCCTCAGTACTGTAGTTACTACTGGTAGAGATGGAGCCTCAGTACTGTAGTTACTACTGGTAGAGATGGAGAGCCTCAGTACTGTAGTTACTACTGGTAGAGATGGAGTCTCAGTACTGTAGTTACTACTGGTAGAGATGGAGCCTCAGTACTGTAGTTACTACTGGTAGAGATGGAGCCTCAGTACTGTAGTTACTACTGGTAGAGATGGAGTCTCAGTACTGTAGTTACTACTGGTAGAGATGGAGCCTCAGTACTGTAGTTACTACTGGTAGAGATGGAGAGCCTCAGTACTGTAGTTACTACTGGTAGAGATTGAGAGCCTCAGTACTGTAGTTACTACTGGTAGAGATGGAGCCTCAGTACTGTAGTTACTACTGGTAGAGATGGAGCCTCAGTACTGTAGTTACTACTGGTAGAGATGGAGCCTCAGTACTGTAGTTACTACTGGTAGAGATGGAGCCTCAGTACTGTAGTTACTACTGGTAGAGATGGAGCCTCAGTACTGTAGTTACTACTGGTAGAGATGGAGCCTCAGTACTGTAGTTACTACTGGTAGAGATGGAGCCTCAGTACTGTAGTTACTACTGGTAGAGATGGAGCCTCAGTACTGTAGTTACTACTGGTAGAGATGGAGCCTCAGTACTGTAGTTACTACTGGTAGAGATGGAGAGCCTCAGTACTGTAGTTACTACTGGTAGAGATGGAGCCTCAGTACTGTAGTTACTACTGGTAGAGATGGACCCTCAGTACTGTAGTTACTACTGGTAGAGATGGAGCCTCAGTACTGTAGTTACTACTGGTAGAGATGGAGCCTCAGTACTGTAGTTACTGCTGGTAGAGATGGAGAGCCTCAGTACTGTAGTTACTACTGGTAGAGATGGAGCCTCAGTACTGTAGTTACTACTGGTAGAGATGGAGCCTCAGTACTGTAGTTACTACTGGTAGAGATGGAGAGCCTCAGTACTGTAGTTACTACTGGTAGAGATGGAGCCTCAGTACTGTAGTTACTACTGGTAGAGATGGAGCCTCAGTACTGTAGTTACTACTGGTAGAGATGGAGTCTCAGTACTGTAGTTACTACTGGTAGAGATGGAGCCTCAGTACTGTAGTTACTACTGGTAGAGATGGAGAGCCTCAGTACTGTAGTTACTACTGGTAGAGATGGAGCCTCAGTACTGTAGTTACTACTGGTAGAGATGGAGCCTCAGTACTGTAGTTACTACTGGTAGAGATGGAGAGCCTCAGTACTGTAGTTACTACTGGTAGAGATGGAGCCTCAGTACTGTAGTTACTACTGGTAGAGATGGAGCCTCAGTACTGTAGTTACTACTGGTAGAGATGGAGCCTCAGTACTGTAGTTACTACTGGTAGAGATGGAGCCTCAGTACTGTAGTTACTACTGGTAGAGATGGAGCCTCAGTACTGTAGTTACTACTGGTAGAGATGGAGCCTCAGTACTGTAGTTACTACTGGTAGAGATGGAGAGCCTCAGTACTGTAGTTACTACTGGTAGAGATGGAGCCTCAGTACTGTAGTTACTACTGGTAGAGATGGAGCCTCAGTACTGTAGTTACTACTGGTAGAGATGGAGCCTCAGTACTGTAGTTACTACTGGTAGAGATGGACCCTCAGTACTGTAGTTACTACTGGTAGAGATGGAGAGCCTCAGTACTGTAGTTACTACTGGTAGAGATGGGGCCTCAGTACTGTAGTTACTACTGGTAGAGATGGAGCCTCAGTACTGTAGTTACTACTGGTAGAGATGGAGAGCCTCAGTACTGTAGTTACTACTGGTAGAGATGGAGCCTCAGTACTGTAGTTACTACTGGTAGATATGGAGAGCCTCAGTACTGTAGTTACTACTGGTAGAGATGGAGTCTCAGTACTGTAGTTACTACTGGTAGAGATGGAGCCTCAGTACTGTAGTTACTACTGGTAGAGATGGAGCCTCAGTACTGTAGTTACTACTGGTAGAGATGGAGTCTCAGTACTGTAGTTACTACTGGTAGAGATAGAGCCTCAGTACTGTAGTTACTACTGGTAGAGATGGAGAGCCTCAGTACTGTAGTTACTACTGGTAGAGATTGAGAGCCTCAATACTGTAGTTACTACTGGTAGAGATGGAGCCTCAGTACTGTAGTTACTACTGGTAGAGATGGAGCCTCAGTACTGTAGTTACTACTGGTAGAGATGGACCCTCAGTACTGTAGTTACTACTGGTAGAGATGGAGAGCCTCAGTACTGTAGTTACTACTGGTAGAGATGGAGCCTCAGTACTGTAGTTATTACTGGTAGAGATGGAGCCTCAGTACTGTAGTTACTACTGGTAGAGATGGATCCTCAGTACTGTAGTTACTACTGGTAGAGATGGAGCCTCAGTACTGTAGTTACTACTGGTAGAGATGGAGCCTCAGTACTGTAGTTACTACTGTTAGAGATGGAGAGCCTCAGTACTGTAGTTACTACTGGTAGAGATGGAGCCCCTCAGTACTGTAGTTACTACTGGTAGAGATGGACCCTGAGTACTGTAGTTACTACTGGTAGAGATGGAGCCTCAGTACTGTAGTTACTACTGGTAGAGATGGAGCCTCAGTACTGTAGTTACTACTGGTAGAAATGGAGAGCCTCAGTACTGTAGTCACTACTGGTAGAGATGGGGCCTCAGTACTGTAGTTACTACTGGTAGAGAGGAGCCTCAGTACTGTAGTTACTACTGGTAGAGATGGAGAGCCTCAGTACTGTAGTTACTACTGGTAGAGATGGACCCTGAGTACTGTAGTTACTACTGGTAGATATGGAGAGCCTCAGTACTGTAGTAACTACTGGTAGAGATGGAGTCTCAGTACTGTAGTTACTACTGGTAGAGATGGAGCCTCAGTACTGTAGTTACTACTGGTAGAGATGGAGAGCCTCAGTACTGTAGTTACTACTGGTAGAGATGGAGCCCCTCAGTACTGTAGTTACTACTGGTAGAGATGGAGCCTCAGTACTGTAGTTACTACTGGTAGAGATGGAGAGCCTCAGTACTGTAGTTATTACTGGTAGAGATGGAGCCTCAGTACTGTAGTTACTACTGGTAGAGATGGATCCTCAGTACTGTAGTTACTACTGGTAGAGATGGAGCCTCAGTACTGTAGTTACTACTGGTAGAGATGGAGCCTCAGTACTGTAGTTACTACTGGTAGAGATGGAGCCTCAGTACTGTAGTTACTACTGGTAGAGATGGAGCCTCAGTACTGTAGTTACTACTGGTAGAGATGGAGCCTCAGTACTGTAGTTACTACTGGTAGAGATGGGGCCTCAGTACTGTAGTTACTACTGGTAGAGATGGAGCCTCAGTACTGTAGTTACTACTGGTAGAGATGGAGAGCCTCAGTACTGTAGTTACTACTGGTAGAGATGGAGCCCCTCAGTACTGTAGTTACTACTGGTAGAGATGGAGCCTCAGTACTGTAGTTACTACTGGTAGAGATGGAGCCTCAGTACTGTAGTTACTACTGGTAGAGATGGAGTCTCAGTACTGTAGTTACTACTGGTAGAGATAGAGCCTCAGTACTGTAGTTACTACTGGTAGAGATGGAGAGCCTCAGTACTGTAGTTACTACTGGTAGAGATTGAGAGCCTCAGTACTGTAGTTACTACTGGTAGAGATGGAGCCTCAGTACTGTAGTTACTACTGGTAGAGATGGAGCCTCAGTACTGTAGTTACTACTGGTAGAGATGGACCCTCAGTACTGTAGTTACTACTGGTAGAGATGGAGAGCCTCAGTACTGTAGTTACTACTGGTAGAGATGGAGCCTCAGTACTGTAGTTACTACTGGTAGAGATGGAGCCTCAGTACTGTAGTTACTACTGGTAGAGATGGATCCTCAGTACTGTAGTTACTACTGGTAGAGATGGAGCCTCAGTACTGTAGTTACTACTGGTAGAGATGGAGCCTCAGTACTGTAGTTACTACTGGTAGAGATGGAGAGCCTCAGTACTGTAGTTACTACTGGTAGAGATGGAGCCTCAGTACTGTAGTTACTACTGGTAGAGATGGAGCCTCAGTACTGTAGTTACTACTGGTAGAGATGGAGCCTCAGTACTGTAGTTACTACTGGTAGAGATGGAGCCTCAGTACTGTAGTTACTACTGGTAGAGATGGAGCGCCTCAGTACTGTAGTCACTACTGGTAGAGATGGGGCCTCAGTACTGTAGTTACTACTGGTAGAGATGGAGCCTCAGTACTGTAGTTACTACTGGTAGAGATGGAGAGCCTCAGTACTGTAGTTACTACTGGTAGAGATGGACCCTGAGTACTGTAGTTACTACTGGTAGATATGGAGAGCCTCAGTACTGTAGTAACTACTGGTAGAGATGGAGTCTCAGTACTGTAGTTACTACTGGTAGAGATGGAGCCTCAGTACTGTAGTTACTACTGGTAGAGATGGAGAAGCCTCAGTACTGTAGTTACTACTGGTAGAGATGGAGCCTCAGTACTGTAGTTACTACTGGTAGAGATGGAGCCTCAGTACTGTAGTTACTACTGGTAGAGATGGAGAGCCTCAGTACTGTAGTTATTACTGGTAGAGATGGAGCCTCAGTACTGTAGTTACTACTGGTAGAGATGGATCCTCAGTACTGTAGTTACTACTGGTAGAGATGGAGCCTCAGTACTGTAGTTACTACTGGTAGAGATGGAGCCTCAGTACTGTAGTTACTACTGGTAGAGATGGAGCCTCAGTACTGTAGTTACTACTGGTAGAGATGGAGCCTCAGTACTGTAGTTACTACTGGTAGAGATGGAGCCTCAGTACTGTAGTTACTACTGGTAGAGATGGGGCCTCAGTACTGTAGTTACTACTGGTAGAGATGGAGCCTCAGTACTGTAGTTACTACTGGTAGAGATGGAGAGCCTCAGTACTGTAGTTACTACTCGTAGAGATGGAGCCTCAGTACTGTAGTTACTACTGGTAGATATGGAGAGCCTCAGTACTGTAGTTACTACTGGTAGAGATGGAGTCTCAGTACTGTAGTTACTACTGGTAGAGATGGAGAGCCTCAGTACTGTAGTTACAACTGGTAGAGATGGAGAGCCTCAGTACTCTAGTTACTACTGGTAGAGATGGAGCCTCAGTACTGTAGTTACTACTGGTAGAGATGGAGCCTCAGTACTGTAGTTACTACTGGTAGAGATGTAGCCTCAGTACTGTAGTTACTACTGGTAGAGATGGAGCCTCAGTACTGTAGTTACTACTGGTAGAGATGGAGTCTCAGTACTGTAGTTACTACTGGTAGAGATGGAGCCTCAGTACTGTAGTTACTACTGGTAGAGATGGAGCCTCAGTACTGTAGTTACTACTGGTAGAGATGGAGCCTCAGTACTGTAGTTACTACTGGTAGAGATGGAGCCTCAGTACTGTAGTTACTACTGGTAGAGATGGGGCCTCAGTACTGTAGTTACTGCTGGTAGAGAGGGAGCCTCAGTACTGTAGTTACTACTGGTAGAGATGGAGAGCCTCAGTACTGTAGTTACTACTGGTAGAGATGGAGCCTCAGTACTGTAGTTACTACTGGTAGATATGGAGAGCCTCAGTACTGTAGTTACTACTGGTAGAGATGGAGTCTCAGTACTGTAGTTACTACTGGTAGAGATGGAGAGCCTCAGTACTGTAGTTACTACTGGTAGAGATGGAGCCTCAGTACTGTAGTTACTACTGGTAGAGATGGAGCCTCAGTACTGTAGTTACTACTGGTAGAGATGGAGCCTCAGTACTGTAGTTACTACTGGTAGAGATGGAGCCTCAGTACTGTAGTTACTACTGGTAGAGATGGAGCCTCAGTACTGTAGTTACTACTGGTAGAGATGGAGCCTCAGTACTGTAGTTACTACTGGTAGAGATGGATCCTCAGTACTGTAGTTACTACTGGTAGAGATGGAGCCTCAGTACTGTAGTTACTACTGGTAGAGATGGAGCCTCAGTACTGTAGTTACTACTGGTAGAGATGGAGAGCCTCAGTACTGTAGTTACTACTGGTAGAGATGGAGCCCCTCAGTACTGTAGTTACTACTGGTAGAGATGGAGCCTCAGTACTGTAGTTACTACTGGTAGTGATGGAGCCTCAGTACTGTAGTTACTACTGGTAGAGATGGAGCCTCAGTACTGTAGTTACTACTGGTAGAGATGGAGCCTCAGTACTGTAGTTACTACTGGTAGAGATGGAGCCTCAGTACTGTAGTTACTACTGGTAGAGATGGAGAGCCTCAGTACTGTAGTTACTACTGGTAGAGATGGAGCCTCAGTACTGTAGTTACTACTGGTAGAGATGGAGCCTCAGTACTGTAGTTACTACTGGTAGTGATGGAGCCTCAGTACTGTAGTTACTACTGGTTGAGATGGAGCCTCAGTACTGTAGTTACTACTGGTAGAGATGGAGAGCCTCAGTACTGTAGTTACTACTGGTAGAGATGGGGCCTCAGTACTGTAGTTACTACTGGTAGAGAGGGAGCCTCAGTACTGTAGTTACTACTGGTAGAGATGGAGCCTCAGTACTGTAGTTACTACTGGTAGAGATGGAGCCTCAGTACTGTAGTTACTACTGGTAGAGATGGATCCTCAGTACTGTAGTTACTACTGGTAGAGATGGAGCCTCAGTACTGTAGTTACTACTGGTAGAGATGGAGCCTCAGTACTGTAGTTACTACTGGTAGAGATGGAGCCTCAGTACTGTAGTTACTACTGGTAGAGATGGAGCCCTCAGTACTGTAGTTACTACTGGTAGAGATGGAGCCTCAGTACTGTAGTTACTACTGGTAGAGATGGAGCCTCAGTACTGTAGTTACTACTGGTAGAGATGGAGCCTCAGTACTGTAGTTACTACTGGTAGAGATGGAGCCTCAGTACTGTAGTTACTACTGGTAGAGATGGAGAGCCTCAGTACTGTAGTTACTACTGGTAGAGATGGAGCCTCAGTACTGTAGTTACTACTGGTAGAGATGGAGCCTCAGTACTGTAGTTACTACTGGTAGAGATGGAGAGCCTCAGTACTGTAGTTACTACTGGTAGAGATGGAGCCTCAGTACTGTAGTTACTACTGGTAGAGATGGAGCCTCAGTACTGTAGTTACTACTGGTAGAGATGGAGGCCTCAGTACTGTAGTTACTACTGGTAGAGATGGAGCCTCAGTACTGTAGTTACTACTGGTAGAGATGGAGAAGCCTCAGTACTGTAGTTACTACTGGTAGAGATGGAGCCCTCAGTACTGTAGTTACTACTGGTAGAGATGGAGCCTCAGTACTGTAGTTACTACTGGTAGAGATGGAGCCTCAGTACTGTAGTTACTACTGGTAGAGATGGAGCCTCAGTACTGTAGTTACTGCTGGTAGAGATGGAGCCTCAGTACTGTAGTTACTACTGGTAGAGATGGAGAGCCTCAGTACTGTAGTTACTACTGGTAGAGATGGAGCCTCAGTACTGTAGTTACTACTGGTTGAGATGGAGCCTCAGTACTGTAGTTACTACTGGTAGAGATGGAGAGCCTCAGTACTGTAGTTACTACTGGTAGAGATGGAGAGCCTCAGTACTCTAGTTACTACTGGTAGAGATGGAGCCTCAGTACTGTAGTTACTACTGGTAGAGATAGAGCCTCAGTACTGTAGTTACTACTGGTAGAGATGGACCCTCAGTACTGTAGTTACTACTGGTAGAAATGGAGAACCTCAGTACTGTAGTCACTACTGGTAGAGATGGGGCCTCAGTACTGTAGTTACTTCTGGTAGAGAGGGAGCCTCAGTACTGTAGTTACTACTGGTAGAGATGGAGAGCCTCAGTACTGTAGTTACTACTGGTAGAGATGGAGCCTCAGTACTGTAGTTACTACTGGTAGATATGGAGAGCCTCAGTACTGTAGTTACTACTGGTAAAGATGGACCCTGAGTACTGTAGTTACTACTGGTAGAGATGGAGCCTCAGTACTGTAGTTACTACTGGTAGAGATGGAGCCTCAGTACTGTAGTTACTACTGGTAGAGATGGAGTCTCAGTACTGTAGTTACTACTGGTAGAGATAGAGCCTCAGTACTGTAGTTACTACTGGTAGAGATGGAGCCTCAGTACTGTAGTTACTACTGGTAGAGATTGAGAGCCTCAGTACTGTAGTTACTACTGGTAGAGATGGAGCCTCAGTACTGTAGTTACTACTGGTAGAGATGGACCCTGAGTACTGTAGTTACTACTGGTAGAGATGGAGCCTCAGTACTGTAGTTACTACTGGTAGAGATGGAGCCTCAGTACTGTAGTTACTACTGGTAGAGATGGAATCTCAGTACTGTAGTTACTACTGGTAGAGATAGAGCCTCAGTACTGTAGTTACTACTGGTAGAGATGGAGAGCCTCAGTACTGTAGTTACTACTGGTAGAGATTGAGAGCCTCAATACTGTAGTTACTACTGGTAGAGATGGAGCCTCAGTACTGTAGTTACTACTGGTAGAGAGGGAGCCTCAGTACTGTAGTTACTACTGGTAGAGATGGAGAGCCTCAGTACTGTAGTTACTACTGGTAGAGATAGAGCCTCAGTACTGTAGTTACTACTGGTAGAGATGGAGCCTCAGTACTGTAGTTACTACTGGTAGAGATGGAGCCTCAGTACTGTAGTTACTTCTGGTAGAGATGGAGAGCCTCAGTACTGTAGTTACTACTGGTAGAGATGGAGAGCCTCAGTACTGTAGTTACTACTGGTAGAGATGGACCCTCAGTACTGTAGTTACTACTGGTAGAGATCGGGCCTCAGTACTGTAGTTACTGCTGGTAGAGAGGGAGCCTCAGTACTGTAGTTACTACTGGTAGAGATGGAGAGCCTCAGTACTGTAGTTACTACTGGTAGAGATGGAGCCTCAGTACTGTAGTTACTACTGGTAGATATGGAGAGCCTCAGTACTGTAGTTACTACTGGTAGAGATTGAGAGCCTCAATACTGTAGTTACTACTGGTAGAGATGGAGCCTCAGTACTGTAGTTACTACTGGTAGAGAGGGAGCCTCAGTACTGTAGTTACTACTGGTAAAGATGGACCCTGACTACTGTAGTTACTACTGGTAGAGATGGAGCCTCAGTACTGTAGTTACTACTGGTAGAGATGGACCCTCAGTACTGTAGTTACTACTGGTAGAGATGGAGAGCCTCAGTACTGTAGTTACTACTGGTAGAGATGGAGAGCCTCAGTACTGTAGTTACTGCTGGTAGATATGGAGAGCCTCAGTACTGTAGTTACTACTGGTAGAGATGGAGCCTCAGTACTGTAGTTACTACTGGTAGAGATGGAGCCTCAGTACTGTAGTTACTACTGGTAGAGATGGAGCCTCAGTACTGTAGTTTATTCTGGTAGAGATGGAGTCTCAGTACTGTAGTTACTACTGGTAGAGATAGAGCCTCAGTACTGTAGTTACTACTGGTAGAGATGGAGCCTCAGTACTGTAGTTACTACTGGTAGAGATGGGGCCTCAGTACTGTAGTTACTACTGGTAGAGATGGAGCCTCAGTACTGTAGTTACTACTGGTAGAGATGGAGCCTCAGTACTGTAGTTACTACTGGTAGAGATGGAGCCTCAGTACTGTAGTTACTACTGATAGAAATGGGGCCTCAGTACTGTAGTTAGTATTGGTAGAGATGGAGCCTCAGTACTGTAGTTACTACTGGTAGAGATGGAGCCTCAGTACTGTAGTTACTACTGGTAGAGATGGAGCCTCAGTACTGTAGTTACTACTGGTAGAGATGGAGCCTCAGTACTGTAGTTACTACTGGTAGAGATGGACCCTCAGTACTGTAGTTACTACTGGTAGAGATGGAGCCTCAGTACTGTAGTTACTACTGGTAGAGATGGAGCCTCAGTACTGTAGTTACTACTGGTAGAGATGGAGCCTCAGTACTGTAGTTACTACTGGTAGAGATGGAGCCTCAGTACTGTAGTTACTACTGGTAGAGATGGACCCTCAGTACTGTAGTTACTACTGGTAGAGATGGAGCCTCAGTACTGTAGTTACTACTGGTAGAGATGGAGCCTCAGTACTGTAGTTACTACTGGTAGAGATGGACCCTGAGTACTGTAGTTACTACTGGTAGAGATGGAGCCTCAGTACTGTAGTTACTACTGGTAGAGATGGAGCCTCAGTACTGTAGTTACTACTGGTAGAGATGGAGTCTCAGTACTGTAGTTACTACTGGTAGAGATAGAGCCTCAGTACTGTAGTTATTACTGGTAGAGATGGAGCCTCAGTACTGTAGTTACTACTGGTAGAGATGGAGCCTCAGTACTGTAGTTACTTCTGGTAGAGATGGAGAGCCTCAGTACTGTAGTTACTACTGGTAGAGATGGAGAGCCTCAGTACTGTAGTTACTACTGGTAGAGATGGACCCTCAGTACTGTAGTTACTACTGGTAGAGATCGGGCCTCAGTACTGTAGTTACTGCTGGTAGAGAGGGAGCCTCAGTACTGTAGTTACTACTGGTAGAGATGGAGAGCCTCAGTACTGTAGTTACTACTGGTAGAGATGGAGCCTCAGTACTGTAGTTACTACTGGTAGAGATGGAGAGCCTCAGTACTGTAGTTACTACTGGTAGAGATTGAGAGCCTCAATACTGTAGTTACTACTGGTAGAGATGGAGCCTCAGTACTGTAGTTACTACTGGTAGAGATGGAGCCTCAGTACTGTAGTTACTACTGGTAAAGATGGACCCTGACTACTGTAGTTACTACTGGTAGAGATGGAGCCTCAGTACTGTAGTTACTACTGGTAGAGATGGACCCTCAGTACTGTAGTTACTACTGGTAGAGATGGAGCCTCAGTACTGTAGTTACTACTGGTAGAGATGGAGAGCCTCAGTACTGTAGTTACTACTGGTAGAGATGGAGAGCCTCAGTACTGTAGTTACTACTGGTAGAGATGGAGCCTCAGTACTGTAGTTACTACTGGTAGAGATGGAGCCTCAGTACTGTAGTTAATTCTGGTAGAGATGGAGCCTCAGTACTGTAGTTACTACTGGTAGAGATGGAGCCTCAGTACTGTAGTTACTACTGGTAGAGATGGAGCCTCAGTACTGTAGTTACTACTGGTAGAGATGGGGCCTCAGTACTGTAGTTACTACTGGTAGAGATGGAGCCTCAGTACTGTAGTTACTACTGGTAGAGATGGAGCCTCAGTACTGTAGTTACTACTGGTAGAGATGGAGCCTCAGTACTGTAGTTACTACTGGTAGAGATGGGGCCTCAGTACTGTAGTTACTACTGGTAGAGATGGAGCCTCAGTACTGTAGTTACTACTGGTAGAGATGGAGCCTCAGTACTGTAGTTACTACTGGTAGAGATGGAGCCTCAGTACTGTAGTTACTACTGGTAGAGATGGAGCCTCAGTACTGTAGTTACTACTGGTAGAGATGGACCCTCAGTACATTAGTTACTACTGGTAGAGATGGAGCCTCAGTACTGTAGTTACTACTGGTAGAGATCGGGCCTCAGTACTGTAGTTACTACTGGTAGAGATGGAGCCTCAGTACTGTAGTTACTACTGGTAGAGATGGAGCCTCAGTACTGTAGTTACTACTGGTAGAGATGGACCCTGAGTACTGTAGTTACTACTGGTAGAGATGGAGCCTCAGTACTGTAGTTACTGCTGGTAGAGATGGAGCCTCAGTACTGTAGTTACTACTGGTAGAGATGGGGCCTCAGTACTGTAGTTACTACTGGTAGAGATGGACCCTCAGTACTGTAGTTACTACTGGTAGAGATGGAGCCTCAGTACTGTAGTTACTGCTGGTAGAGATGGAGCCTCAGTACTGTAGTTACTACTGGTAGAGATGGGGCCTCAGTACTGTAGTTACTACTGGTAGAGATGGACCCTCAGTACTGTAGTTACTACTGGTAGAGATGGAGCCTCAGTACTGTAGTTACTACTGGTAGAGATGGGGCCTCAGTACTGTAGTTACTACTGGTAGAGATGGAGACTCAGTACTGTAGTTACTACTGGTAGAGATGGAGCCTCAGTACTGTAGTTACTACTGGTAGAGATGGAGCCTCAGTACTGTAGTTACTACTGGTTGAGATGGAGCCTCAGTACTGTAGTTACTACTGGTAAAGATAGAACCTCAGTACTGTAGTTATTACTGGTAGAGATGGAGCCTCAGTACTGTAGTTACTACTGGTAGAGATGGAGAGCCTCAGTACTGTAGTTACTACTGGTAGAGATGGGGCCTCAGTACTGTAGTTACTACTGGTAGAGAGGGAGCCTCAGTACTGTAGTTACTACTGGTAGAGATGGAGCCTCAGTACTGTAGTTACTACTGGTAGAGATGGGGCCTCAGTACTGTAGTTACTACTGGTAGAGATGGAGCCTCAGTACTGTAGTTACTACTGGTAGAGATGGAGCCTCAGTACTGTAGTTACTACTGGTAGAGATGGAGTCTCAGTACTGTATTTACTACTGGTAGAGATGGAGCCCCTCAGTACTGTAGTTACTACTGGTAGAGATCGGGCCTCAGTACTGTAGTTACTACTGGTAGAGATGGAGCCTCAGTACTGTAGTTACTACTGGTAGAGATGGAGCCTCAGTACTGTAGTTACTACTGGTAGAGATGGACCCTGAGTACTGTAGTTACTACTGGTAGAGATGGAGCCTCAGTACTGTAGTTACTGCTGGTAGAGATGGAGCCTCAGTACTGTAGTTACTACTGGTAGAGATGGGGCCTCAGTACTGTAGTTACTACTGGTAGAGATGGACCCTCAGTACTGTAGTTACTACTGGTAGAGATGGAGCCTCAGTACTGTAGTTACTACTGGTAGAGATGGGGCCTCAGTACTGTAGTTACTACTGGTAGAGATGGAGACTCAGTACTGTAGTTACTACTGGTAGAGATGGAGCCTCAGTACTGTAGTTACTACTGGTAGAGATGGAGCCTCAGTACTGTAGTTACTACTGGTTGAGATGGAGCCTCAGTACTGGAGTTACTACTGGTAAAGATAGACCCTCAGTACTGTAGTTATTACTGGTAGAGATGGAGCCTCAGTACTGTAGTTACTACTGGTAGAGATGGAGAGCCTCAGTACTGTAGTTACTACTGGTAGAGATGGGGCCTCAGTACTGTAGTTACTACTGGTAGAGAGGGAGCCTCAGTACTGTAGTTACTACTGGTAGAGATGGAGCCTCAGTACTGTAGTTACTACTGGTAGAGATGGGGACTCAGTACTGTAGTTACTACTGGTAGAGATGGAGCCTCAGTACTGTAGTTACTACTGGTAGAGATGGAGCCTCAGTACTGTAGTTACTACTGGTAGAGATGGAGTCTCAGTACTGTAGTTACTACTGTTAGAGATGGAGCCCCTCAGTACTGTAGTTACTACTGGTAGAGATGGAGCCTCAGTACTGTAGTTACTACGGATAGAGATGGAGCCTCAGTACTGTAGTTACTACTGGTAGCGATGGTGCCTCAGTACTGTAGTTACTACTGGTAGAGATGGAGCGCCTCAGTACTGTAGTCACTACTGGTAGAGATGGGGCCTCAGTACTGTAGTTACTGCTGGTAGAGAGGGAGCCTCAGTACTGTAGTTACTACTGGTAGAGATGGAGAGCCTCAGTACTGTAGTTACTACTGCTAGAGATGGAGCCTCAGTACTGTAGTTACTACTGGTAGATATGGAGAGCCTTAGTACTGTAGTTACTACTGGTAGAGATGGAGAGCCTCAGTACTGTAGTTACTACTGGTAGAGATGGAGCCTCAGTACTGTAGTTACTACTGGTAGAGATGGACCCTGAGTACTGTAGTTACTACTGGTAGAGATGGAGCCTCAGTACTGTAGTTACTACTGGTAGAGATGGAGCCTCAGTACTGTAGTTACTACTGGTAGAGATGGAGCCTCAGTACTGTAGTTACTATTGGTAGAGATGGAGCCTCAGTACTGTAGTTACTACTGGTAGAGATGGAGCCTCAGTACTGTAGTTACTACTGGTAGAGATGGACCCTCAGTACTGTAGTTACTACTGGTAGAGATGGAGCCTCAGTAATGTAGTTACTACTGGTAGAGATGGACCCTCAGTACTGTAGTTACTACTGGAAGAGATGGAGAGCCTCAGTACTGTAGTTACTACTGGTAGAGATGGAGCCTCAGTACTGTAGTTATTACTGGTATAGATGGAGCCTCAATACTGTAGTTACTACTGGTAGAGATGGATCCTCAGTACTGTAGTTACTACTGGTAGAGATGGAGCCTCAGTACTGTAGTTACTACTGGTAGAGATGGAGCCTCAGTACTGTAGTTACTGCTGGTAGAAATGGAGAGCCTCAGTACTGTAGTCACTACTGGTAGAGATGGGGCCTCAGTACTGTAGTTACTTCTGGTAGAGAGGGAGCCTCAGTACTGTAGTTACTACTGGTAGAGATGGAGAGCCTCAGTACTGTAGTTACTGCTGGTAGAGATGGAGCCTCAGTACTGTAGTTACTACTGGTAGAGATGGGGCCTCAGTACTGTAGTTACTACTGGTAGAGATGGACCCTCAGTACTGTAGTTACTACTGGTAGAGATGGAGCCTCAGTACTGTAGTTACTGCTGGTAGAGATGGAGCCTCAGTACTGTAGTTACTACTGGTAGAGATGGGGCCTCAGTACTGTAGTTACTACTGGTAGAGATGGACCCTCAGTACTGTAGTTACTACTGGTAGAGATGGAGCCTCAGTACTGTAGTTACTACTGGTAGAGATGGGGCCTCAGTACTGTAGTTACTACTGGTAGAGATGGAGACTCAGTACTGTAGTTACTACTGGTAGAGATGGAGCCTCAGTACTGTAGTTACTACTGGTAGAGATGGAGCCTCAGTACTGTAGTTACTACTGGTTGAGATGGAGCCTCAGTACTGTAGTTACTACTGGTAGAGATAGAACCTCAGTACTGTAGTTACTACTGGTAGAGATGGAGCCTCAGTACTGTAGTTACTACTGGTAGAGATGGAGAGCCTCAGTACTGTAGTTACTACTGGTAGAGATGGGGCCTCAGTACTGTAGTTACTACTGGTAGAGATGGAGCCTCAGTACTGTAGTTACTACTGGTAGAGATGGAGCCTCAGTACTGTAGTTACTACTGGTAGAGATGGGGCCTCAGTACTGTAGTTACTACTGGTAGAGATGGAGCCTCAGTACTGTAGTTACTACTGGTAGAGATGGAGCCTCAGTACTGTAGTTACTACTGGTAGAGATGGAGCCTCAGTACTGTATTTACTACTGGTAGAGATGGAGCCTCAGTACTGTAGTTACTACTGGTAGAGATGGCCTCAGTACTGTAGTTACTACTGGTAGAGATGGAGCCTCAGTACTGTAGTTACTACTGGTAGAGATGGAGCCTCAGTACTGTAGTTACTACTGGTAGAGATGGGGCCTCAGTACTGTAGTTACTACTGGTAGAGAGGGAGCCTCAGTACTGTAGTTACTACTGGTAGAGATGGAGCCTCAGTACTGTAGTTACTACTGGTAGAAATGGGGACTCAGTACTGTAGTTACTACTGGTAGAGATGGAGCCTCAGTACTGTAGTTACTACTGGTAGAGATGGAGCCTCAGTACTGTAGTTACTACTGGTAGAGATGGAGTCTCAGTACTGTAGTTACTACTGTTAGAGATGGAGCCCCTCAGTACTGTAGTTACTACTGGTAGAGATGGAGCCTCAGTACTGTAGTTACTACTGGTAGAGATGGAGCCTCAGTACTGTAGTTACTACTGGTAGCGATGGAGCCTCAGTACTGTAGTTACTACTGGTAGAGATGGAGCGCCTCAGTACTGTAGTCACTACTGGTAGAGATGGGGCCTCAGTACTGTAGTTACTGCTGGTAGAGAGGGAGCCTCAGTACTGTAGTTACTACTGGTAGAGATGGAGAGCCTCAGTACTGTAGTTACTACTGCTAGAGATGGAGCCTCAGTACTGTAGTTACTACTGGTAGATATGGAGAGCCTTAGTACTGTAGTTACTACTGGTAGAGATGGAGTCTCAGTACTGTAGTTACTACTGGTAGAGATGGAGAGCCTCAGTACTGTAGTTACTACTGGTAGAGATGGAGCCTCAGTACTGTAGTTACTACTGGTAGAGATGGACCCTGAGTACTGTAGTTACTACTGGTAGAGATGGAGCCTCAGTACTGTAGTTACTACTGGTAGAGATGGAGCCTCAATACTGTAGTTACTACTGGTAGAGATGGAGCCTCAGTACTGTAGTTACTATTGGTAGAGATGGAGCCTCAGTACTGTAGTTACTACTGGTAGAGATGGAGCCTCAGTACTGTAGTTACTACTGGTAGAGATGGACCCTCAGTACTGTAGTTACTACTGGTAGAGATGGAGCCTCAGTACTGTAGTTACTACTGGTAGAGATGGAGCCTCAGTACTGTAGTTACTGCTGGTAGAAATGGAGAGCCTCAGTACTGTAGTCACTACTGGTAGAGATGGGGCCTCAGTACTGTAGTTACTTCTGGTAGAGAGGGAGCCTCAGTACTGTAGTTACTGCTGGTAGAAATGGAGAGCCTCAGTACTGTAGTCACTACTGGTAGAGATGGGGCCTCAGTACTGTAGTTACTACTGGTAGAGATGGACCCTGAGTACTGTAGTTACTACTGGTAGATATGGAGAGCCTCAGTACTGTAGTAACTACTGGTAGAGATGGAGTCTCAGTACTGTAGTTACTACTGGTAGAGATTTAGCCTCAGTACTGTAGTTACTACTGGTAGAGATGGAGCCTCAGTACTGTAGTTACTACTGGTTGAGATGGACCCTCAGTACTCTAGTTACTACTGGTAGAGATGGAGAGCCTCAGTACTGTAGTTACTACTGGTAGAGATGGGGCCTCAGTACTGTAGTTACTACTGGTAGAGATGGACCCTCAGTACTGTAGTTACTGCTGGTAAAGATGGACCCTGAGTACTGTAGTTACTACTGGTAGAGATGGAGCCTCAGTACTGTAGTTACTACTGGTAGAGATAGACCCTCAGTACTGTAGTTACTACTGGTAGAGATGGAGAGCCTCAGTACTGTAGTTACTACTGGTAGAGATGGGGCCTCAGTACTGTAGTTACTACTGGTAGAGATGGACCCTCAGTACTGTAGTTACTACTGGTAGAGATGGAGCCTCAGTACTGTAGTTACTACTGGTAGAGGTGGAGCCTCAGTACTGTAGTTACTACTGGTAAAGATGGAGCCTCAGTACTGTAGTTACTACTGGTAGAGATGGATCCTCAGTACTGTAGTTACTACTGGTAGAGATGGAGCCTCAGTACTGTAGTTACTACTGGTAGAGATGGAGAGCCTCAGTACTGTAGTTACTACTGTTAGAGATGGAGTCTCAGTACTTTAGTTACTACTGGTAGAGATGGGGCCTCAGTACTGTAGTTACTACTGGTAGAGATGGAGAGCCTCAGTAATGTAGTTACTACTGGTAGAGATGGGGCCTCAGTAATGTAGTTACTACTGGTAGAGATGGAGAGCCTCAGTACTGTTGTTACTACTGGTAGAGATGGAGAGCCTCAGTACTGTAGTTACTACTGGTAGAGATGGAGAGCCTCAGTACTGTAGTTACTACTGGTAGAGATGGAGCCTCAGTACTGTAGTTACTACTGGTAGACATGGGGCCTCAGTAATGTAGTTACTACTGGTAGAGATGGAGAGCCTCAGTACTGTAGTTACTACTGTTAGAGATGGGGCCTCAGTACTGTAGTTACTACTGGTAGAGATGGAGAGCCTCAGTACTGTAGTTACTACTGGTAGAGACTGGCTGCTCTGACTGACTGACTGGACTTGCTGCTCTGACTGACTGGACTGGCTGCTCTGACTGGACTTGCTGCTCTGACTGACTGGACTGGCTGCTCTGACTGACTGGACTGGCTGCTCTGACTGACTGCTCTGACTCTGACTGGACTGGCCGCTCTGACTGACTGGACTGGCTGCTCTGACTGACTGGACTGGATGCTCTGACTGACTGGACCGGCTGCTCTGACTGACTGACTGGACTGGCTGCTCTGACTGACTGACTGGACTGGCTGCTCTGACTGACTGGACTGGCTGCTCTGACTGACTCGACTGGCTGCTCTGACTGACTCGACTAGATGCTCTGACTGACTGGACTGGCTGCTCTGACTGACTGGACCGGCTTCTCTGACTGACTGGACTGGCTGCTCTGACTGACTGCTCTGACTCTGACTGGACTGGCCGCTCTGACTGACTGGACTGGCTGCTCTGACTGACTGGACTGGCTGCTCTGACTGACTGGACCGGCTGCTCTGACTGACTGACTGGACTGGCTGCTCTGACTGACTGACTGGACTGGCTGCTCTGACTGACTGGACTGGCTGCTCTGACTGACTGGACTGGCTGCTCTGACTGACTCGACTGGCTGCTCTGACTGACTCGACTGGATGCTCTGACTGACTGGACTGGCTGCTCTGACTGACTGGACCGGCTTCTCTGACTGACTGGACTGGCTGCTCTGACTGACTGGACCGGCTGCTCAGAGACTCTGAATCTCTAGAGGCCATTGGACACATGGAAACCCACCCAGGAGACGATAATCCAGGGGTCGGAGAATAGTATAGTGTGGATATAGTCACACGCCTGTTGTCACCCAGACAGATAAGTGGTACTGAGAGAGAGGAGAGTTGCTGTTTTGGTCCAAGTTCAAGAATAAGACTTGCAGTCCTACCTTGGCCCTCGGCTGTCTCAGGAGCTGAACAGCCAGGACTCCAGCCGCAGCTACCCCATCCCACACACACACAGCCTGGTGGTGCTTTAGCACTTAACAGGGATTTATTGTCCTCTCAGCAATCGGTCCAGCCGATGAGATCAGATGAGATCAGCAGGGTTTAATACACAGCAGCCTCTCCTCTCTGACCAGGACCTGATACCACAGCAGCCTCTCCTCTCTGACCAGGACCTGATACCACAGCAATGGACATGAGAGTGCCAGTGTACAGGGCAGGGCTGGGGGACCAAGTGTACAGGGCCAAGCACCTGGGGTCTGTGGCATCAGCTGGGCTTATGACATAACGCTATGAATGTCCGACGTAGCATGCACTAGGTCAGACCAGCCCATTATACCTGTTGCACCACCCAGACGTAACATCCAGACGGGTCCTTCCTTCTGCTGCACCCGGGTCTAGATCCTACACTCGGTGGACAGGCATAGGTTTGAAACTCAGCGCCATCCATTGTGGACAGGGTAGCCTAGTGGTTAGAGTGTTGGACTAGGAACTGAAAGGTTGCAAGTTCAAATTTCTGTGCTGACATTGTACAAATGTCCCTGAACAGGCAGTTAACCCACTGTTCCTAGGCTGTCATTGAAAATAAGAATTTGTTCTTAACTGACTTACCTAGTAAAAAATACATATATTTTTTAAATAAAATAAATTGTCTGCAGTGTGTGTGTGTGAGCGTTCCTCATCTCTGTGTAACAGTATACCTTCCGTCCCTCTCCTCGCCCCTATCTGGGCTTGAACCAGGGACCCTCTGCACACACAACAGCCACCCACGAAGCATCGTTACCCATTGCGTCACAAAAGCCGCGGCCCTTGCAGAGCAAGGGGAAACACTACTTCAAGGTCTCAGAGCGAGTGACGACACCAATTGAAACGCAATTAGTGCGCACCCCGCTAACTAACTAGCCATTTCACATCGGTTACATCTGCTCTCTGCCTGCCTGTCGGTCTGGCTGTCCTCAGGTGATTGATCCTGACCCCTGACCCCAAGTTAGAACAGCTCCAGATTACAGTGTTAGGATCAGTGATAGAGCCACTGTCTCAGTGAGCCAACCAACCTTCATGCTGTTACCTGAGGAGACCTGGGGATGTGACAACCGTCTGGACTACTGCACGATTTCCCAAACTAGGTCTAGATGGGTGCACATTTAGGTTCTTGCCCCAGCACAACACAGCTGATTCAAATAATCATAACTTGATGATGAGTTGGTTATTTGAGTCAGCTGTGTAGTGCTAGGGTAAACAACTAAATGTGCACCCATGGGGGGGTGGCGAGTTTGGGAACCCCTGGACTTCTGCACCTTATAGACATGTGAAATGAAACCTGGCCCAATAATGTAAATAGTATAAATATGGTTGACAGGACTCATGTCTGGTGCCTGAATTGTTAAAGAGTGTGTGAGTGGATATGTGCATGTGGAGGTGTGATTGTGTGGACTTACCACTGACATTATTTTGGTTTGTTAGGTAGGAAAAGAGATGCCAATGCATAGGTGGGGTGAGGACATCAGAGGACTGTGTGACTCGTGATGTAATTCCTGGCCAAGTGTGACTCATGGTTTTACTCCTGGCCCAGTGTGACTTGTGGTGTAACTCCTGGCCCAGTGTGACTCATGGTTTTACTCCTGGCCCAGTGTGACTTGTGGTGTAACTCCTGGCCCAGTGTGACTCATGGTTTTACTCCTGGCCCAGTGTGACTTGTGGTGTAACTCATGGCCAAGTGTGACTCATGGTTTTACTCCTGGCCCAGTGTGACTTGTGGTGTAACTCTTGGCCCAGTGTGACTTGTGGTGTAACTCCTGGCCCAGTGTTTCATCTCATTGGCGGTATTAATCTAAGTCTTCCGTAAGCCTACTGCATTAAGGCTACCTCTAAATCTGTTGATTCAGCTTCTTTACCAGTCAGAGGTTAATGGAGACATAGGCCTGCTTCAGGAGGAATTGTGATAATGATATCGTAAATGCATTCTGATGCCCTATATATCTCATCTAGAGGCAGGGGGCACAAAGTACCTGGGGGACTAAAGAAACAAATGATTCTCTGCTAAAATCTGGGTAAAAGATTAAAAGGAATGTGAGTCCTATTCATTACATTTAGTAATTCCTTTCTTTTCTAAAGTCTACCAACCTTGCCAGCAGGCTTGCCAGCTAAGAAAGTTAGACAAGCTACAGTGCATTCGGAAAGTGTTCAGACCCCTTGACTTTTTCCACATTTTGTTACATTACAGCCTTATTCTAAAATGGATTAAATCATGTTTTTATCAGTCTACACACAATACCCCATAATGACAAATGAAAACAAATTTTGAAATTTTTGCAACTTTATTCAAAATTAAAAACAGAAATACCTTATTTACAAAAGTATTCAGACCCTTTGCTATGAGACTCAAAATTGAGCTCAGGTGCATCCTGTTTCCATTGATCATCCTTGAGATGTTTTTACAACTTGACAACAGTCCACCTGTGGTAAATTCAATTGATTGTACATGATTTGGAACGGCTGTCACGACTTCCGCCCGAGCTCGGTCCCTCTTCTTGTTCGGGCGGTGTTCGACGGTCGACGTCACCGGTTTTCTGACCATCATCGCTCCCCTTCTCATGTGTTTTGTTAGTTTTGTCTAATTGTACACACCTGTTGTTAATTTCTCCCAATCACGCACCTGTTCCTTCCCCTCTTCCCATTGTGCGTGATTGTTTGGAATTATCCGTTTGACTTCGTCACCTGACTCTTTCTACAACAGAACTACCGACATTACAACGGCACACACCTGTGCCTTTTCTGGTCTCACAGTTGACAGTGCATGTCAGAGCAAAAACCTAGTCATGAGGTCGAAGGAATTGTCCGTAGAGCTCCAAGACAGCACAACAACCTTAAGCACACAGACAAGAAAACGCATGAGTGGCTTTGGGACAAGTCTCTGAATGTCCTTGAGTGGCCCAGCCAGTGCCCGGACTTGAACCCGATCAAACATCTCTGGAGAGACCTGAAAATGGCTGTGCGCTAACAGATTTTGAGAGGATCTGCAGAGAATAATGTGAGAAACTTCCCAAATACAGGTGTGTCAAGCTTGTAGTGACATACCCAAGAAGACTTGAGGCTGTAATCACTGTCAACAAAGTACTGAGTAAAGGGTCTGAATACTTATGTATTCAGTTTTTTTTATTTTTTTTTTATACATTTGCAAACATTTCTATAAACCTGTTTTTGCTTTGTCATTATGGGGCATTGTGTGTAGATGGGTGAGGGAAAAAAACGATGTAATCAATTTTAGAATAAGGCTGTAACGTAATAAAATGTGGAAAAAGTCAAGGGATCTGAGTACTTCCCAAATGCACTGTAGCTACTCTAACTTGATAGCCTGAAATGGCTTTTGGTAGCTAGTTATGAGGCTAGCTAAAGCCAACTTCATAAAATTGCTATGTGGCTAGTAGTATTACAGAAAAACAACAACATATATTTTTTATTATGATTATTTTTTAAACAGGACACATCTGAGGGGGCACGTGCCCTTGTGCCCCCTACGGGCATGATGCCTCTGCCTAGTTGAAAATGTACTGGGGCCTTCTATCACTCAAATGCATGGCTTTTTATGACCTTTTCCCATTGCAGCACCAGAGTGTAACCAGTGATTATGTTAATGTAAGCTCTGCTGTTATTTTGGGGGAAGTGTGTTTTTATCACCCAGGGTGACACTAAAGATGTGTGAAGAGGAGAATCAACAACTTCTGCATAATCAAAACAGTTGCTTTGTGAGAAAGTGTTAACCCTGGATCTTAATGCATTGTCCCAGTTAGCCATTGTTATGTAAAGGAAACCATGTAGCCATACCAAACATTACATATCATACTACTACTATACTAATTTGGTATCCCTGAATTACGTTTCCTATGTTACGTCTAGTCTATAAGACCAGGCTGTTATGATATGTCCCTGCTCAGCTCTACAGTATCAGGAACATTGGCAGGGATACAGTAGCCTACACATGTGGAAACACACATCTCCACTTATCCACTGCTGCCTCTGGGTGGGAGGGCCAGACCCCCTCAACACCACTGGTCCCGAGCTTTGAGAACGCACACGGGTGAGGGAGGAGACACAGACTTGACGTCAAGAAAACCCTATATCGCGTTGTGCCCTTCTTTATATAAATCTCGCCGCGGAAGAAATCCCATTATAACATTAGAGAGAGACCGATTTACGGGATTACACGCGCTCACATTGTTCAGAGACCTCAACAACCAAACAGCCTCTTTCTTTCCCATCTCGAGGATTTAACTGTCTACCGGCACTAATGCGTGACTTCCACTAATGTGGGACAACTTTGCTCTTAGCTCTTGATGAACTCTTATTCCTGAGTTTGGACGTTCGGTTGTATCCAGTCTTCATCCGTTTCACTCAATTATGGATTTGTAGGATTTATTTTACTTTCTGAGAATTCTTTGGAGATTCTCATCTGTTCCATTATTTGTTTTATAGTCCAGTCCCATGTTTTTTTTTTTCAGCGCTCTTTTATTTTTAACGGGTGAGTTTTATTAGTTTGATTTATTTTATTATCTTATCATCATGCTGTTGAGCATGCGACGACATAGTCTGCGGCTGCAGCACCAACTCCACCAGTGGAGCATCAGTGATACCGGGAGGCACCTATCATACAGCCTCACGTCTCCCGCGTCCATGTCCCGCTCCAAATCCTGTACGAACTCCGCCGGGGAATCGGATGTGAGCCGCGACAGCTGGGCCTCTTTAGACTCCACAGACTCCGTGATCTCCACTGAGTCTACAAGGAATACCGGCGGCAGCTCGAGAAGGTTTCGCGTGGTGCTGCTGGGCACCAGAGGGGTCGGTAAATCCGCGATTGCCAGCATCTTCGCTGGAGCGGCGGACAGCATGGACAGTGACGAGTGCGAGCTCTATGGAGGTGAATGAATTACAATGCGCTTGATAATAAGGAAAACATGTTTTATAGGGTAGGCCAATATTATGACTTAGTGATGGACGTATTTAATGCTTTTGTGCGTAATGGGCACATAAGGAAACATCCACTTGGCTCCTTTTTACGCATCTGCCTTACATTAATATAAAAGTAAGATGCTTGAACAATTCTATTTGTATGAATCTAAATGTCGATGTTGGTTGTGAATGTGGTTCTTAACACTGCTTGTTTTGTTTTTCAGATGAGGTGTGTGAGCAGACCATCACAGTGGATGGAGAGAAAGCCACAGTCACTCTAGTGGACAACTGGGACTCAGAGGTAAGAGAGACACTTCTAACGTTTACTTGATGAAACTCTAGTCTGTAGGCCTAGTCTCAACTCTGTCTGTGTGTGTTTTTGCCATATGCTAACAGTTTGTTTACATATCACAGCTCTAACATAGTCTCTATTTGTGTTCCCTTCAGGATGAGGGAGGGTTGTCTCAGGACCAGTGTATACAGACAGGCGATGCGTACCTGCTGGTCTACTCTATAACTGACCGGTCCTCCTTCCTGCAAGCCTCAGAGCTACGTATATCCCTCCGCCAACACCGCCCTGCCCACCACACGCCAATCATCCTGGTGGGAAACAAGTGTGACTTGGTCCGCCGCAGAGAGGTGTCAGTTACCGGTGAGATTAGAGGCACAGGTTTGGTGTGTGTGTGCATGCGTGCACATGTGTATATGTTACAGAAGGCTGTGGATGAGCTATGGTGAATGATAGTGTTTCTGAGTTTCTCGGCAGCTATCTGACTGTGTGTGACTGTTTTTCTCTCCAGAGGGCTGTGCGTGTGCTGCAGTGTTTGACTGTAAGTTCATAGAGACATCAGCAGCGATGCAACACAACGTCTGGCCAGCCTTCCATGGCATCGTACAGCAGCTTCGACTACGCAGAGACACCAAGGAAAACAACGACCACCGCAGACACACACACTCACACACACGCCGCGACAGCATATCCAAGAAGGCCAAACGCTTCCTGGACAAGATGGTGGCCAAGAACAATGCCAACGCCGCATTCCATCTGAAGTCCAAATCCTGCCATGACCTTTCAGTGCTCTAAGACCCAGGACACACACACAACCCCACCCCTACTGCCGTCTATATTAGACTGACCCCTCAAAACGATTGCCCCATTCGCCAGCCTCTGTGACGGTCTGGATAATCAACCAATGGACATGCAGTGTTCTGACAATCTCAGCCGACAGAGAGATTGAAAAAGGAAAAGAGAGAGAGGAGCTAGATAATTAGTGATCTCTAATCCTTTTAGGGTCAATGAGAGAGATGTTCATTCCTGTCCTTTTTTCATCCCTCACTGAGACTCTCTCCTCTCTCTCCTCTCTCTCTCTCTCTCTCTCTCTCTCTCTCTCTCTCTCTCTCTCTCTCTCTCTCTCTCTCTCTCTCTCTCTCTCTCTCTCTATCATCCCTCACTGAGACTCTCTCCTCTCTCTCTCTCTATCATCCCTCACTGAGACTCTCTCTTCTCTCTCTCTCTATCATCCCTCACTGAGACTCTCTCCTCTCTATCATCCCTCACTGAGACTCTCCTCTCTCTCTCTCTCTCTATCATCCTTCACTGAGACTCTCTCCTCTCTCTCTCTCTATCATCCCTCACTGAGACTCTCTCCTCTCTCTCTCTATCATCCCTCACTGAGACTCTCTCCTCTCTCTCTCTCTATCATCCCTCACTGAGACTCTCTCCTCTCTCTCTCTATCATCCCTCACTGAGACTCTCTCCTCTCTCTATCATCCCTCACTGAGACTCTCCTCTCTCTCTCTATCTATCATCCCTCGTTCTCTCTCCCAAGTGCTTTAACTAGGTTATCCGGACAATTTGAAGCCTGATACAAGGAGTTTGTATGTCCGTGGTTTTGTACATAGTCCTATCTGTCCGATTGAGATAACTGATAATCTGCACTGCTCATCTTGTGTATGTTCTGCTATGTGTGGATATTTTCCATTGGTTTTGTTTAGCAGTGGAATAAAATCCATATTTTCTTTAAAATGTCATTTCATTCACTTGTTGTCTTTGTCTTGCTAGACTCCAATAACATCACACACACAAACATGCTATTGGAACATCACTCAGCAGGTGACACAGAGCAGTTATCCTCCCCTCAGAGGTTACTCTGTGTGTGTGTGTGTGTGTGTGTGTGTGTGTGTGTGTGTGTGTGTGTGTGTGTGTGTGTGTGTGTGTGTGTGTGTGTGTGTGTGTGTGTGTGTGTGTGTGTGTGTGTGTGTGTGTGTGTGTGTGTGTGTGTGTGTGTGTGTGTGTGTGTGTGTGTGTGTGTGTGTGTGTGTGCCCACCTGGATGATTGACACTGACCCCCATAGAGACCTGGGATTGGGGCCAGGGCAGTAGCGTGTGTGAGAGAGGGATAATTAGGCTACCTTCAGCCAGAGTGTGTTTGGGGTCCAGCGGGGAATGAGAGAGCCATGTCTGGATTAATGACTGACTGGAGAGGGCTGCCTTTAGAAACACTCCAACTGATGAAGGGAAACTGGACACACAGACATGTCTTGTACAGTGGCATCTCACGTTGTGAGAAGTGAGTGAGTTATCAAGGTAACATCCTGGTGGAGGAGTCAAGAACCAGGAAGGGGATAGATAGCAGCCTGATTAAATTGTATTTGTCTGTCTGTGTGTGTGTCAGGGGCATAGGCATGGGTGGGCTGGGGTGGACACAGGCCCACCCACTGGGGAGACAGGCCATGCCAGGTCCACCCAATTCGATTGAGCAAAAACAAAAAAATGCAGGCCTACCCACAAAAAAATGTGGGACTATTCCCATGGTGTATGTGTATGTGTGCATGCGTGTGTATTTGTGTTCCTTATCTCAGAGGCAAGGTAGATTAGGTTGATATCCTAATCTTGTTTCAGTACTTTAACACTGATTGATCAAAGTAGACAATTATCGATTATGGATCACCTACTGAACGAGTCAGCAGGGAGATGAATACCTTCATCCTCATCATCATTGAAGGGTTTGCAGGATGGCAGCACTATTACTGACCAACCTTTCATGGAGGGACAGAGAACTACAGAGATATGGGTTTGTAGTTATACATTTGCGTAATTCTCAACTAACCACATGGTACCTTTAGTTTAGACCAGTGGTTTTGAACTTGTTTATTTATTTTTTATTTTAGATTTCTTTAACTAGGCAAGTCGGTTAGAACAAATTTTTATTTACAATGACGGCCTACCCCGGCCAAACCCGGACGACGCTGGGCCAATTGTGCGCTGCCCTATGGGACTCCCAATCAGGGCCGGATGTGATGCAGCCTGGAGCCTTTTGAATCTTCTTGTGATGATGAGTGCACAACACCAAGTCAGCGACTGTAAATACCACCAGATCAACTGGCCTGTCTGACTATTTGGGAAACAGTTCCTTATTCCACCAATCAGCACACGGTATCAGGTCATTATCACAGGGGACCTGTCAGAGGTTTGTCCCTCTGTGTGAGAAGCAGTCATATCTGTGTCTGAGCTAAGCTCCTCTAAACAGCTTACTACTAGACATTCTCAGACAGGAAGCAGTTCATAAAGTCAAAGGTTAAAGTCCGCTTTGAGTGAGAAACTTTTCCAGTCCTTTTGAATCCCCACCTCCACCCTTCCAGATTGTTCAGTCTGCCTGCTGGTTCTGACTGTGTGGTGATGAGTCCAGTAACCAGTTGTATGGTTCTACAGAGATGAGCCTTTAGCTTGTAGTAACAGGAAGAACTCTAATAGGGGCTTAGCACTGAATATTCATACATACATTACAACCTACAGTACTTTTGGTTCCTGTGTCCTGTTCATGGTTGCCATTCTGTGACGATCATGTTATATTATACTATAATAATGTTATATTAATTTATTACATCCCTTAGTTACACTCACTTCTCCTGTCCCCCTGTTTCTCTATTGGCCCGGCCTGTTGTAGGGGCGGGGAGATTAGACAATGATTAGGTTCAATAAAGTATTGCATGTTAATGTTGAGTTAACGTTTGACCAGGCTGGATGGGGCAGTAGTGATCACACTACAGTCGAAGGAGAGAAACGGGAAGGTATGTCTCTCCCTCTTCCTCTCTCACTCTTCCTCTCACTCTCTCTCTCTCTCTCTCTCTCTGTGTCTTTTTCTGTGTCATCAATGTTGAGTCGAAGCCTGTATCTGTTGGTTATTTCTGTTTTCTGTATGCGTGTTTAATATTGAGCATTTTCCGCGAAGGGATTTCTTTTGGGTGTGTGCTGTGATCTTGACTTGACTTTGCCTGGGCCTGTGTGTATATATGGCATCTTGAAGTCTGTGTTATTAAGCACCACAGTCCTGGGGCCTCTGGAGCCTCTGGAGCCTCTGGGCTCTGGGTCAGACACAGGGGCCTGGGTTTGATCAGTCTGGCCTGGTCTGGTCTTGGGGGCAGAAAGACACTAAAGGTCACTCAGTGTCGGCCTTCTAGAGACAGGCCAACATCAGGCCTCACACAAAGTTTGAAAAATGCCTTCTACAGGTTGAGATGAATCTGTTTTATAAGGGAGACATGTCCCAACATGTCAGAGTAGTGTGTTCCCTTTAGTCCTCCATCTGGTGCTTGTCTGGGAGTGCCGGTTTGCTGTGTTATGATCCCCATGTGTTGTGCATGATTAGTTATGCTGGCGTGTGCCAGTCAGCCAATCAGTCAGTCAGCAGGGACAGAGCTCCTGGAGACACAGAGAGTGCAGAGAGCCAGCGGGAGAGAGATGTAACAGGTGACTAACAGAAGACAATTTGTGTTTTAGGAGAAGGTCGTAGCAGTAGGTAGATAGTGAGACAGGTAATGGAAGTTCTAGGTAGGCACCACAGGCGGCTGGTGGCACCTTAGTTGGGGAGGACAGGCTCATAGTAATGGCTGGCATGGAGTAAATGGAATGGTATCGAACACATCAAACACATGGTTTCTATGTGTTTGATACCATTCACTCCATTCCAGCCATTATTATGAGTCCTCCTCCCCTCAGCCGTCTGTGGAAGGGGAGTTAAATGGAGAGTCAGGTGGAGCGTATCGTGCTGTGAGCGAAGCAAAGGTCGTCTGCAGCGGCAAGCCTCAAAGTCACATTCACACTCTTAATATCCCCCTATCACCTCTCTCTGCCCTCTGCAAGACTGGTCACACACATAGACTCACATGTACTGGACACACTATAGACTCACATGTACTGGACACACTATAGACTCACATGTACTGGACACACTATAGACTCACATGTACTGGACACACTATAGACTCACATGTACTGGACACACTATAGACTCACATGTACTGGACACACTGACACAGATAGAGAAACAAGTAAAACACACTGACACAGATAGAGAAACAAGTAAAACACACTGACACAGATAGAGAAACAAGTAAAACACACTGACACAGATAGAGAAATGGGTAAAAGTGTCACGTATACTCTAGGTCATCAGGCTGCTGATTATCCCACACACCTGTCACCATCGTCTCGCGCACCAGCGCCTCATGACACTCACCTGGACTCCATCACCTCCTTGATTACCTTCCCTATATCTGTCACTCCCCTTGGTTCTTTCCTCAGGTGTTATTGACTCTGTTTTCATGTCGGTGCGATGTTTGTGTTTCGTGTTTATTGTTTTGTTTATTTATTAAAACATTCACTCCCTGTACTTGCTTCCCGACTCCCGGCGCACATCGTTACAAAAACACAATGACACAGATAGAGAAACAGGTCAAACACACTGACACAGATAGATAAACGGTAAAACACACTGACACAGATAGAGAAACAGGTAAAACACACTGACAGTTAGAGAAACGGGTAAAACACACGGGCACAGATAGAGAAACGGATAAAACACACTGACACAGATAGAGAAACGGATAAAACACACGAACACAGATAGAGAAACAGGTAAAACACACTGACACAGATAGAGAAGCAGGTAAAACACACTGACAGATAGAGAAACGGGTAAAACACACTGACACAGATAGAGAAACGGGTAAAACACACTGACACAGATAGAGAAACGGGTAAAACACAGAATGTCCTTTCCTTGCTGATGTCCTGTAGCCTGTCATGGAGACGTGTACTTAACAGAATGTCCTTTCCTTGCTGATGTCCTGTAGCCTGTCATGGAGCTGTGTACATAACAGAATGTCCTTTCCTTGCTGTGTGCATAACAGAATGCATAGCTGTGTGCATAACAGAATGTCCTTTCCTTGCTGATGTCCTGTATCCTGTCATGGAGCTGTGTACATAACAGAATGTCCTTTCCTTGCTGATGTCCTGTAGCCTGTCAAAGAGACGTGTACATCAAAAGGCTGACGTTTTGATTGTGTGTGTTATGGAGTATATTTACATGTTAGTCATTTAGCAGACGCTATTATTCAGAGCTATTTACAATTAGTGCATTCATCTTAAGACACTGTAGCCAGGTGAGACAACCACACATCACAATCAAATCAAGTACATTTTCCCCCAACAAAGTATTTATCAGCAAAGTCAGTGTTCGTGGAGAAAGAGAAGTGCCTTTTTTGGGGTGGGGTTTCAGATGTTTTCGAAAGATGGTCAGGGACTCTGCTGTATATATATATATATATATATATATATATATATATATATATATATATATATATATACATACACAGTGCCTTCGGGAAGTATTCAGACCCTTTGACTTTTTCCACATTTTGTTACATTACAGCCTTATTCTAAAATGGATTGAATACATGTTTTTCCTCATCAATCTACACACAATACCCCATAATGACAAAACAAAAACAGGTTTTTAGAAATGCTTGCACATTTATTAAAAATAAAAAACAGAAATACCTTATTTACTTAAGTATTCTGACCCTTTGCTATGAGACTCAAAATTGAGCTCAGGTGCATCCTGTTTCCATTGATCCTCCTTGAGATGTTTCTACAACTTGAATTGAGTCCACCTGTGGTAAATTCAATTGATTGGACATGATTTGGAAAGGCACACACCTGTCTATAAAAGTTCCTACAGTTGACAGTGCATGTCAGAGCAAAAACCAAGCCATGAGGTCAAGCCAAATTGTCCGTAGAGCTGCGAGACGGGAGTGTTTCAAGGCACAGATCTGGGGAAGGGTACCAAAACATTTCTGTAGCGTTGAAGGTCCTCAATAACACAGTGGCCTCCATCATTCTTAAATGGAAGAAGTTTGGAAACACCAAGACTCTTCCTAGAGCTAGCCGCCTGGCCAAACTGAGCAGTCGGGGGAGAAGGGCCTTGATCAGGGAGGTGACTAAGAATCCAATGGTCACTCAGAGCTCCAGAGTTCCTATGTGGAGCACTCCACCAATCAGGCCTTTATGGTAGAGTGGCCAGATGGAAGCCACTCCTCAGTAAAATGCACATGACAGCCCGCTTGGAGTTTGCCAAAAGGCACTTAGAGACTCTCAGACCATGAGAAACAAGATTCTCTGGTCTGATGAAACCAAGATTGAACTCTTTGGCCTGAATGCCAAGCGCCACATCTGGAGGAAACCTGGCACCTTCCCTACGGTGAAGCATGGTGGTGGCAGCATCATGCTGTGGGGATGTTTTTCAGCGGCAGGGACTGTGAGACTAGGAAAGATCGAGGCAAAGATGAACGGAGCAAAGTACAGAGAGATCCTTGATGAAAGGTCCTGAGCGCTCTGGAGCAGGTTAAGACAGGACAATGACCATTAGCACACAGCCAAGACAATGCAGGAGTGGCTTCGGGGCAAGTCTCTGAATGTCCTTGAGTGGCCCAGCCAGAGCCTGGACTTGAACCCGATCGAACATCTCTGGAGAGACATGAATATAGCTGTGCAGTAACGCTCACCATCCAACCTGACAGAGCTTGAGAGGATCTGCAGAGAGGAATGGGAGAAACTCCCAAAATACAGATGTACCAAGCTTGTTGCGTCATACCCAAAATGACTCAAGGCTGTAATCGCTGCAAAAAGTGCTTCAACAAAGTACTGAGTAAAGGGTCTGAATACTTATGTAAATGTGATATTTCCGTTTTTTATTTGTAATAAATTAGCAAAATGTTTATAAAAACCTGTTTTCGCTTTGTCATTATGGGGTATTGTGTGTAGATTGATGAGGGGGGGGTTGGGGAAACAATTTAATCAATTTTAGAATAAGGCTGTAATGTAACAAAATGTGAAAAAAGTCATGGGGTCTGAATACTTTCCGAAGGCACTGTGTATATATATATATTTCTAAGATTGACAGGTGTGTGGGTGTGTGTTGTGAATCCTCATAAGTTTTTTTAGTGAAGGAGTGTCAGTAGAGATAAGAATTGGCTCTCAGTAGATGTATTCTGTTCCTCATATCTGTCTCTGTCTCTCTATGACTGTGCTGCTGTTGGGGCAAGGAGGGGCTCACAGACGGACACTATTTCAATCTACAGTAATACACACACACCTTTAGGGTGTTTTTACTCTCTCTGTTCCCCCACCCTAAGCTGTTATTTCAGGCTCTGAGGTCACTGTCATGGGGGGGTCGCACACCTGAGTGACCTTTCACTAACGAATGAGTCACGTCTGGAGGGGGAGGGGTGTGTGGTCATCCAGTCATCTTCAACAGGGAATAGTTACTCTAGATAGCCTATCTACCTGTCCCCTCTCTGAGCTTAAAGGGAATAGTTCCTCTAGATAGCCTATCTACCTGTCCCCTCTCTGAGCTTAAAGGGAATAGTTACTCTAGATAGCCTATCTACCTGTCCCCTCTCTGAGCTTAAAGGGAATCGTTACTCTAGATAGGCTATCTACCTGTCCCCTCTCTGAGCTTAAAGGGAATAGTTACTCTAGATAGCCTATCTACCTGTCCCCTCTGAGCTTAAAACTCCCATGTATGGTCAGACATGGCTGCCGTTGGCTCAAACATTCGGTTTCTAGCCAGGGGGCGGGGTTTTCTGGTTGAGTGGGAGGAGTCCTACACATGAAGGCCATTGACTTCCCCATCAGCTCAAAGTCTTTCTGATAGAGAGAGATAGTGTGGCCCTGACAGGGACAGTTGGACTACAGTACACTCCCTTAGTGGATCCCTGTTAGTGATACTAAGAGAGAGCCTGTTTGCCCTTGACTCTAGTCCTTCAGGTGAATTAGTAACAGACTCTACTACCAGCTCCTGTACCAAAGGGAATGTGCTAAAAAACTAACCACCACTTCTTACCACTGGTGGACCCCTACACACACACACACACACACACACACACACACACACACACACACACACACACACACACACACACACACACACACACACACACACACACACACACACACACACACACACACACACACACACACACACACACACACACACACACACACACACACACACACCTAGACCAGGGTTTCCCAAACTTGGTCCTGCCGCCCCTGGGTGCATGTTTTGGTAGTTGCCCTAGTACTACACAGCTGATTCTAATAACCAACTCATCATCAAGCTATGATTATGTTTCCCAAACTCTCATCTTCACACAACAATGTTACACTGACACAAACAAAGGACCAACCCTATTCAGGAACCAAATCCTAGAGGATGGGCTGGTGCGCTGTAGTCAGAGTGCTAGGGAGGGAAAACAAAACGTGCACCCAGGGGTGCCCCAGGGACGAGTTTGGGAAACCCTTACCTACAAAACCTCTCATTGACAAAAGGTTTATTACAGTCTACCTCTGTGTATTCTAATCCTCCTCCATCTCCACCCCCTCCTCTCCCTCTCCTCTTCCTCCTCTCCTCTTAGAGTCTCGTCCCTGAAGCTCATCATGGCACATCCCACAATGCACCTGCTGCTGCTAAGCCTCCTCATCGCCACCGTGAGTTCACTCCGACCTCAAACATTTTAAGTTATTCTGTATTATTCTATATACATGAACTCTTACGTTGATATTTGACTGTCACTGTTTGAGGAGTGAGTCTTCTCTGGGTTCTGTTCCGGTTTGTTTCTGCTAGGTGAGCTTTGGCTCTGGTTGGCATGGAAACGAGCCACTGGGCGTTGTGCCGCTCTCTGTGACTTATTAGCGTAGCTGAAAGATTGCATGAAGGACAGACACACAGGCTCACGCAGGCCAGACAGTCTCCTTCAGTGTCAATCTGTGGAGTCGGTCAATGAGTAACTGTCCTTCTGCAAGGAGAGAGAGAACGTCTACCGCATGCTATAGTGTCTGTCCTTGAGAACACCAAGGGTTTTACATTTTCATTACAGCCCAATACTGGCACACCGGATTCAACTAATCAAGGTGCTCATTTATAGTTGAGTCAGGAGTGCAAGTACTGGGCTGGTGCAAAAATGTGAAACTCTGGAGCTTTTCAACGACTGGAGTCCAGGAACACTGGTCTACTGTATATTCATCACATGTGTTGTGATAGGCTGCTGGGAAAGGCCTGGAGAAGGGACCACTGGAGAACAAGGTTCTAGACGTACCAGAGAGGACACCTGTACCCTACGCCCTCTACCAGGTAACACAAACACACACACACCTGTCCCCTTAATCTCTTGTCTTTGTATTAATACATTCTCTCTCCGTCTGCAGTTCCAAGCGTCCCACTTCGAGGTTGATGGGTTCAGATTGACAGGAGAGACTGAAGGAAAGATCAGCATCTCAGAGGACGGCTGGCTCTACCTGGAACAGACCCTGGACTGGGCCCACACACAGACACATACTCTGGAGGTGACACACACATACACACTGTAGAAGTTAACACACACACTGTAGAAGATAACACACACAGACACACACTGTAGAAGTTAACACACACATACTGTAGAAGATAACACACACAGACACACTGTAGAAGTTAACACACACAGACACACACTGTAGAAGTTAATACAAAGACACACACTGTAGAAGATAACACACACAGACACACACTGTAGAAGTTAACACACACACACTGTAGAAGTTAATACACAGACACACACTGTGGAAGTTAATACACAGACACACACTGTAGAAGTTAATACACAGACACACTTTGGAAGTTAATACACAGACACACACTGTGGAAGTTAACACACACAGACACACACTGTGGAAGTTAATACACAGACACACACTGTAGAAGTTAATACACAGACACACACTGTGGAAGTTAATACACAGACACACACTGTGGAAGTTAATACACAGACACACACTGTAAAGGTTAATACACAGACACACACTGTGGAAGTTAATACACAGACACACACTGTAAAGGTTAATACACAGACACACACTGTGGAAGTTAATACACAGACACACACTGTAAAGGTTAATACACAGACACACACTGTGGAAGTTAAAAACTTCTTCAGGATTGGTGGGTCCCCCACGGGATGGTTGAGCTAACGTAGGCTAAAGCATTTAGCATGAGGTTGTAAGTAACAAGAACATTTCCCAGGACATAGACATATCTGATGTTGGCAGAAAGCTTCAATTCTTGTTAATCTAACTGCACTGTCCAATTTACAGTAGCTATTACAATGAAAGAATACCATGCTATTGTTTGAGGAGAGTGCACAGTTTTGAACATGAAAAGGTATTATTAAACCAGTTAGGCACATTTGGGCAGTCTTGATACAAACATTTTAACAGAAATGCAATGGTTCATTGAACCAGTCTAAAACTCATACACTCATACAATCTAAATTGCAGCTGGAATAATACATGATGGCTTTTCTCTTGCATTTCAAAGATGATGGTACAAAAAAAATACAAAAGAACGATTGTTTTTTTCTTTGTATTTTCATTTACCAGATATATTGTGTTACATTCTTCGACATTCTTTTCAAATTTCCACAAACTTCGAAGTGTTTCCATTCAAATGGTACCAATAATATGCATATCCTTGCTTCAGGGCCTGGGTTACAGGCAGTTAGATTTGGGTATGTCATTTTAGGTAAAAGATTTAAGAAAATGGGTCTGATCCTAAAAAGACAAACACTATAGAAGTTAACATACACAGACCACACAATGTAGTAGTTAACATACACATGATACAAGTTAGTATTTGATGTCCATCCAAGTCATGGATGTGGATAAACAGGAGATGATGTGGAAACCGTCCACTAGGGGCAACAGTGAGTGCTGTTACCTTCAAGTAGGTTTTGGCATTGCGCATTGCGGACGAGGATGGTGGATGGGCGTAAGCATCTGCCTCTGATTCCAAAGGTTGCATGTTCAAATCCAGCAATCGAAAGTTGTTTCAGATTTTTAAAAATGAAGCCTATCCCAAACCTTAACCCTTACCTTAACCATTCAGAGTTAATGTCTAACCTTCAGAATTTGGAGTTAATGCCTAAGCTTATACGTCAAAATATGACGTTTGAGAAACATGGATGAACGTCTAATTCTGACGTGAGACTGTAAGAGCTGGTAGGTACAGACACACAGTCTTATAGGATCTGTAACATACCATAGGTTTACATATATACACACACTGTCGATTCACAGATCTGACAAGTATCTGCATACATACACAATTACATTTTGTACAGACCCACACACACATCCCAGCTTCATGTTGTTGTTGTTGTGTTGTAGCTGGAGGCCTTAGTGGGTTCAGAACCAGTAGAAGGTCCAGTCAGCATTACCATCAACGTGTTGGACGTCAACAACCACGCCCCCTCCTTCAACCAGACTGACTACATTGGCATCGTCAAGGAACGTACCCCCGCAGGTCTGTCTGTCTGGCACTCTGTCTGACTGACTGTCTGTCTATCCATCTGTCTGTGTGCTCATTATGTGTGTGTGTGTGTTGCAGGTGTTCCATTTGCGCGTGTGTTTGCTACTGACCTGGACGACCCAGAGTCTCCCAATGCCCATCTGAGTTACACCCTGGTCTCCCAGATCCCCAACAGAGACAACACCCTGTTCTTCCAGATCAACTGCAACACAGCAGAGATTTCTACTACTGCCGAGGGTAACACACACACACACACACACACAAACATATGCACGCAGGCGCACACACACAAGCACAAACGCATGTACGCAGGCACACACACACACTCCCGGAGAGCCCCAAAGTGCACACACATAGATCATCCCAGATGTTGTGGTCCCTAATCTCATCCTGTATGAGTGCTAATCTGTGAGTTCTGCATCCTTTAATCTCACACCAGCCCAGATTACCACAACTCAACTCTCGTGCTCCAGATTAGCACATCAGATTAACACATGCTTGGTGTCAGATTGACCACATGTACCACGTGATTATATATTATTATACTGTTTACAGCTGTGTGTGTGTGTGTGTGCTCCTGCAGGAGAGCGTCTGCTGAAGGCCAGAGAAGGTGTTATTCATTCCAGAGGAGGGGACTTCAGTGATTCTTTGAAGAAGAGGTTTGATGACTTCTGCACCCCCACAGAGGACATCCCTTATGAACTCAACCCCTTCTACAGCTGTGTGCAGAGAGCAGGTCTGTGTGGACTGCACTATATTTACCTGCAGTTTTAGATGAAACTATAAAATCACCATTGTCAGGTAAGCCTGACCAAGACGGTCCAATAGATAGATGATTGAGTCCATAGCAGACCACAAGGGGGACGGATAAAGATAAAAAGAGGAGGGCATTTCAGAGAGGAAGGAAATAAAGCAGAGCACATGCAGACACTTGGAAACATGTCAGAGAGAGAGAGGGGATAAAGAGAGAGATAAGGATAGAGAGAGCGAGAGGGATAGATAGATTCATTCAAGTGATTAAGACTGATTAAGAGATTAGTGGTGTGATTGAGAGACTGCTGAACAGAACCTCCTCTACATAATGTTGTTGAGTTCAGCTGTGGCCACTGGCCAGAGCAGCCTGACCTCTCACCTCTGACCCCTGTGTTATCACACAGAGACCCCCAAGGTCACGCTCAGATATTCCGGTATAGTGCACTACTTTTGTCCAGGGCCCTATATAGTGCACTACGTTTGGCCAGTTCATCCATAGACATACAGGACGACAGTCAAACACAGTGTGCCATATGGGAAATAGGGCATCATTTGGGGCTGTCTTTTTCTGTGGTGCCTGTCTATTGACTGTGAATGGTCCTGTTTCATCCTCTGTGGTTGTAGAGTCTCGGAGGCTGAACCCTCTGGAAGACCCAGACTTCACGCTGCTTGTGCGTGTGGAAGACATGGGTGGGGAGTCGGTGAACGCTCTCAACGGTAACGCGAGGGTTAAAATTGTGGTGCAGGAGAACCTGTGGGTCAATCCTGGACCGATCAACATCAGAGAACAGTTGAAAGGGATTTACCCCATGCCCATCGGCAAGGTACGGCAGGGGTGGAGATCACACTCACACAATCACTATAGGTGTCCCAGTACCTAACTAAGGAGTCTGTTCAGAAAAACACCAAGGACCTAAGAAAATATCAAGGACCTAATGAGGCTGTTTATAAAACACTAAGGATGTAAGGAGGCTGTTTAGAAAACACTATGGACGTAAGGAGACTGTTTAGAAAACACTATGGACGTAAGGAGACTGTTTAGAAAACACTATGGACCTAATGAGGCTGTTTAGAAAACACTAAGGACGTAAGGAGACTGTTTAGAAAACACTAAGGACGTAAGGAGACTGTTTAGAAAACACTATGGACGTAAGGAGACTGTTTAGAAAACACCAAGGATCTAGAGACTGTTTAGAAAACACCAAGGACCTAAGGAGGCTGTTTAGAAAACACATAATCAGCATGCATACCTTAAATGTGATCTCCTATTGACATCACTGCAGGATTAAAGCACAATGTTACATATAAAGCAGTTAAGATACAGTACATATCTAAAGCTGTCTGTCTGTCTGACTGTCTGATGTCTCTCTGCAGGTCCAGTCTAATGATCCCAGTGCCTTCTACAGGCTGGTACAGAAAGAGCGGGAGCTGACGTTCCCCTTCAATGTCACGGAGGAAGGAGACATTCTGCTGACTGAGGAGCTGGACAGAGAGGACAAGGCCATGGTAACCAGCAAGACCTCCTCATCACAATCACTATCTAACACTCTGGTCCCAAGAAGTATTATTTAATGGAGTACTGTCTATCACTGGATAGTTCACATAAAAATAAATGTGTGTGTGTCTGTGTGTGTGTTCCAGTACATCCTGGTGGTGTTTGCTGAGGATAGCTATGGTAACGAGGTAGACCCTCCCCCCTGGAGGTGCAGGTGGTGGTGGACGATGTGAATGATAACGCTCCAATCTGTGAGGAGGAACTCAGTGTGTTTGAAGTGCAGGAGAACGAACCCACAGGTAACTAACTGCTAGATGTGTGATAGGTTGGAGATGTGTGATACACTACACTGCCAAAAGTATATGGACACCCCTTTAAATTAGTGGATTCGGCTATTTCAGCCACACCTGTTCGTGACAGGAGTAAAAAATCGAGCACACAGCCATGCAATCTCCATAGACAAACATTGGCAGTCGAATGGTCCGTACTGAAGAGCTCAGTGACTCTCAACATGGCACCGTCATAGGATACCACCTTTCCAACAAGACAGTTAGTAAAATTTCTGCTCTGCTAGAGCTTCCCCCGGTCAACTCTAAGTGCTATTATTGTGAAGTGGAAACGTCTAGGAGCAACAACGGCTCAGCCGCGAAGTGGTAGGCCACACAAGCTCACAGAACGGGACAGCCAAGTGCTGAAGAGCGTAAAAATCGTCTATCCTCGGTTGCAACACTCACTACCGAGTTCCAAACTGCTTCTAGAAGCAACATCAGCACAAGAACTGTGCGTCGGGAGCTTCATGAAATGGGTTTCCATGGTTGAGCAGCTGCACACAAGCCTAAGATCACCGTGCACAATGCCAAGCGTCAGCTGGAGTGATGTAAAGCTCGCCGCCATTGGACTCTGGAGCAGTGGAAATGCATTCTTTGGAGTGATTAATCACGCTTCACCATCTGTCAGTCCGACGGACCAATCTGGCTACCTGTGGAATGCATGGTGACAACTGTAAAGTTTGGTGGAGGAGGAATAATTGTCTGGGGCTGTTTTTTATGGTTCGGGTTAAGCCCTATAGTTCCAGTGAAGGGAAATCTTAACGCTACAGAATACAATGACATTCTAGATGATTCTGTGCTTCCAACTTTGTGGAAACAGTTTGGAGAAGCCCTTTCCTGTTTCAGCATGACAATGCCCCCGTGCACAAAGCGAGGTCCATACAGAAATGATTTGTCGAGATCAGTGTGGAAGAACATGACTGGCCTGAACAGAGCCCTGACCTCAACCCCATCAAACACCTTTGGGATGAATTGGAACACAGACTGCGAGCTAGGCCTAATCGCCCAACATCAGTGCTCAACCTCACTAATGCTCTTGTGGCTGAATGGAAGCAAGTCTCTGCAGCAATGTTCCAACATCTAGTGGAAAGCCTTCCCAAAAGAGTGGAGGCTGTTATAGCAGCAAAGGGGGGACCAACTCCATATTAATGCCCATGATTTTGGAATGAGATGTTTGACGAGCAGGTGTCCACATACTTTTACATTTCATTGACCCTGATGTGCATTCCATAAATGTATGAAAAGTACCATATCTTGTGACTGATGTTAGGACTGTGTTGTGACTGATGTTAGGACTGTGTTGTGACTGATGTTAGGACTGTGTTGTGACTGATGTTAGGACTGTGTTGTGACTGATGTTAGGACTGTGTTGTGACTGATGTTAGGACTGTGTTGTGACTGATGCTAGGACTGTGTTGTGACTGATGTTAGGACTGTGATGTGACTGATGTTAGGACTGTGTTGTGACTGATGCTAGGACTGTGTTGTGACTGATGTTAGGACTGTGTTGTGACTGATGTTAGGACTGTGTTGTGACTGATGTTAGGACTGTGTTGTGACTGATGTTAGGACTGTGTTGTGACTGATGTTAGGACTGTGTTGTGACTGATGTTAGGACTGTGTTGTGACTGATGTTAGGACTGTGTTGTGACTAATGTTAGGACTGTGTTGTGACTGATGCTAGGACTGTGTTGTGACTGATGCTAGGACTGTGTTGAGACTGATGTTAGGACTGTGTTGTGACTGATGTTAGGACTGTGTTGAGACTGATGTTAGGACTGTGTTGTGACTGATGTTAGGACTGTGTTGAGACTGGTGTTAGGACTGTGTTGAGACTGATGTTAGGACTGTGTAGAGACTGGTGTTAGGACTGTGTTGAGACTGGTGTTAGGACTGTGTTGAGACTGGTGTTAGGACTGTGTTGAGACTGGTGTTAGGACTGTGTTGTTATATCAAAGGTATGTGTGTTCAGAGCTGAAGCATTCTAATAGTAACTCATATAACCTGTGTGATTGGTTCCTGTGGGTTCCAGGCAGCCCAATCGGAGATCTGATGGTGCATGATGCCGATGACATCAACACACCCAACGCACTGCTCTCCTATTCACTGGTGTCCCAAAGCCCTTCCTCCGTCTTTACCATCGATGGCATCAGCGGCCGTATCCAGGCCAAGCAGATGCTCCAACGCAGAGACGCAACAGAGTACCACCTCACTGTCAGAGTAAACGACCCAGGTACATGCACACACACACTTAACCTTTGTCTAAAAGTTTGAACAGCACAGACACGTGTTTGCTTCTATGGGCCCTCACATACTGTTGTGTGTCTTTGTCAGTTTTCAGCACAGAATGTAAGGTCCTCATCAAGGTTATCGACATCAACAATGAGCTGCCCATCTTCGAGATGAATGACGTGAGACATACCTGAGACACACACCTGAGACATACCTGAGACACACACCTGAGACACACACCTGAGACATACCTGAGACACACCTGAGACACACACCTGAGTTTCATAGATGCTTTAGTTGGTATGGGTTGTTGACCTGTGACCTTTAATATTGTCTCTCTCTCGCTCTTGCTCTCTCTCTCTGTCTTTCCCTCTCTCTCTCTGTCTCTCCCTCTCTCTGTCTCTTTGTAGTATGGTAGTCACAACCTGTCTGAAGACACAGCTCTAGGCCACACCCTCCTGACAGTGAAAGCCACAGACGCTGACGACCCTGGAACAGGAAGCTCCCACATCGAGTTCCACATAACCGCTGGCAACGAAGACGGAGTTTTCGCCATGGAGACAGACAACAATGGGGAGGGCAGGCTTGTCGTTGCTAAGGTAACTTCATACTGGAAGACACCTACGGAAGGTCAGATTTTGATAGGTGACGATAAAGATGGTAAGCTGATTCTAGATCTATGGTTGTAGTGATTATTGAAAGAAACGTCCACCAGCAGCCTGAAACAAACCCACACAAACGCTTCCATTTTGCTTCAGAATGCTCACAGATCTCTCTCTCCCTTCCTCCCCATCTGCCTCCCTCCCCCTTCCCTTCTCCCTCCCCCCTCTGTCTCTCCTTCCCCCTCTTTCTCCAGCCTCTGAACTATGAGACTGCTTCCTCCTATAAGCTACAGATTGATGCTCGTAACCCAGAGCCGCTGGTGAACGGTCTCGAGTACGGCGCTGAGTCGTCCGCCGTCGTCTCGGTGGCGATCAGTGACGTTGATGAGGCTCCAGTGTTTGCCATGGACATTCTGGATGTCACGGTGCCAGAGGACACCAAGGAGGGAGCTACGCTGCTCAAAATAGACGCCAAGGACCCAGAGGGCAAAGAGATCCTGTAATCACATGATGAGAGGGACTGATGTTGCGTGTGTGTTATGGCTCTGATAGTGTATGTTTTGTGCTCTAACTTTGTGTGTGTGTGTATTGTAGGTTCAAGATGGAGGGAGACACTAAGGGTTGGTTGGAGATTGATCCTGCTACTGGAGAGATAAAGATAAAGAAAAAAGCTGTGCTGGACAGAGAGACGGTGGAGGCCTTCCACTTTACTGTTGTCGCCTTCGAGAAAGGTGAAGAACACACATATGTATATTTCGGATTCTTTTTTGACCCACACACTGCCAGTTTGAGTCCAGGTTAGAGAATATCCATAATGAATAATATCTCTCCACCCCCAGCCAATCCAGAGCTGTCCTCAGAGCGTGAGGTGTCTGTGAGGCTGCTGGATGTGAATGACAATGTCCCCAAGCTGACAGAGAACCAGGCCTCCATCTGTGTGAAGAAGCCCCAGCCTATAATCCTGACGGCCCTGGACGCAGACGCAAACCCCTTCGGAGCACCTTTCACATTCAGCCTGGCCCAGGGCAAGAAGTCCCCCAACTGGGACCTAAGCGCTGTGGACGGTACACATTTGTTAGACAAGACTACATCTCCTAGAGATCCTGTCTATTAATGTCCTCCCGTGCTGATGTGGGGTTGTGTCTCTTCCCTTGGTTTCCTGTAGGTACGTCTGCTAAACTGACCCTGAGGAAATCTCCCAGCGAGGACAAAACATTCCTAATCCCCATCAACATCAAAGACAACGCTGGCATGGGCATCACACAGAAGTTTGAGGGTGAGTGGTAGCCAGTTGTGTGTGATAGCACACATCACACACAAGACCGTGTAGCTGTGAGTGGGTGTCTTTTACCAATGTGTATTTGTCTCTGATGTGTGTTCACCCTACAGTGCGAGTGTGTAACTGTACAGAGCTGGGATACTGTTTCACCGAGCCGGGCGTTCATGCAGGGGTGTTAGGAATGCCCACCACCATCGGAATCCTGGCTGGAACTGTCGGATTCATCGGTGAGTAACAGGCGCTGTTGTTCACTGGTGTCGTTGCTATCTACTGCACTTTAAGGGAAGAGGGCGGAATGGTACAATAGAGGAACTAAGACCTAACTGTAGCATCAAACTTTGTATTGTTGTTGATAGTTGTTGTTATTTTTGACTAATCTCTCGTGGACAGACTAATCGAGTATCTAACGCAATTACGCAGGATTTTAGTTCTGGGTTTCCGATGTGATTTTTTGACTGTTATTGATGGGTGATGTCACTTCCTCCCTAGCCCTGGTCCTGATCATCGCTTTCCATCGTATAAAGAAGGACAACCAGAAGAAAGCCTTGCTGGGAGAAACGGACGCCATTCTCTAGAAACACATGAGATAGCATGTGTTTGTTTAATTGTTATATTTCTGAAGAACATATCTACTTTATATGTTATAAATACTACCTGGTCTCGTCATAATCATGCGCTCATGCAGCTCAATAACTTATTTCCCCTGTCAGTGAATTTTGTCTGTATTTAGAATTTAGACTGTTCATTCTCAGCTAGTGTGTCTTGACTGGCTGTGTGTGGTGGTTCAAACCCTCCATTTCAAGCTGCTTGCTGTAATTGTGTAGATTGTTGCTCAGAGACTTAGTTCACCGTTTGCCTCTGACTGTTATTTGTAGTTGATACTGTCTTTACACTGACACTCCATTATGTTTTTTGATGAGGCCTGATATCAGTGAAGATGCTAGCTAGCCAAGGGTTAAATTAGGACAGTTCCACCACATTAGAATGGGAGAAAGACTGCATACAGTAAAGAGTAGAAATGACCATGGAAAGACAACCGATGTTGGAGACAGTTCCAACACCTAAACATCCCTCAGTTTAACCCTTGGTGTTAACTGTTTGACAAGCCCAGTGTAAATGAGTGCCTGGTGAATACCTGAGTGTGTACCAAGGTTATTATATTTTTTTTATATCTCTATTGATTTTTATTTGAAATTCAGTTTAGTTACCATTCGGTTTCAGACTTGATTTACTAGTTTTTATTCTGTTTCAGTACGATAAAAAACATATTTTGTTTTTATATTATTCAGTTTTAGTTTGTTGTAGTTTTAGTTGTAGTTTCAGTTGTATTTTTTGTGTTAGGGACAGAAAGTAGCCTCAAGTGTCCTTATGCTAGGGGCCATGTATGTGTTGTAGGACTATAGAAAGGGTACTCAAGTACTATTTGAGATGTCACACACATTTCCTCGGTGGCAAAAGTCCTGGTGGATATTTTCATTTATCGGCGTAGTAACAAACCCCCACCTTGCAATCCATGTGACACCAAACTGTTCAAACCGTTCACACCCTTCTTGTTGGTAGAGAGAATCATTTGTAGTTTTAAAGCTCATTGTCGGCAATTCTACATATTATTCACGTATTACGCGTGTTCATATGATACCGGGAGTCGAATCCTCACCGAATTACAAAAATAAAATCTCCCCGTCTTTATCCTGAAATTCTTTGTGGGTGCTGTACAGATGAACTTTGAGGTGGTTATACCTTATATCCTGTTCCATACATGCTGCCAGCCAGCAGGATACCACCCTGCATCTCACTGCTGCCAGCCAGCAGGATACCACCCTGCATCTCACTGCTGCCAGCCAGCAGCATACCACCCTGCATCTCACTGCTGCCAGCCAGCAGCATACCACCCTGCATCCCACTGCTGCCAGCCAGCAGCATACCACCCTGCATCTCACTGCTGCCAGCCAGCATCATACCACCCTGCATCTCACTGCTGCCAGCCAGCATCATACCACCCTGCATCCCACTGCTGCCAGCCAGCAGCATACCACCCTGCATCTCACTGCTGCCAGCCAGCAGCATACCACCCTGCATCTCACTGCTGCCAGCCAGCATCATACCACCCTGCATCCCACTGCTGCCAGCCAGCAGCATACCACCCTGCATCCCACTGCTGCCAGCCAGCAGCATACCACCCTGCATCCCACTGCTGCCAGCCAGCAGCATACCACCCTGCATCTCACTGCTGCCAGCCAGCAGGATACCACCCTGCATCTCACTGCTGCCAGCCTGCAGCATACCACCCTGCATCCCACTGCTGCCAGCCAGCAGCATACCACCCTGCATCCCACTGCTGCCAGCCAGCAGCATACCACCCTGCATCCCGCTGCTGGAAGTGGTGTTGGAGGGCCAGTAGGGGGCACTTTTCCCTCTGGTCTAAGGAGATCCCCAGGGCAGTGAAGGGGACATTGCCCTGTGTAGGGTGCTGTCTTTTGGATGGGATGTTAAACTGGTGTCCTGACTCACTGTGGTCATTAAAATCCCATTACTTATCGTAAGAGTAAGGGTGTCATGGCAAAATCCCCAACCTGGTCCCATTCCCATCATGACCACCTAATCACTCCCCTCATTCCTAATTGGCATATATCACTTAGTTGATGTGTGGTGAGTGTTCTGGCACAAAAATGGTTGCCGTGCATCACCCAGGTGGGTGCTACACATTGGAGGTGAGTTTCCCCTTACAATGTAAAGCGCTTGGACTACCTCGGTTGGTAGAAAAGTGCTATATAAATCCAATAAATGATTATTAGATTCTGACACTACAATACATTTGCTTATGTCCTTTCCAGCAATGTACTCTAAATAATCCCATACAGGGCTTTGTCTTTTGCAACCAACCACTGCTGGTGTTGTGTTTGCTGCTGCCATTGTTCACGCTCCTCATGCTTCGTGCTCGCCCTCAGATTTCTTCCGTTAGCTAGCGATGCAGCGATGCACCAGCTAGGACTATTTGAAACATTGCCATCTACTGGCAGCATTTACCCTCCAGATTCAGAAGTTCGAAAACCCCATTAGAGGAAAGAGGAAGCTTCAAAACCCTATTAGATTTTTTAAGTTTAGAAGAAAAAACTGAACATAATTCATGATGGTTTTAATTATATTTTAGTTTGTTTTGCAGTCAAAGATAATAGTTTCAGTATAGTTTTAGTTTTAGTTTTTCAGTTTTCATTGTTTTTTTTTACATTTTCGTTTCAGTTTTTGTTCACTATTATAACCTTGGTGTGTGCAACACAGTAATGGAAAGAGGAGTGGGGAAAATGTCTATCTGAATAAAGGCTATCGGGACCTACTGCTTTTGAGTAAAATTGTGTGCTTTGGGCTGAGAGAGGATTATAATAGTATGTGCATTTGTGTGCGCTTTGGGTTGAGAGAGGAATGTACGTGCGTGCAAATGTATGTTTCTGACAGGTGAGTGATGAGGTAACTAATAACCATTAAAACTTCTACTCTGGTCATAACGGCAGAGAACAGTCTGTCACGTTGACTGTACAGCAGCAGCTTTTTATACCTCTGTGAAAAGGCTTCTGATGAGGAAAACTCATAGGTGGTATTTAAGTGGTATAACACTTTTTTTTTTTTTTTTGTGTCTACCTGTCATTCTGTTCTCAATGCTACTGAACTGAATGATGATGACTCGTCTCAGAGAGAGAGAAAGAGAAAGAGAAGAGAGAGAAAGAGGGAAGAACTAAAGAGTTTTCTTAAAGGTGCTGGGAGAATGAAAGCAAATTATCTCTCTGCAAATTATTACACAGCTATTCTTTCAAAATAATATTTAGTTATTGTAAGACACCTACTGATGTAATCAGTTAATGGCACCACCTGTCAATGATGTTAGAGGTTGGAATTATTCTGATTTAAATGGTTTCTTTGTCCAGATCCGTCTACACTTGTAAGATATCCAGACACAATGTGCGTCTGACTACCTCTGGAGGTGGGCAGGATGATCTGATCACAATCAGATCACAATGTGCCTTTTGAGATCCTGTGGGCTATACTCGGCCTTGTCTCAGGATGGTAAGTTGGTGGTTGAAGATATCCCTCTATTGGTGTGGGGGCTGTGCTTCGGCAGAGTGGGTGGGGTTATATCCTGCCTGTTTGGCCCTGTCCGGGGGTATCGTCGGACGGGGCCACAGTGTCTCCCGACCCCTCCTGTCTCAGCCCCCAGTATTTATTTTGCAGTAGTTTATGTGTCGGGGGGCTAGGGTCCGTCTGTTATATCTGGAGTATTTCTTCTCTTATCTGGTGTCCTGTGCGAATTTAAGTATGCTCTCTCTCTCTCTCTCTCTCTCTCTCTCTCTCTCTCTCTCTCTCTCTCTCTCTCTCTCTCTCTCTCTCTCTCTCGCCATCATCTCTCTCTCTCTCTCTCTCTCTCTCTCTCTCTGAGGACCTGAGCATTAGGACCATTCCTCAAGGCCTACCTGGCCGTGCTGCTTCTCCAGTTTCAACTGTTCTGCCTGTTTTATGAACATTTTAAAATCTTGTCCATGTTCTGTTATAATCTGCACCCGGCACAGCCAGAAGAGGACACAGCCTGGTTCCTCTCTAGGTTTCTTCCTAGGTTTTGGCCTTTCTAGGGAGTTTTTCCTAGCCACCGTGCTTTTACACCTACATTGCTTTCTATTTGGGGTTTTAGGCTGGGTTTCTGTACAGCACTCTGTGACATCAGCTGATGTAAGGGGGGCTTTATAAATAAATTTGATTTGATTTGATTGTCTAAAAATGTGGGCACAATCAGAATGTGGACAAGATCAGGACAAAATACGCAAGTTAGAACCAGGTATAAACGGGCCTAGTGTATTTGTGGAGACCGAGGCAGAGTGTAGTTTAGGTTTCAGAGCTCATAAAGTGCATCTAAGCATCAGACTTCTTCTATTGTTTACACCTGGGTCTACTCTGCTCTCGTAACCTGGTAACGCATTCCACAACAACAGACCCAAACACACCCAAAGGGAGACAGAGAGACACCGAGACAGAAGAGATGAAGTGATAGGATGTCATTACTGTCACAAAAGACAAATGTGTGCAGGTCAGTGTGTGTCATCACAGCTTCTCATGACCATCAACTGACCTCTGATCTCTCCGCCCACGCAACACATATCACCAGACCGACCGTTACAAGGATGTCCTTTAACTGTGTGGTGTGTGTGCATGTGTGTGTGTGCATGTGTGTGTGTGCATGTGTGTGTGTGCATGTGTGTGTTTTTGTTTGCCAGTTTGTGTGCGTTTGTGTGTTACAAATTCCTATTCAACTTACAAAATCACCACCAACACTGACACGCTGTTCAGCAAGACACGAGTCTACATGTTTGTTTTGTATTTGTTTCACAAGAGTTTCGTTTTCAGAAAAAGAATACAACACGTAGCTAGCTACCAGAGCAAAACTGCACCTGTAAAATTTCCTCATGTAACTGTGACATGGCCCGAGGATTTCCTGTAAAGACATTACGAACACAAGTGACGAGCAGTGTGTGTGTGCAAAGGGGTTAGCCAGGGGACAAGGATGTGACATAACAGGAAGAGCCTCCTCCACCCCGTCACCGTCGCTGTTCCACAGGGAGATAGCAGGATATCGCAGGTCTCATGAGAGAGAGACCCACGCACACAGAAACAAGATGATGTTTACTATTAGTTAGGCACGAAGAGGTGTCAGAGCGTGGAGTTTGGGCTGTGTAGACACAAACCTTCAGGTAAACTCTGATCTGTGATCAGTAAATAACCTCCCACTGGTGCGTTAGTGAGTGATGGTGGAGCGTTCTCCTTCAAGTTGTTCCCGTAGCAACACCCACTCCTCCACTCCTGACAGGAAGTGGTGATGCGTGAAGTGATGTGTGAGCGTTCCAGAGTGGAGCATCTGTTTCTGTGACTCAGTCCTTCTCACACACTCACACTGCAGGGCCACAATCCAGAATCACATTGGATCCCAGCAGGGAAGTTCTGGAGCGGTAACACAGGGGTCAACACAGCCTTCTACTACTGGGCCTGTTCTTGCTCTGAATGGGTGTTGGTTACTATCAACTCAATAAATAAACATCACAACAACAAATCAAATTGTATTTGACACATGCGTCATAGGCAACAGGTGTAGACTAACAGTAAAATACTTACTTACGGTTCCTTTTCTAACAATGCAGTTAAACAACCTTTTTTATAGAAATAGTGACACGAGGAATAAATGAATACCATGGCTATATACAGGGATTACCAGTACAGAGTCGATGTGCAGGAGTAGATACAGTTGAAGTTGGAAGTTTACATACACTTAGGATGAAGTCATTAAAACTCGTTTTTCAACCACTCCACAAATTTCTTGTTAACAAACTATAGTTTTGGCAAGTCCGTTAGGACATCTACTTTGTGCATGACAAAAGTAATTTTTCCAACAATTGTTTACAGACAGATTATTTCACTTATAATTCACTGGATCACAATTCCAGTTGGTCTGAAGTTTACATACACAAAATTGACTGTGCCTTTAAACAGCTTGGGAAATTGCAGAAAATGTTGTCATGGCTTTAGAAGCTTCTGATAGGCTAATTGACATCATTTGAGTCGATTGGAGGTGTACCTGTGGATGTATTTCAAGAACTACCTTCGAACTCTGTGCCTCTTTGCTTGACATCATGGGAAAATCAAAGGAAATCAGCCAAGACCTCAGAAAAAGAATTGTAGACCTCCACAAGGCTGATTCATCCTTGGGAGCAATTTCCAAACGCCTGAAGGTACCACATTAATCTGTACAAACAGTATAAACCATGGGACCACGCAGCCGTCATACTGCTCAGGAAGGAGACGCGTTCTGTCTCCTAGAGATGAACGTACTTTGGTGCGAAAAGTGCAAATCAATCCCAGAACAGCAGTAAAGGACCTTGTGAAGATGCTGGAGGAAACAGGTACAAAAGTATCTATATCCATAGTAAAACTAGTCCTATATCGACATAATTTGAAAGGCCGCTCAGCAAGGAGGAAGCCACTGCTCAAAAACCGCCATAAAAAAAGACAGACTACGGTTTGCAACTGCACATGGGGACAAAGATCATACTTTTTGGAGGAAAAAGGAGGAGGCTTGCAAGCCGAAGAACACCATCCCAACCGTGAAGCACGGGGGTGACAGCATCATGTTGTGGGGGTGCTTTGCTGCAGGAGGGACTGGTGCACTTCACAAAATAGATGGCATCATGAGGGAGGAAAATTTGGTGGATATATTGAAGCAACATCTCAAGACATCAGTCAGGAAGTTAAAGCTTGGTTGCAAATGGGTCTTCCAAATGGACAATGACCCCAAGCATACATCCAAAGTTGTGGCAAAATGGCTTAAGGACAACAAAGTCAAGGTATTGGAGTGGCCATCACTAAGCCCTTACCTCAATCCCATAGAAAAATTGTGGGCAGACCTGAAAAAGCATGTGCGAGCAAGGAGGCCTACAAACCTGACTAAGTTACACCAGCACTGTCAGGAGGAATGGGCCAAAATTCACCCAACTTATTGTGGGAAGCTTGTGGAAGGCTACCCGAAACGTTTGACCCAAGTAAAACAATTTAAAGGCAATGCTACCAAATACTAATTGAGTGTATGTAAACTTCTGACCCACTGGGAATGTGATGAAAGCTGAAATAAATCATTCCCTCTACTATTATTCTGACAATTCACATTCTTAAAATAAAGTGGTGATCCTAACTGAGCTAAAACAGGGAATTTTTACTAGGATTAAATGTCAGGAATTGTGAAAAACTTTTAAATGTATTTGGCTAAGGTGTATGTAAACTTCCGACAACTGTATGTACATATAGATAGGGGTAACGTGACCAACGCCTTGTCAGCAAACTTGATGATGGTGTTAGAGTCGTGCAAGGACACGCAGTCGTGAGTGAACAGGGAGTACAGGAGGGGCCCCCGTGTTGATGGTCAGCGTGGCGGATGTGTTTTTGCCGTCAGGAAGTCCAGGATCCAGTTTCAGAGGGAGGTGTTCAGTCCCAAGGTCCTGAGCTTGGTGATGTGCTTGCAGGGGACTATGTTGTTGAATGCTGAGGTGCAGTCAATGAACAGCATTCTAACATAGGTATAACTTTTTTCCAGGTGGGTGAGGGCATTGTGAAGTGCATCTGTGGATCTGTTGGGGCGGTATGGAAACTGCAGTGGGTCCAGGGGGACCCGGATTTCAAAGCATTTCATGGCTATAGATGGGAGTGCTGCAGGGTGATAGTCATTTAGACTTTGGCGTTCTTGGGTACAGGGACTATGGTGGTCTGCTTGAAACAAGTTGGTACAGACCGGGTCGGGGTAGGTTGAAAAGTCTTTATCACCTCAGCTACGGAGAGTGAAATCACAGTCGTCCGGAACAGCTGCTCTCATGCATGGTTCAGTGTTGCTTGCCTCGAAGCGAGCATAAAAGGCATTTAGCACGTCTGGTAGACTTGCGACGCTGGGCAGCAAGCGGCTTGGTTTCCCTTTATAATCCTTGATAGTTTGCATGCCCTGCCACATCCGTCAAGCGTCAGAGCCGGCGTAGCAGGATTCGATCTTAGTCCTGTATTGATGCTTTGCCTGTTTGATGGCTCGTCTGAGGTCGTAGCGGAATTTCTCCTTCAAAGCGGCATCTCTAGCCTTTAGCTCAGTGTGGATGTTGTCTGTAAACCATGGCTTCTGGTTGGGGTATGTGCGTACAATCACTGTGGGGACGACGTTGTCGATACAATTATAATGAAGCTGGTGACTGATGTGGTAAACTCCTCAATGTTATCAGATGAATCCCAAAACACATTCCAGTCTGTGTTAGAAAAACAGTCCTGTAGCTTAGCATCTGCTTCGTAGGACCACTTCTGTATTGAGCGTGTCACTGGTACTTCCTGCTTGAGTTTTTTCTTGTAAGCAGGAAGCAGGAGGTTATGGTCTGATTTGCCAAAGGGAGGGCAAGGGGGGGCTTGTATGTGATTTTGTGTGTGGAGTAAAAGTGATAAAGAGTTTTGTTGCCTCTAGTTGCACAGCTGACATGCTGGTAAAATGAGGTAAAATGGATTTCAGTTTCCCTGCATTAAAATCCCCGCCCACGAGAAACGCCGCCTCTGGATGTGCATTTTCTTGTTTGCTTATGGCCCTATACAGCTCGTTAAGTGCAGTTTTAGTGCCAGCATCGGTTTGTGGTGGTAAATAGGCAGCAACCAAAAATAGATGAAAACTCTCTTGGTGAATAGTTTGGGCTGCAGCTTATCATGAGGTACTTTAATTCAGGCAAGCAAAAACTCAAGACTTCCTTAACATTACAGATTGCACACCGGCGGTTGTTAACAAAGACACACACCCTTCGTCTAACCCGAGTGAGCCATCCGGTCTTTCCTCTCCAAAGTAGTCTCGTCAGGATGCCGCCTCGCCTGCCTCTCCTGGGCCGTGGTCCGGAATAAGCACAACGTCCACAGCTGCCTACTCGTTGAAGTAGACATTTTCATCCAAATGGAGGTTAGAACAGTACAATAACACCAGCATAAACACGTAACAACAACACAGTCCAATAGCACCAGCATAAACACGGAACAACAACAGTCCAATAACACCAGCAAAAACACATAGCAACACAGTCTAATAACACCAGCATAAACACGTAACACAGTCCAATAACACCAGCAAAAACACATAACAACACAGTCCAATAACACCAGCATAAACACGGAACAACAACAGTCCAATAACAACAGCAAAAACACATAACACAGTCCAATAACACCAGCATAAACACATAACACAGTCAAAAAAAACACCAGCATAAACACATAACAACACAGTCTAATAACACACTCAGAATGTTACCTGGTGATATGGTGCTGATAGTGATAGACAACATAACACAGTCCAATAACAACAGCATAAACACGTAGCAACAGCACAGTCCAATAACACCAGCATAAACACGGAACAACAACAGCCCAATAACACCAGCAAAAACACGTAACACAGCCCAATAACACCAGCAAAAACACGTAACACAGTCCAATAACACCAGCATAAACACGTAACACAGTCCAATAACACCAGCATAAACACATAACAACACAGTCCATTAACACCAGCAAAAACACATAACAACACAGACCAATAACACCAGCATAAACACATAACACAGTCCAATAACACCAGCATGAACACGTAACAACACAGTCCAATAACACCAGCATAAACACGTAACACAGTCCAATAACACCAGCATAAACACATAACACATTCCAATAACACCAGCATAAACAGATAACACAGTCCAATAACACCAGCATAAACACATAACACAGTCCAATAACACCAGCATAAACACATAACACAGTCCAATAACACCAGCATAAAGACATAACACAGTCCAATAACACCAGCATAAACACATAACACAGTCCAATAACACCAGCATAAACACATAACACAGTCCAATAACACCAGCATAAAGACATAACACAGTCCAATAACACCAACATAAACACATAACACAGTCCAATAACACCAGCATAAACACATAACACAGTCCAATAAAACCAGCATAAACACATAACACAGTCCAATAACACCAGCATAAAGACATAACACAGTCCAATAACACCAGCATAAAGACATAACACAGTCCAATAACACCAGCATAAACACATAACACAGTCCAATAACACCAGCATAAAGACATAACACAGTCCAATAACACCAGCATAAACACATAACACAGTCCAATAACACCAGCATAAAGACATAACACAGTCCAAAAACACCAGCATAAACACATAACACAGTCCAATAACACCAGCATAAACACATAACACAGTCCAATAACACCAGCATAAACACATAACACAGTCCAATAAAACCAGCATAAACACATAACACAGTCCAATAACACCAGCATTAACCCATAACAACACATGCCAATAACACAATTATTAATACATAACACATTCCAATAACACCAGCATAAACACATAACACAGTCCAATAACACCAGCACAAACACATAACACAGTCCAACAACACCAGCATAAACAAGTAACACAGTCCAATAACACCAGCATAAACACATAACACAGTCCAATTACACCAGCATAAACAAGTAACACAGTCCAATAACACCAGCATAAACACATAACACATTCCAATAACACCAGCATAAACAAGTAACCCAGTCCAATAACACCAGCATAAAGACATAACACAGTCCAATAACACCAGCATAAACACATAACACAGTCCAATAACACCAGCATAAAGACATAACACAGTCCAATAACACCAGCATAAACACATAACACAGTCCAATAACACCAGCATAAAAACATAACACAGTCCAATAACACCAGCATAAACACATAACACAGTCCAATAAAACCAGCATAAACACATAACACAGTCCAATAACACCAGCATAAACACATAACACAGTCCAATAACACCAGCATAAAGACATAACACAGTCCAATAACACCAGCATAAACACATAACACAGTCCAATAACACCAGCATAAAGACATAACACAGTCCAATAACACCAGCATAAAGACATAACACAGTCCAATAACACCAGCATAAAGACATAACACAGTCCAATAACACCAGCATAAAGACATAACACAGTCCAATAACACCAGCATAAAGACATAACACAGTCCAATAACACCAGCATAAACACATAACACATTCCAATAACACCAGCATAAACACATAACACAGTCCAATAACACCAGCATAAACACATAACACAGTCCAATAACACCAGCATAAACACATAACACAGTCCAATAAAACCAGCATAAACACATAACACAGTCCAATAACATCAGCATTAACCCATAACAACACATGCCAATAACACAATTATTAACACATAACACATTCCAATAACACCAGCATAAACAGATAACACAGTCCAATAACACCAGCATAAACACATAACACAGTCAACCAACACCAGCATAAACAAGTAACACAGTCCAATAACACCAGCATAAACACATAACACAGTCCAATAACACCAGCATAAACAAGTAACACAGTCCAATAACACCAGCATAAACACATAACACAGTCCAATAACACCAGCATAAACACATAACACAGTCCAACAACACCAGCACAAACAAGTAACACAGTCCAATAACACCAGCATAAAAACATAACACAGTCCAACAACACCAGCATAAACAAGTAACACAGTCCAATAACACCAGCATAAACACATAACACAGTCCAATAACACCAGCATAAACACATAACACAGTCCAATAAAACCAGCATAAACACATAACACAGTCCAATAACACCAGCATTAACCCATAACAACACATGCCAATAACACAATTATTAACACATAACACATTCCAATAACACCAGCATAAACACATAACACAGTCCAATAACACCAGCATAAACACATAACACAGTCCAACAACACCAGCATAAACAAGTAACACAGTCCAATAACACCAGCATAAACACATAACACAGTCCAACAACACCAGCATAAACAAGTAACACAGTCCAATAACACCAGCATAAACACATAACACATTCCAATAACACCAGCATAAACAAGTAACACATTCCAATAACACCAGCATAAACACATAACACAGTCCAATAACACCAGCATAAACAAGTAACACAGTCCAATAACACCCGCATAAACACATAACACAGTCCAATAACACCAGCATTAACACATAACAACACATTCCAATAACACCAGCATAAACAAGTAACCCAGTCCAATAACACCAGCATAAAGACATAACACAGTCCAATAACACCAGCATAAACACATAACACAGTCCAATAACACCAGCATTAACACATAACACAGTCCAATAAAACCAGCATAAACACATAACACAGTCCAATAACACCAGCATAAACACATAACACAGTCCAATAACACCAGCATAAACACATGACACAGTCCAATAACACCAGCATAAACACATAACACAGTCCAATAACACCAGCATAAACACATAACACAGTCCAATAACACCAGCATAAACACATAACACAGTCCAATAACACCAGCATAAACACATAACACAGTCCAATAACACCAGCATAAACACATAACACAGTCCAATAACACCAGCATAAAGACATAACACAGTCCAATAAAACCAGCATAAACACATAACACAGTCCAATAACACCAGCATAAACACATAACACAGTCCAATAACACCAGCATAAACACATAACACAGTCCAATAACACCAGCATAAACAAGTAACACAGTCCAATAACACCAGCAAAAATACATAACACAGTCCAATAACACCAGCATAAACACATAACACAGTCCAACAACACCAGCATAAACAAGTAACACAGTCCAATAACACCAGCATAAACACATAACACAGTCCAACAACACCAGCATAAACAAGTAATGCTTGTATAAACACATAACACAGTCCAATAACACCAGCATAAACACATAACACAGTCCAATAAAACCAGCATAAACACATAACACAGTCCAATAACACCAGCATTAACCCCAACACAATAACACATAACACACATAACACATTCCAATAACACCAGCATAAACACATAACACAGTCCAATAACACCAGCATAAACAAGTAACACAGTCCAATAACACCAGCATAAACACATAACACAGTCCAATAATACCAGCATAAACAAGTAACACAGTCCAATAACACCAGCATAAACACATAACACAGTCCAATAACACCAGCATACACACATAACATAGTCCAACAACACCAGCATAAACAAGTAACACAGTCCAATAACACCAGCATAAACACATAACACAGTCCAACAACACCAGCATAAACAAGTAACACAGTCCAATAACACCAGCATAAACACATAACACATTCCAATAACACCAGCATAAACAAGTAACACATTCCAATAACACCAGCAGAAACACATAACAACACAGTCCAATAACACCAGCATTAAGACATAACACAGTCCAATAACACCAACATAAACACGTAACACATTCCATTAACACCAGCATAAACACATAACACAGTCCAATAACACCAGCATAAACACGTAAAACATTCCAATAACACCAGCATAAACACGTAAAACATTCCAATAACACCAGCATAAACACGTAACACAGTCCAATAACATCAGCATAAACAAGTAACACATTCCAATAACACCAGCATAAACAAGTAACACATTCCAATAACAACAGCATAAACAAGTAACACATTCCAATAACACCAGCATAAACACGTAACACATTCCAATAACACCAGCATAAACACATAACACATTCCAATAACACCACGATAAACAAGTAACAAATGCCAATAACACCAGCATAAACAAGTAACACAGTCCAATAACACCAACATAAACACATAACACAGTCCAATAACACCAGCATAAACACATAACACAGTTCAATAACACCAACATAAACACGTAACACATTCCAATAACACCAGCATAAACACATAACACAGTCCAATAACACCAACATAAACACGTAACACATTCCAATAACACCAGCATAAACACATAACACAGTCCAATAACACCAGCATAAACACATAACACAGTCCAATAACACCAGCATAAACAAGTAACACAGTCCAATAACACCAGCATAAACACATAACAACACAGTCTAATAACACCAGCATAAACACATAACACAGTCCAATAACACCAGCATAAACAAGTAACACAGTCCAATAACACCAGCATAAACACGTAACAACACAGTCTAATAACATCAGCATAAAGAAAATTGCCAATTTATTTTACCTTTATTTAACTAGGAAAGTCAATTAAGAACAAATTGTTATTTTCAATGACGACCTAGGAACAGTGGGTTAACTGCCTTGTTCAGGGGGAGAACGTCAGATTTTTCAGAGGGATTCGATCTTGCAATCTTTCGGTTACAAGTCCAACGCTCTAACCACTAGGCTACCTGTCCCCCACAAAGTACCCTCCTTCCAAACACAACCTTACTTGACTTCAGAAATACACTCATTATGCCAGTAAGACATGCTGAGAATGATAAACACAATACCCACTGACACAAGATGCAGGTATGCACACACACACAAACTAAACACACAAATTCCCACTATCAAAACAGGTCTATAAATCCAAACACATAGATTGGTAACTAAGGACAGAAAAACCTAGGAGAATAACTATCCTGCCTAGAGGTCACTGAATCAAATAAATTAAACACTTGTGCATGCGGACGTCTCAGTCATATTTCTGTTTAAGGGATGTTCCAATAAGGTTCTCTGACTACTAGCTTAAAAATAAAGAAGAGCCGCACACTCTAGGAGCTCAGATGCAAAATATATTTTATGTCCAACGTTTCGACAGGCAAGCTGTCTTCATCAGGGTATAATCACAAACACTGCGGGATGACTCGTTTATATAGTGTCAAAGGACACACACAGGTGTCTGTAATCATGGCCAAATGTGGCCTAATATCATTGGTTAATTCTGAGATATTAAAATGACATACAAAAAACAAATGGATAGCATACGATCATAGATTAAGGCTACATAAGCCTACAAACAATCACAATGGCAAAGTCATAATCACAAGAATGGTTTCAGATCAAAAGTCTATGTTGAGACCGAAGGAGGCGAGGTCTTTAAATTAAAGATCCAGGCAGCCTCTCGTTTAACAATAAATTGTCGAGTCACCCCTCTCCTAGGGAGGGTGACATGTTCAATGCCAATATAACGCAGAGATGAAGTCGAGTGGTTTGCTTCCAAAAAATGGGCATAACTGGGTAAATCAAGTTTTGCACCTAATGGTGCTCACGATGCTTGAGATCGTACTTTTAATTCACGCTTTGTTTTACCCACATAATTTTTACCACAAGGACAAGTTATAAGATAAATAACTGCCTTAGTGGAGCACGTAATAACACCTTTGATTGGGATCTGTTTCCCTGTTTGGGGGTGTTTGAAGGATCTACATTTATAAGTGCCATTGCATTGAGCACAGCCATTACACTAGTAATTTCCATCCAGTAGGGGCGCAAATAGACGTTGTTCAGAAATATCTTGGGGTGGTAAATCAGAGTTTACCAATTGGTCTCTGAGATTTCTGCCCCGCGAGAATACGACCAAGGGAAGGTCCGAAAACACATTACTGAGACTATCATCGGATTTTAGAATGTGCCAATGCTTGTGAACGATTCCCTTAATTTGTTCAGAGCACTTTGAATAGCGGGTGGTTAGAACGCAAGAATGCTTCTTTTTACGAGAATGACCTTGAAAAAGGTCATGTCTCGTTTTGTTTAGAATTTTCTCAATGGCAATATTAATCTGATCATTTTTGTACCCTCTCCTTGAACTTTCTTTGCGTCTCAGCCATATTTCTGTCGAAATCTGATTGCCTTTGCAAATTCTTTTGATTCGACAGAATTGGCTGTAGGGCAAACTATTGTTCAAGGGAAGTGAGTGACAACTGTCAGCCCTCAACAAACTGTTACGATCAGTAGGTTTCCTGAAAAGATCAGTGTATAGAACATTATTTTCACAAGAGATCAAAGATCAAGAAAACTGATTTGACGTGTATCAGATTGCATTGTAAATCTCAAATGTTCAGAACAGGAGTTAAGAAAAGCATAAAACGCCTGGAGCTGTTTTGCATCACCCCTCCATAGAACAAAAATATCATCAATATACCGTTAGGCAAGAAAACATTTATGAGAGGATTGAAAATAGACTGTTTCTCCATGTAACCCACATACAAATTAGCATAGTTAGGAGCCATGGGGGATCCCATAGCAGTACCCTTCGTCTGAATAAAGAAATCATTTAGAAACATGAAATAGTTATGTGTGAGTACTATTTCAGCCATTGTTATAATGCAGGCACTGGAAGGTAGTTCATTAGGGTCACGTTGCAGCAGAAAATGTTCCATTGCTTCAATACCGCCCTCGTGTGGAATATTTGTGTATAACGACTCGACATCAAAAGTAACTAACAAGGTATTCTCAGGAGAGGATCAAGAGATTCAATAATAGAGATCATACTGCTGGTGTCCTTTACAAAGGAGGAGCTGTTCTGCGAGTGGTCTAATAAAAAGTCAACAAAAGTCGATAGAGGGCTGTTACTGCATCAATGCCTGCTACAATAGGAGCGCCCTGGAGGTTTTGTAACATTCTTGTGTAATTTCGGCAAAGTATAGAAAGTGGCAATTTTAGGGTTTACAATCCGATACGTCAGTCCTTACCCGCCCTGCTGATAAGGGTGGGTCGGTTGTACTCATGGATAGGACAGTTTATGTAAATTGAGTGTCATAGACAACTGCTTGACAACACCTTTTACAAGAAACTCAGAAGTGACCCTACTTCCCAATTTCAGAACACTATCCTTACTGTCCTAGATGGGTATTTAAGTTCTGGTCAGATAACCAAAAGAACACGACTTTGGCTATTCAACACCCTAAAATTGCCACTTTCTATACTTTGCCGAAATTACACAAGAATGTTACAAAACCTCCAGGCGCCTCTATTGTAGCAGGCATTGATGCAGTAACAGCCCTCTATCGACTTTTGTTGACTTTTTATTAGACCACTCACTCGCAGAACAGCTCCTCCTTTGTAAAGGACACCAGCAGTATGATCTCTATTATTGAATCTCTTGATCCTCTCCCTGAGAATACCTTGTTAGTTACTTTTGATGTCGAGTCGTTATACACAAATATTCCACACGAGGGCGGTATTGAAGCAATGGAACATTTTCTGCTGCAACGTGACCCTAATGAACTACCTTCCAGTGCCTGCATTATAACAATGGCTGAAATAGTACTCACACATAACTATTTCATGTTTCTAAATGATTTCTTTATTCAGACGAAGGGTACTGCTATGGGATCCCCCATGGCTCCTAACTATGCTAATTTGTATGTGTAGGTTACATGGAGAAACAGTCTATTTTCAATCCTCTCATAAATGTTTTCTTGCCTAACGGTATATTGATGATATTTTTGTTCTATGGAGGGGTGATGCAAAACAGCTCCAGGCGTTTTATGCTTTTCTTAACTCCTGTTCTGAACATTTGAGATTTACAATGCAATCTGATACACGTCAAATCAGTTTTCTTGATCTTTTGATCTCTTGTGAAAATAATGTTCTATACACTGATCTTTTCAGGAAACCTACTGATCGTAACAGTTTGTTGAGGGCTGACAGTTGTCACCCACTTCCCTTGAACAATAGTTTGCCCTACAGCCAATTCTGTCGAATCAAAAGAATTTGCAAAAGGCAATCAGATTTCGACAGAAATATGGCTGAGACGCAAAGAAAGTTCAAGGAGAGGGGGTACAAAAATGATCAGATTAATATTGCCATTGAGAAAATTCTAAACAAAACGAGACATGACCTTTTTCAAGGTCATTCTCGTAAAAAGAAGCATTCTTGCGTTCTAACCACCCGCTATTCAAAGTGCTTTGAACAAATTAAGGGAATCGTTCACAAGCATTGGCACATTCTAAAATCCGATGATAGTCTCGGTAATGTGTTTTCGGACCTTCCCTTGGTCGTATTCTCGCGGGGCAGAAATCTCAGAGACCAATTGGTAAACTCTGATTTACCACCCCAAAATATTTCTGAACAACGTCTATTTGCGCCCCTACTAGATGGAAATTACAAGTGTAATGGCTGTGCTCAATGCAATGGCACTTATAAATGTAGATCCTTCAAACACCCCCAAACAGGGAAACAGATCCCAATCAAAGGTGTTATTACGTGCTCCACTAAGGCAGTTATTTATCTTATAACTTGTCCTTGTGGTAAAAAATTATGTGGGTAAAACAAAGCGTGAATTAAAAGTACGTATCTCGAAGCATCGTAGCACCATTAGGTGCAAAAACTTGATTTACCCAGTTGCGGCCCATTTTTTTGGAAGCAAACCACTCGACTTCATCTCTGCGTTATATTGGCATTGAACATGTCACCCTCCCTAGGAGAGGGGGGTGACCTCGATAATTTATTGTTAAAACGAGAGGCTGCCTGGATCTTTAATTTAAAGACCCTCGCTCCCTTCGGTCTCAACATAGACTTTTGATCTGAAACCATTCTTGTGATTATGACTTTGCCATTGTGATTGTTTGTAGGCTTATGTAGCCTTAATCTATGATCGTATGCTATCCATTTGTTTTTTGTATGTCATTTTAATATCTCAGAATTAACCAATGATATTAGGCCACATTTGGCCATGATTACAGACACCTGTGTGTGTCCTTTGACACTATATAAACGAGTCATCCCGCAGTGTTTGTGATTATACCCTGATGAAGACAGCTTGCCTGTCGAAACGTTGGACATAAAATATATTTTGCATCTGAGCTCCTAGAGTGTGCGGCTCTTCTTTATTTTTAGTTTTCCACTCCGCCTGCCAGCACCTCGCCTTTATAGGTGTGCGTTTCTTTTTTCTTCTAGATTCTGACTACTAGCACCATCTAGTGGCTGACAATGGACACGTCTGAGTTACTGACTGACTTACTGACTGACTAGACTGCAGAATGAGCGTGAACATAATATGAACCAGACTGGTTACATTACATGGACTCTCCTTGCCATCTAAGTAGCCAAAAAAAGCACCACTGATTACTGATCCAACTACACCAACTAGAAGGTAACTCCGTTTCAGGCAGACATGGACACATATTAAAGCCTACTCCAGAGCTACAAAGCAATAGGGGTTGTTGTTGGGGAGAGTGCAGAGGGAGAGGGTGAGCTGTACTCTGTACTGCCTTGGTCACTGTTGCTGCGTGTGACTAGGATAATCTGTCAGAGAATTTACCATGACCTGAACACACAAATACACACCAGTGTAACTTGAAACCTTGCTGGCTGACCTCTGGAATAGACTCAGTCTGCCTTGACCTTCTGAGAGCACCGCAGGCACACAGTCCGGTCTGACCACATTCCAGGGGTGTGGCAGGAGAGAGTTAAAGACAGAGGCCCTGCAGAACAGCATAACCAGGCAGCAATACGTACAGACAGGCAGAACAAAATCTAACATGTGTAGTAGTCATTGTGTGTAGTCAGTGTTTTATTAAAAGTTTCCAACTACAAAAAAACTTTAGTCTCAAGCCCAAACAGGTGAAGATACTGTACATACATACCAGTCACATCTCATATAATTGTGGATAAATACCTGTGACATATTAAAAGTGGAATAAATAACCTTCAAGTATTCAGCCAGCGTCCAGACAGACAGAGCCACCTTCAGCTTTACATTCTCTCCTCTCCTAAATATACACCACCATAAGATATACAACCTCATTATGCACACCCTTCATTTGGCCTATAACAGCCTACAGCCACACCACCATAGTTAGTGTCCTAACAACAATGACTAAGTCGGTCTCTGTTTTAGTCACTCCTGGAGGTTTGGCATGAACTTGACAGGAGATGGTTACAGCAGACAGTGATCTGACACCCCCAGGCTAGCAATGATTCACTGTTAAAAACTAAGAACTTAAAATTTTTGATAAAATACACACCATGTAACCATGATGACGTTAGTATACCATATCCCCATATGAGCGTATAATTGTCAAAAAACACGAGAGGTTCAACCACTATGTTCCTTTGAAACATGTATACTCCGCAATCCTAACACAATAAACGTCTGATCTCTCTCTCCTCTACAGAACACCACCACTCCCTCAGTCTGCTGTAGAATCTCTGACACACTCAGCGCATAACAAACCTGATTCCTTTGGGTGAGTAGTTGTGATAGAGGTGTTCGTTCTGGATCTAAAGCCTGCACACTACGTAGCTCTCCTGGTTCCTATCTTAGTGACGCCGTCTGTCTCAGAGCAATAACATCTGCTAAAATCTGCTTTATACACACAGGCAGCTATTCCGGTTGACAAAACAGTCAATGTTTGAAATCAGATAAAAAACATTTTAAATAAACATTATTCAAAATATAAGATAAGAAGAAGTGTGCCTGGGAGCTCTTGGCTGTCCGTCTGTAACAAGTATAAAGGACACTGATCCATCCAATGACAGAACACAGACAAACAGAGCCCTATTATGTAACAGCAGAGCCATGCGGTAGAGCCAGGATGGAGGCCAGTTGCAGCTCAAGAGCAGGACAGATGCTGCAACTGCACAGCACAGAATCTGTGATATGAAAGAGGGAGGGATGTTTGTAGAGTAGACAGGCCAGATTGAACAAACACAAAGGCTGCCACCGCATCATTACCTCAATGCTCAGACAACATAGTTATAACGCAGCAAACTCTTTTGGCACAAATGAAAGTTTCCTATGGGCAGAGAGTGTGACAGAGCAGAGAAGCAGAATGATGCAGGGAGGTTGAGAAAAGATCCTTTAAAAGCTTCATACACACACAAGGCCACAAAACTCAACTTGTGATCAGTTTCAGCAAGCATTTCAACAATCCACATGACCAGGACTGTGTGCTCACATGTGCACATACTGTACACGCACCTCTTCAATAACAATCCTAAAATAAGGAGTCTGAAGGTAGGCAGTCCTCCCTCTGCAGGGTTAGTCCATCAACAGTATGTCTTGTGCGCATTTGGTCAAATAAAGATTAGAGCTTAACCATGTGTCTGTAGCAAGACCCAGTCCTCACATCAGTGTTTTTTCTCCTAGAAAGTAAACTTCCTGTTCATGTCCGCGTTCCTCTCTGATAGGCTGAGCTGGCTCAGGACTCCCCCCCTTGGCGCTGGTGTCCAACCACGTGGGGGTTGAACTGTGTGATGATGATGGTGATGTCGTCGCGGTACATGCGGGCCAGTTCCTCAGGCAGAGACAGCATCTTGGACAGCGTCTCGTGGTCCACTGCTCCAAACTCATTGTTGCCCACCGCGTGGCGAATCAGGTGGGTGGCAGCGTTCTGGTCCTGGAAGGCCAAGGAGGCACGGGCCTTCCTCTCAGCCAGCAGCCCCTGCATCTGTCCTAGGGTGACATGGTAACCCCCCACGGTGAGGGGCTGGCGCTGGTGGACCCCCGTTAGATACTCCCCTACGATCCGGATCACCTCCTGTCGGTGGAGCGTCTCCCACAGCCCGTCTGTACCCAGCACCTGCGGGAAGAGACCAAGATCTGTAGTCAAGAACAGGAAACTTCTAACTATATAACTTCAGATATAGGTATGTTTTAATGGAGCACAATGCACGTTTCTGTTCAAGAAAAGACAACAAAGCCTTATCAATTAATCAATTAATGAATTAAATCATGAACTGGTCAATCAGTCAATTGACCAATCCTTTGTCTCTCACCAGGAAGCGGTCCTGAGGTCGGAGGCGGTGGTGTGTGATCTCAGGCTCGGCCGTGAGGTAGGGAGGGGTGTGGTAATTGGGGGGGATGAACTTGGTGTGTTCGTTGTCATGGAGCTGGTCTGGTCCTGACTCCAACACACCTCGCTGCAAGTCAATGCTCCACTTGAACTTCACATCTCCAAACGCACGGAACGGCATCAGCAGGCCCAACAACCGGTCCTGACAGAAGGAGAGAAAGAGATATATGTTTGTTTTTAACTTTCTGTTTAATTGACCTGCTGTGCCACCGTTCTCTCTGGATGTGTAACGGTACTGACCTGTCGTACGACAGTCTTCTTCTCAGAGGCGGGGTGCTCCCCCTGGATGCGGGCCACCTCGTTCTCATTCTGGGCGTTGTGGTCGTTGGAGAGCGTGTGAGCGCTGAACGAGCCGTCCTCCTCCTGGACCCCCAGCACAGCCCGGCCGTCGCCCGTGTTCGCTACATACCTACACAACCACAGTCAGAGGTTTCAGACACTCAGTCAGAGCCAGATGGAGCAGACAGATGGAGACCAGGCAGTACATATGGGAGCCAACAGAGAGAGATCCATGGGTGTGGACTAGAGTACGTACAGGTCGGATCCATCGATGTGAGCTACACAGGCAGTGGCTCCAGAGAAGGCCACTCTCAGAACCCAGTAGTGGAGGAAGGAATTGGCGTCTCCCACCTGGACAACACAACATAGGGATCAGCACTACACATTTATACCCAGGGCTGGATACTATGGTAACACAGAGACATCGATGGACAGAGGATAGAAGCCAAGGGGATAGAACAGGGTCTCCCACCTGAGCCTCCAGAGACAGGTCACTGTCCAGTCTCTTAAAGGCACTCAGCAACGCCTCTCTGGGCCCTAGGCTCTCCCCTGGACTGGGAACACAATCACATACAATCAACTTCATCACTGAATAATGACCCATGTTGAATAACATTACTGATGCAGCCTTATTACCCCATACCTGTTGAGGTCTATGACTTGCTATGTGTGTGTGTACCTGTTGAGGTCTATGACTTGCTATGTGTGTGTGTGTGTGTGTGTGTGTACCTGCTGAGGTCTATGAGTTCCTGCCAGTAGGTTCTGAGGCTGTTGAAGTACATAGTCTGTGCCTCCCTGGTGAAGTAGTCGTTGGGGTGTTTGTGCCACTGCAGGATGGGGCTGAGGGGTCTGCCTGCCTCTACCGCTGACTCCAGCTCACACAGGGTCTCATGGGGCATCAAGGACATGGCTACGTAGTAGAACAACCTCTCACTCAGCGCCTGAGAAACAGACAGGTAGATGTTTTAACTGCACATTAAAACCAGCTCGCCGATTATACACAGTGACAGCAGAAACTCCACCTGTGCACAGGCGCAGCCCGCATGGCCGTCAAACACTCCCAGCAACATCCCCCGCGTCTGCAGACAGGTGGCAGCGCTGCGCCGGTCCTCGATGGGTGCGTTGGCAGGCAGCTGGTTACTGTCGAACCCCATCACCGACGACACGTTCTTACCATCAAACTCTGGAACCTAGAACCAAAGCACACTCATATTCTTATGGTCTCAGCGCAATCGTGAAGCTGTACCCATTGTGTGTAAATGTGTGTATCGCCCTCCCCTACCTTGAAGCTGTACCCGTTGTGTGTAAATGTGTGTATCGTCCGCCCCTACCTTGAAGCTATACCGTTGTGTGTAAATGTGTGTATCGTCCGCCCCTACCTTGAAGCTGTACCCGTTGTGTGTAAATGTGTGTATCGTCCGCCCCTACCTTGAAGCTATACCCGTTGTGTGTAAATGTGTGTATCGTCCGCCCCTACCTTGAAGCTGTACCCGTTGTGTGTAAATGTGTGTATCGTCCGCCCCTACCTTGAAGCTGTACTCGTTGGCCTTGAGGATTGAGTTGACCTGTGGGGGGGTGAGATTGTAGCTGTGGAGGTCAGGGCTCCTCCTATAGCCACGCACGGGCATGGCTGTCGGCCATATGGGGTGGGGCTGCGACGAGGTGGGTCGGTGGGAGGAGGGGCAGCAGGGGGGCTGGCGTTGGCATGGGAACAGAGAGGAAATCCAGAGCTTCGCCCGAGGGAAGCCTCGGAACAGCTGTGATGTCACGGGCATGGTGGCTCGCTCTGGGCGCACACACTCTCAAAGCACCACCAACACACAAACACCTATGGGAGACACCAGGAACTGTGAGCTAGCTAGGGGCAAAAATGCAGCTTGTATCATCCGTCTCATTCAGTCAACACAACCACGGCTGACTATGGCATTTTGATTGTGTACACACCTCTCATTCAGTCAGCGTACATAAATTACGGACACGTAGTAAGAGCTCTCAACAAAGGTACCATTACAGATCAATACAAACAAAAGTGACATGCAAATAACATAACGGATCAAGCCAAGCACTTTTATCTTTCAATTGTATTTATTTCGATTTTGGGGTGAATAAGGTGGAACAAGTGACCTTGCTACAAGGCAACCTCCTGTGCAATAAAGGTCTGAGCCTCTTGGCAGAGGCTTTAGTATGCTTTGAGGCAGGTTGCACTCCAACAATGGAACACTGCATTCCAGTACTCTAGCTGACTAGTGTGACAGACTGGCACTAGGCTGCTAGGCTGTGTTGCTCCATAAAATAGCCTTGCACCTCTACAGCAGTGGTTCTCAAACCTCTCTCCAGAAATGTCACAAATACAATAATTACACAATAATTAAAGGGGCAATCAGCAGTCGCTAAATTAATGATATGGACCCATTGATTGTTGAAGAATATAACTTAGAAATGCCTCGATCTTAGTTCAACTGTCACACTCAATGAGAACCCAAAATAAAAGCTTGTTTACCTTCAATGTTTGTAAACAAAGTAAATGTAAACAAACACTATATAGCCTCAAAACATTGTTAAAACTATTATTTTGATATCATGGATGGTCAGTCCTTGCATCCATAGCTCGGTCTATGAATTTTATAGTAGTTACATTTCTCCAGCCCTATCCATCATCTTTTTACCGAAACGGGGGCCGGGATTTCGCTTTCTTATTGTTTCTACTGCTGATTGACGCTTTAATCTAGCTATTTGTAGCGAAGGTGCAAAGCGTGCAGCTGCTCTGGCCGGTCGAAAGAGACCCAGGCACGGCTGAACTACACGGAACCAGCCGGTACTAGTTGAAATACCGCGCAGACCTCCAGTCTATGACCAGTGACCACGGCCTATCCCTGGCTAGGCCTGACTGCTAACGTTACAGATTTTCCATATTGTTTACAGTACAGTTCAGTCAGCCTTCTTTGTACTTAGATTAAATCGACAACAATATCTACATAGTTCCAATAAAGCCAGCGCGTTGTGTTACGTATTCATTTGATGTGCCGACAAAGTCTACTCTACTGCTGGGTAGTAATGTTGGCTAGCGATGATCTAGCTATGCGTCACCGCAAGCCAGCTAAAAATACCACTCCTCCTTCAGTCCTTGTACATTACTGTCACGGTAACAAAGCTCACAACATAACAGAAGTTAGTTATCAATGCAGAAACACATACTGCACAAAAGTAGCATGCCAAACACATTTATCTAGCCACCGACCTTATTCTCAGTTTACTATTTCGTTTTCCTACGCAACCCGCCCTCCTGCATCTCTCTCCAGCTCACGACATACTAAACGCTGATTGGCTCACCTCTCTGACAGAGGAGATCTGACTGGCTTGTAAATTAACCCTTTGCACCAAAATTATGTCTAAATCTCTATTCATCATGAGCTATTTGCAAAATAACACCCAGTGTAGTAAAGGAACAGGTGAACGGAACCTGCTGGCTGCAGCTCCTACTGGCCCTGGAGCAGAGCTGGGCCTACTCTGTTATCTAGTTTTATAGCACCATAATAAGGTCATCACACTTCAGCAGAAGAGATGTGTGCTGGCACGTCAGGTTAGTAATTGATGATGCCACTACAGCAGCCAATAGTTCATGTACCATCTCTCATCTTCTACCTTCACCCCCATCCACAGGGCCAATAACAGAGGAAGCGAATGAAGAGACAATATAAAATCAGACATTGTTTTAATTTGTAAAATAATCTCACATAGAAAAACTGAATTACAAAATGTACATCATCGATCCTGTGAAGAACATGTACAAAATACTGTGTAAACAAGTAAAAAAGCATCTGTCAAAAAAAAAAGAGCCTGTCAAAGCTGTAAACAAAACAATTCAACCGTGCTAGTCACACAGCTACCAAGGCTGTTACATGCTAACAAGGCATGGCATACTATAGTCTATACCACTCAAACTCAACTCTGGACCAGTTCCACTGCTTTTTTCAGATTTACAGCTGGGACACCAGAAGGGTGTAATTAATTATCAGGTAGAACAGAAAACTAGCAGGCTCCAGACCTGGTCACACTTTTCTCCATCCCTAGCAGACACTGCTGATTGATCAAATAGCATTCTAAACTGAAGATCATGATTAGGTGATTATTGGAGTCAGGTGTGTTAGCTGGGGCAAAACTGTGACACCAATCAGGCCCCCAAGGACTGGGCCTGGTCTATACTTCATCATTCTGACAGCAGAAACTAGATAAGGAATCTCTGGTCCACCAATGTTTTGTTGGCCAGGTTTCTCCGCGCCCAATACCATTACGGATTAACCGAAAAGATCTAGAATAGAAAATAAATAAAATGTTATTTTTTGCTGTTATACAACTAACACAAACAAAGACAAGTACAAGTACACACACAATACTGACCATTTGCTGTACGTATGTGAGTACGCCTGCCAGTATAAAGCTCTGCGCTCCCAGGTCGACCACACAGAAGAAGAGCGTGTCAAAGATCAACAGAGTGGCTTCGTTCCCATAGAACAGCACGTCACTGAAGGAATGGGACTCATCTGTCAGAGTTGAATAAATACATATTTCAGAGGCCATACAGGTGTAGAGGCTTGTTCACACAGACCACACAGTGTGTGTAATGTAGTAATATAGAGAGCGTATTACTGTTGTATCTGCCATGTTGAGATATATACAGTACCAGTCAAAGGTTGACACACCTACTCATTCAAGGGTTTTACTTTATTTAAAAAAGAAATCTACATTATAGAATAGTGAAGACATCAAAAATATGAAATAGCACATATGGAATCATGTAGTAACCAAAAAAGTGTTTTTATATTTGAGATTTTTCAAAGTAGCCACCCTTTGCCTTGATGACAGCTTTGCACACTCTTGGCATTCTCTCAACCAGCTTCATGAGGTAGTCACCTGTAATGCATTTCAATTAACAGGTGTGCCTTGTTAAACATTTATTTGTGAAATGTATTTCCTTCTTAATGCGTTTGAGCCAATCAGTTGTGTTGTGACATGGTAGGGGTGGTATACAGAAGAAAGCCCTATTTGGTAAAATACCAAGTCCATATTATGGCAAGAACAGCTCAAATAAGCAAAGAGAAACGACAGGTGTGCTTCACAGTGGGAACCACACATGCAGAGATCATCTGTTCACCTACTCTGCATCTCACAAAGCTGTCATCAAGGCAAAGGGTGGCTACTTTGAAGAATCTCAAATATATTTTGATTTGTTGATCACTTTTTTGGTTACTACATGATTCCATATGTGTTATTTCATAGTTTTGATGTCTTCACTATTATTCTACAATGTAGAAAATAGTAAAAATAAAGAAAAACCCTTGAATGAGTAGGTGTGTCCAAACTTTTGACTGGTACTGTATATACATATAAACTATTAGAACCAAGATGTAAAAATAAGTGATGTTGGCACAAGATGGAGGGAAGGTTGCAGCATAACCGTTGTAGAAGATGCTCTTGTCCATAGGCTCCATGAACTCCATCCCTATGACTCTCTCAAAAAAACAGTTTGTCTCTCACAACGTATTCCATGTCCCGATGGGCCTACAGGGAATACAACATAACATCACGTAAGGGTGTGTGTGTGTGTGTGTGTGTGCGAAAATGATTAGAACAGATCCCAGGAAGTGACTCATGGTGTGTGGTATGTTTATATCTTACATGGTCTATGACAGATCCTAGGAAACGGTTCATGGTGTGGTAGGCTTTGGTGCTCTGGTCAAAGGGGTGTCCCGAGGCTGCGTCCACCAACCGCGACGGCCCATTTCTCTGTTAGAGACAAACACAGATACACCTTTGAACAAGGTAAACATTTCCATGCCCTTGAGTGTACCTGACCCATCAAACTCTACGAAGTCATCTGAAATTGTAAATCATGAAATGTGTTGTAACCTGAAATATGAAAACTGAGACGAAAGTAAATTTTTAAAAGCTTCAGACAGAGGCACGTTCAAAGTGGTACAATGTAACAGAATATTCTGATAGAAACACATTGCATAGAACAGACATTAATATCTTTCCTGTTGATTATGATGATCTCAAACAACACACGCACACACACACACACACACACAGCCCTACCCTGCTGAGAGGCTCCAGGATGCGGTCGTACTGCTGGCGTAGTCGGCTGGTGATGGAGATCTGGAAGGTCTGAGTGTCTGTGTTGGGAAGGAGACCTCTCTGACCACACAGAGACTCCTACAGGGAGAGAGAGGGAGAAAGTGTTGATTAGCTTTTTATATCGGAACAAAATACACACATGCACACATCCCAATTCCACACACTCTCTCTCTGTCTGTCTGTCTGTCTGTCTCTCTGTGTGTACGTACGGCCTCTCTCTCTCTCTGTGCGTACGTACGGCCTCTCTCTCTCTCTGTCTGTCTGTCTCTCTGTGTGTACGTACAGCCTCTCTCTTGAGGTTGATGTTCATCTCCTCCATGTTGGTGTCAGCGTGGCCGTGGACGGAGCGCCCGTGGATGTAGTAACCAAAACACCGGTGAGACAGCAGCAGCACCGAGATCTAAGACAGAAGACAAATGTTGTTTAAATGACTGATAGCATTAAAACAGCAGCAGTTCATCATCAGCCCAACTCACTTTTACAAAATGTGCACGGCAGCTGAGACACACACACACACACACACACACACACACTCTGTACATGCTGGTGAGAGTGATACTTACGTTGCTGATGGAGCATAGGTCCACAAACTGACGGATTTTATCCTCCACAAAACGCTCATGGAACGCAGTGAAGAAAATGATCTGCAGAGAGAAAGTGAAAGACACACAGAGTGAGAACGCCTGTCCAGAGACCCACTCTGGTGACCGGTCCGACCAACGTCTGCAGTTCATAGGGGTGTACCTACCTGCAGCAGTCCAATGCAGAGCCAGAGTGTGGCGGCCAGGCCATAGCGCAGCGTCAGGCTGTAGGGAGGGGAGTAGGACTGAGGGGGGCGCTGGAGATCTGACCAGGGGTCCCTAAGGGCCAGACTGGAGAAGCCAACCACCTAGATACACAGGGAGAGAGAAAGAGAGAGCAACAGAGTCACAGAGAGAGCGTTAAGAAAGTGATTTGAAATGTATCAGGGGAGAGTGCTGCCATTTCTCTGATGGGAAAGAGAGAGCGTCACAGAGAGAGACAGAGGGACAGAGAGACACAGAGGGACAGAGAGAGACAGAGAGAGACACAGAAGGAAGACGTGTGTGTACCTCCAGTAGGAAAAGCACAGCCATGATCTGGAAGGTGGGGCTGATCTTGCGTATGGTCTGAATTTCATTCCACTCGTTGGCCACAAAGTAGGTCCTCCAGATGCTGACAGGAGAAGGGTCGCGCTTCGCCTCACCGTTGCCATTGCCTGACAACAACCGAAACGATGGTCACTTCTAATTCAGAGAGACAGAGGGGTAAAACAACTTTCAGAGAAAAGGGGAAAAGGCGTTTGACTACGTACCCTGGATGGTCTTGTTGGCTTTGCCGCGCGGTCTCTCCCAGTCTATGAAGAAGATATCCACTGACAACTGCTGGATCAGCTTATGGAGAAACTGCACAGTCTGGAGGACAGGAAGACAATTTACACCAGTGGTATTCAAACCTTTTCAGCAGGGATCCCATTTCTTTCGGCAGAATTTCTCGTGACCCCACCCCAAATCTAATGACCGATATTAACAAACGATATTTGCCTTATATCGATATCGGCCAATAATTCCACCACTATTCGATAAATAGGATGAAAAAGGCAAATATGTTCCTTTCCCCCCCAACTTTATTATTAGGATTAGGAGGCTCCAACACAAGGTTACCACAGGAAAGTGGGAAATCACTTCCTCAGCAAAACCTCACTGTCCAAATCTGCATGTGCTTGTTTGGGTGTGTGCATGTGTGTTAAGTCATGTGGTGTTCCTAGGTGTGGATTGATGAGGCCTTCAGATCTTCTATTATGCCATTGGCACCTATGCCGACGCCTTGGGAAAAACTGTCCTGAAAATATAGTTTCTTCTCCGTAAGATTTGTTTAATGAAATTGTGAAATAATAGATCATTAGGATTCTTGGCATCCTAACGACAATAGTCAGAGGAGTTGGACTGCACGTTTCAACAGATTCACCTATATTAACACCAGCCCTATTTTCCTGACACTTTTCCTAAAGGTGTGCCACAAACCGGTATCCTTAGCGTTGGCACACAAAACAGAAAAGTATTCGAATTTTGGAACTAGATGTTCATGCACATGTTTGAGGACGTTACAGCATGTTATCCCACCAACCAGTGAACTCTTATTACCATCATCTATGCCTTAGTTGGTTTTAGGTGGTTTGAACCAATTCATATACTTACACAACCTTAAATCTGTAAATTGACATTTTTATATCAACAAATAACATTCAATTCATTTTTATCTCTTGTAAAAATTAGGAGAACCAATATAAATAATTTACAAAATTACATTACATTTTTCCAATAATCTGTACTGTAATCCCTCCCATTTTTTTATATAATACTTTTTAACGTGGCGAACCCCACTACAATTCCCCTGCGCCCACACTAGAGGTCGCGCCCCCGACTTTGAATACCACTGTTTTAGACAAATAGAAGCATACACATAACACAAGCTGTCAACAGGGTGGGATGGCCTCACCTTGAGAGCGAAGGCACAGCCCACATACGCCACAAACCTCTCCTCCTGCGGACCTGGTAACGGTAGCAGCACTGACACAAAATGCTGGGCCTAGACACACACACACACACACACACACACGCTTGAATGTTTTTAATGTTCTTGTGTGTTTAATGTTCTAGTGTGGGAGGGGGAGAGGAAAAGAGAAAGACTTGCCTCCACCGTCTGAGGGTGCAGCCCGGGAGAAGAAAGAAGAGAAAATCCTTGAATAAAATCAGAATCTGTATAAATAGGAGTAAAGACTAGAGACAGGTCAGAGGTAAAGGTGTACAAGAGAGTGAAAGGTATGTTAGTGTGTGTGTGTGTGGGTGGGGGGGGGGCTCTGGTGTGGTGTGTGTCTGTCTGTGGGGGTCTCCGTCTACCTTATAGAAGATGAGCCAGTACAGGCCTGTTCCCACGGTGATGAAGAAGAAGACGTTAGCCAGATCACCAGCATAAAACAACAGGAACTTCAATACGGTCTGAGAGCAAGAAAAAGAGAGGGGTGAGAGACAGAGAAAAATAGAGAGAGAGAGGCAGAGAGAGAGAGGCAGAGAGAGAGAGGTCAGGGAAAATATATGACAAACATCCAATCGAATTCTACATTTAAATAAATGCATTTGGGGGTTTAAAGGTAAAGGGTTAGAAGTCAGGGTTACAGGTTAAAGGTCAGGTACCTCCATGTCAATGAGAGGAGAGCCAATCCTCCTCTTCCAGCTGGCTGTCTTCACCAGGGAATACAGAACAGAAACGCCACCCAACACACCTAGAGCGATCTACACACACACACAAATCATTATGGTCTTCACTATACATGCAATCGCAACAGCATTACCCTTCTCGTTCTCTGCCCCCTGGTTACTCACATCAGTCTTCATGTGAGCCTCAGTCTGGTCCATCTCATAGTCCACAGCAAACGACACCTAGAACACACAGAGGTTACAGTGGGATCAGGGATGTGTGTGTGTGCTGTGATAGGTGTGTGTGATGTGTTTGTGTGTGTGTGTGTGATGTGTTACTCACAGAGACAGTCTGTGTGTTTGGGGCAGTGATGAGGACGTCTGAGTAGGTCACAGAGAGAAGAGGAGGGAACACCTGTCCCTTCTGAGTCCCTGGTACCAGCTGAAACCTATGTCACAAATACACACACACACACACACACACACGTTTTCACACCCTGCTAACATTGATGAATGCGTGTAGTCCTACATGGATGTGTGTTTGTGTGTGCAACTCACCCAATCCTGATGCTGCTTGCGATGCGTATGACTTTTGGCAGAGAGCTGAGGCTCTTCTCTCTCCCACTCAGAGTGTCCACCAGTAACACACGTCTCGATAGGTACCAGTCGTTCAAGTTACCTACACACACACACACACACACACACACACACACACACACACACACACACACACACACACACACACACACGTTATTCAAGATACTTATTGAGGGAGAAAGGATTTAAAACAAATGTACCCCCTCCCACACTCACCCTGGTTGATGAACTTCCTGTTGTATTCTTGGTTGAGGTTGCGTGTGGGGAGGGGGAGCAGTCTCCTGTCCTCTCCTCGGCTCAGATCCACAAACACATCGTAGAATAAAGGCTCAGCATAAACACTCAACAGGTCTGCTACGGAGAGAACACACTACACATACATACACACACACACACACACACACACACACGTAACAGAATAGGGGCTGAGTGAGAAGGCAAAACAACGATCACCATGAGAAAACACTACAGCACATGTTGAAGAGATAGAGACAGGGCTTGACTTGGGCAGGAGTTCACCCCAGCGGAGTCCCGGCATCTCAAATGTTCTACTGCTCGAGCTCCTGTTCCTCTTCTAGAATATTATCTCAAAAGTTTTGTGGAGCTTCTGCACCTAAATACTGTATAAACACCCAAAATGAGTACCGGAGCCTATTTCAGTCCAAGTCAAGCACTGGATAGAGGTAGAAACTCACAGTCTCCTGGTAGGCCGTGCCAAAGGTGTAAGCTGCCTCCTGTCTCCTGGCGGTGTCTGGACAGAGCTGGGAGAGGAGACAGGCATTTTCCTCATGTCAAAACTAATAATGATAACCACTGATCTATGACTGAGCTGTATATCATGAAACACTGGCGTCAACACTGGAACCAACAGTGTGATGGAAAGAAGACCACCTTCAGGCTAGACTTGTGTGTCACTCAGGGCTCTGCTCCTCAGGTCGTTACAATTATTACTACAGTAGACAGCTCAGCTTGAAGGTCAATATGAATGGGAGTCATTATGAGACTGCAAAGTGTGGCAATGCAAGACAAGCCTTCACTAGGCAGGCTCAAGATGAACTTCCTGTTTTACCTGCAGGTTGTTTCCTCCCACTTTCTCCCATTGGAGGAAGTGTCCTCTGGCGTTGTAGACAGCAGCCACTAGGTTGATGTCTGTTTTCTGAGAAAGAAAGACAACGCGCACAGAATCGGAGTGATCATCATAGGTGTTTTGGTAATAGTGTTGGGTCAGTGTGTGTGTTACTGACCCTGTTGAGTCCCTTGAAGCTGAATCCAGAGGGAAGTGGCTCTGTCTGCAGCACGCGGTTGGCCAGACCCGGCTGGTCCCCGTAGTAAAGCCATGGGAGATTGGCTCTCCTAAAGTCACAGGGCCAGGAATGGACAGTTCCATTGACTGATCTACTCCAGCTTTTACATCATTGGTTGAAAACAGTTGTTAGAGACTCCAGGCAAGAGTAGATCTTTGGAATGTGTTTTAGGGGTTATAGGTTAGGGGTCAGAAAAAGGGTTAGAGGTTACCAGTAGGATATGTCCTGTGTAGATCCCAGGGCTGCGGTAGCTCTGAAGATGGTGTTGTAGAGACCACAGGCATCGTTGGCCACGCTGCTGAAGGAGTGCATGTTCATCACACACATGTTCCCCAATGCCTGGCATGCTGTCAGGTTAGTATACACCTGTACAACGCACACATACCAACACGGTCAGGTCAGAGAACACACACCACACACACGGACAAATGCACATAGATGGTCCAGGGACAGAAAGGTGAACAGGTATTTGAGAGGTTGTATATTTTACCAAGCAGGCAGCTGCTGAAGAGTAGAGGTTTGTGGAGAACCATGCCGATTGCACAGGAAGGGACTACAGGGGGAACATACCACACAGTGTCACAGTATTACTATAACTCCACAGTCACATAATTACAGCAGGCTCACTGATGCTTTTTTCAAAAGTTACAGTATCTAACTGGATCTCGCCTATCGGATAGGATTAAAACAGAGAAATAGAATGAATACAACGGAATACCCCATTCAAGTCAATTATTCGTTCTATTTCTATGCATTTAATCTTATCCGATAGGCAAAATCCAGATAGACAACATTTGAAAAACTGGGCCCTGTTGTGTTGAATTACCAGCTCGGCATAGTTGACGTTTGGGTTCACAGCTGTAGGGAGGTTGTTGGGAGGGAAACACAAACCTCCAGCCTGTAAAGAAACACGACATATGATTCACAGATGCTCTAGACTTTTTCATTTCATTTTAAACCCATACATGGCACAAACGCGCATTATAGAGGGTGGGCTTACCAGGATGTTGGAACCACACATACAGGACTGAGAGGTGTTGATGAGGGAAGCCTGGCATCTCTGACACCTGACAGAGACAAGAGAGCAGAGTCAGACAGACAGACAGACAGAGACAGTAAACGATTCAATCAGCAGAATCTTAACAAGTCATGACATCTGAGAGTTTAGAGCAGAGTCAGACAGACAGACAGACAGACAGACATTAAACGATTCAATCAGCAGAATCTTAACAAGTCATGCCATCTGAGAGTTTAGAGCAGAAATATCAGTTGTTCTGCAGGAAGACTTGGCTGTGTCTGGTACCTGTCTCCGTAGCTGTCAGGGGCTGAGAGGGCAGGTTCAGCTCCATTACACACCTCACACCTGGCCTCTTCCAGAGGGTTCCCCTGGACATCCCGCTCCACTACAGTACAACAATACAGCATTAGCATCACACAGCGCCGCACCTTAAACACCATCACATCCCCTGTAGACGTGGCTCCTCCAGCCGCTGTCTCACCCAGTATACTCCCAGCTTTACTCACCCAGTATACTCCCAGCTTTACTCACCCAGTATACTCCCAGATGGGCACTGACAGGTTCCCTGCTCAGTCAGACTGCCCGGACAGAGGATACACCCATAGCCATCCTCTGTTACTGCCTACAGGAGACAGGCAGAACAACACATGCAGTTCAGCACCAGTGGAGGCTGCTGAGGGGAGAACAGCTCATAATAATGGCTGGAACGTAGCAATGGAATGGCATTAAACACATAAAAACCATGTGTTTGACGTATTTGATACCATTCCACTTACTCCGCTCCAGGCATTACCATGAGTTGTCCTCCCCAACTACGGTGCCACCAACCTCCTGTGTTCAGCACACTTCCCAGGACAATCTGTATTGACTGAGACCTTTAAACTAGTCGGTGAACGATAAGTTCATTGAAATAGCTGATTTTGTAATGTATTATATGGTGTGATGCATTGTCTAGTAGTACGGAATAAGAACATACCGTTTTTTCTAGTGGACACTGCTGACAGGTGATGGAAGCTCCGTTGGTGGCGAGAACTCTGAACCCAGTCACACATTCACAAGACAGACCTGATGAAGGAGGAGAGGCTAATTGGTTAACACAATAGATTATAACAGTGGACACAGCTGTAGGTTACATTGTAAACCATCAGTGCCAGTTCTCTCAGCAAACAATACCTGCAGTAATCTTATTGACGGATGAACCAGCTAATATAGTCTAAATATAGGACAATGCAACTAGCAGGCCAGTTTTCACTATATTAGCTGCATTATTATCCAATTCTAACCAGCTAGCTAGCCAGGTGGTTTTCTGCAATACATTCCTCCACTATGATTCGCTGCTGTTGTTTATAAATACTATTTAGAAAAGATGGTTGAGCCTGTTCTATTCTTACGAGTAACGATTTAAACAAAGCGATTGACTCTACAACAAACCCGGACTGGAGTGGATCAGCGTACTGCTAATTAGGTCGCCCGTTAGTCACAGTATGACTAACAACACCAGTGATACACGCACCAGTTGCACTCGTCCTCTGGTTCGGTCCGCATTTCACACAGGACTGACTGGAGATGTCATAGAACTGTTCCACGCCGCAGTCTGAAGGACGCTGAAACGAAATCGTAAACTGCTGGGAGTGAAGTAGGTTTGATTTTATTGTTAGAAATAGTGCCAATCTGCACACAAGTAGCATCCCCGTTGCCATGGTAGAGAAACTGACTTCCTGTTATTTTACCCACAACCCCTTCTGTCTTTTGGGGCGTGTGCTCGCGCCCCTTTTCTCGCGCCTCCCTACTTCCCGATAAGACGCGCGCATGTGGCATCTCGGGCTCGTGAAGGGACAACATTTCCACCTATCAGCATCACAGAAAATGACGATATAAAGGTTAAAATACAGAGGAGCCAGAGTTGTTATGGTTTTGATCTGGTAAGTCATTTGAGGAGTTTTTATCAGAACTCTTCCTAAATGTGTCGCCTGACAGGGCTGGCTAGTCTCGTCTCACCGCCGCGGCGCCTCCGGGCGGACTAGCCAGGTGTCGCCTTAATAATGGACCGCGTGTCAGCGGTCATCAGTTGTGTTGCTGCTTACTAAACGTGTTTAGTTTCTATGGAAATTCTGGTATTTGGATGTTCCTAATATAAGTAATAATAATGTGCCCATTGAAATGTTTATCCTTTTGTTGCTGTTCTTAAAATGTATTAAATAATTATTATTATTTTTTTCTTCTGTTTCCAGATCTCTGGTTACCAGATAAAAGGAGCTAAATATGACCATAGTACTTCGGTTGCAGGGTCTGAATATTGAGGCCGGGACTGAAGACATACGAAGATTCTTTACCAACTTATACATCCCAGAAGGTGGTGTATATATTATAGGAGGACACCTTGGTGAATCGTTCATTGTGTTCACTACAGAGAGAGATGGCCAGCACGCAATAAGGCGCTCTGGAACTCTTCTTCGAGGGTCTCCGGTGACCCTACAAATTAGTAGCATCGCAGAACTGCAACGAAAAATGGAGTCCAAACTACAGAGGGAGAAGCTCCTTCCAGCGCTGTTACCTGAGAAGAAGCCTTTGCTGCCCCAGGCAGCGCCCTTGCCCGACCCTGCCACAGCCCTACTGATCGGCCTTGTTGCTGTTATCCAAGGACTGCAGTCTAATCAGCCAGGAGAGCACAACAAAGCGACAGCAGCACCTGGTCCTGTGCTCAAGGCTGATAGCACAGCTGTCGGTTGTGTGCTCAGGGCCGATAGCGCGTCTGTCGGTCCTGTGCTCAGGGCCGATAACACAGCTGTGCCTGGGGGTGAGCTAAGGAGACCAGAAGAGGCTTACAGGCCAAGGCCAGGCTACGTCAGGCTCTTTGGCCTGCCAAAGACTGTCACCAGCCAGGAGATCTGCCACTTCTTCAAAGGCCTGTTGGTCCAGGATGTGATAGCTAATGTGAAGCTGGGTGTGAGACAGGGCTGCCTTGTAAAGTTTGGGCATGCCCAGGACTCATGTGATGCTCTAAGCTTCAACCACCAGCAACTGGGCCGCATCAGCGTGGAGGTCCGTGGGGCCTCTGAGGAGATGTGGAGCTATGCCATCCAACAGTGTCAGAACCCTTCATATGACCCCTTAGAAAACCCCTTGTATAGGCCCACAACCCAAAGAGATAGAACCTCGTACAACCCCCAAGAAATACCCTCGTATACAATCCAGAGAGATGGACCCTCATTAGAATCCAAGGAAATGCAGCACCAGGAAGGGGCAAGGCCCTCACACAGAACCCAAAGACAAACCTTGTATGAGCCTGACAGAGAAACACACAGGACCTGGGCCAAGAGGCGCTCTGAGGACAGGTCGCTGTCACGGTCACCAAAGAGGCCCAGATCCTGTGAGTCCCTTTCACCGAACGTGGAGTACTGTATTATGGCCAAAAATCTATCCAAAACCATAACGAAGACTGAGATAAAAGAATTGTTTGGCTGTCTGAACATCGCCAACAGCAAAATATTACACTTACTGTATAAGGATAGCCAGAGGACAGATACAGCGTTTGTAATATTTGACCAAACGGAAGACTACGTTTATGCTTTGAACCTCAACGGCTGCCATGTTGGTTCCCAGGCCATAGCCGTCTCCTCTGTCACCAAGGAGAAGATGCAAGCCATGTTATCAACTAGGAGACACCCAAAGACAACGCCAGCAGTGTCAGAGCGAAGCGAGGAGAAACATCAGATTGAGAGACCCAGTGTGAGACAGTTTCCCACAGCACAGACATGTGTTTACGTACGAAACCTCCAATCAGACGTGACGAAAATGGAAATAAAATATTTTTTCTGCGACCTTCCTCTGACTGAACAGTTTATCTACATTCTGCGTGATCAAGATGGCAATGGCATCGGTGAGGCTGTGGCTCAGTTTAAAACTGAGGATTTTGCCACACAGGCCCAGAAACAACATGGCAAGACATACATGGGGACCAGAGTGCTGCTCACCTGTATCAGCTTCCAGCAGATGGAGGACATCTTGAAAAGGAATGCGTGAGGAAAGACAACCTACTCCTCATATTTACATTGTCATTTAGCAGATGCTCTTATAGAATGACTTACAGTAGTGAGTGCATACATTTACATACTTTTATTTACTGGTCCCCTGTGGGAATTGAAACCCACAACCTTGGCATTGCAAGCGCCATCCTATAACAACTGAGAAATACTGTACAACTGTTGACCAGAGCCACGTGGGGATCTGGTTGGAAGTAGTGGACTCTATGGGGATAGGGTGTCATCTGAGATTGTCCCTAAAACTCTAAAGATGGCACTTTAGGACTGAGCTCATCACTGGAATGAGCATCCTGGAGTCGTAGTGGCTTCGGGAAGTGTTATAATCCCATACCCTCCAGGCAGTCATCAACAGTTACATTTAGACGACAAGTCCAAACTGGATATGAGTCAATATCCATTGTTATTGAATGATTCCAACTTTAATTTCAAGACCTCCTATGGTATAGAGACCCTTAATATTTCTATAATACCAATGGATGTATGCGGCAAATCATTCTACACCTACAGTTTGATTAAATGTGTTTCAAACTGTGCAACATTGTGACAAAGTTTGAAAACCAGCAACAGTATATCAGGCTACCGGACAGCATTTCCTCTTCTGACATTCCTTATTATTTCTTTCTTTATTGGAATCATCATTCTAAAAATTACTTTATGAAACCCATATATGTTTATTTTTGTCACTGATTAAATGTTACCTAAATGACCTGATTTTGATTCAAACTCAACTGTTTTCAATTATGATAGTATGTCAATTCACTGCGTTTATGGTAGATTTAAGGTCGTAACTTGAGAGCCAGCAACATTTATCACACAGCCGGAGGAGCATAGATGACACCACTGAGAGTTTATTTTCAGATACCTACTTTGTTGGATCAGATAAAATAACTAATGGAATCCCCTGGGTGATGCACAGTTCCTGTTTTACATGGAAGGAACAACATCCTCCATACTGTGCATTTGGAAAGTATTCTAAAATTGATTAAATACCTTTTGTCCCTCAATCTACACACAGTAACCCATATGGACAAAGCACAAACAGTTTTTTTAGAAATGTTTGCAAATTTATTACAAATTAAAAAACATACCTTATTCACATAAGTGTTCAGACCATTTGCTATGAGACTCAAAATTGAGCTCTGGTGCAACCTGTTTCCATCGATCATCCTTGATGTTTCTGCAACTTGTTTGGAGTCCACCTGTGGTAAATTAAATTGGACATGATTTGGAAAGGCATACCGGTCTATATAAGGTCCCACAGTTGACAGTGCATGTCAAAGCAAAAACCAAGCCATGTAGTTGAAGGAATTGTCCGCAGAGCTCCAGAACAGGATTGTGTCGAGGCACAGATCTAGGGAAGGGTACCAAAACATTTCTGCAGCATTGAATGTCCCCAAGAATGCAGGGGCCGCCATCATTCTTAAATGGAAGTTTCGAACCACCAATACTTCCTAGAACCAATATTTTATTTATTGGCCTGAATGCCAAGTGTCACATCTGGAGGAAACCTGGCACCATCCCTACGGTGAAGCATGGTGGCAGCATCATGCTGTGGGGATGTTTTTCAGGGACTGGGAGACTAGTCAGGACCGAGGGAAAGACAAACGGCGCAAAGTACAGAGAGATCCTTGATGAAAACCTACTCCAGAGTGCTCAGGACTTCAGACTCGGGCTAAGGTTCACCTTCCAACAGGACATCGGCCCTAAGCACACAACCAAGACAATGCATGAGTGACACAGCCAGAGCCTGGACTTGAATCTGATCAAACATCTCTGGAGACCTGAAAATAGCTTTGCAGTTGTGCTTCCCATACAACCTGACAGAGCTTAAAAGGATCTGCAGAGAACAAGAGAAACTCCCCAGCCTGTAGCATCATACCAAAGATGACTCGAGGCTGTAATTGCAGCAATGGTGCTTTTACAAAGTAGAGGAAAGGGTCTGAATACTTATGTAAATATATTTCAGTTTAATACATTGGGAAATATTTCTAAAGACCTGTTTTTACTTTTATTATTTGGTAGTGTGTAGATGTATTAAACATTTTTTTTAATCAATTATAGAATACAGCTGTAATGTAAGAAAATGTGGAAAAAGTCACAGGGTCTGAATACTTCCCAAATGCACTATACATCCTGGGATTCCGTTCAGGCCCAACCAATCAGAATCAGTTTCTCCACAAAAGGGCTTTATTACAGACAGAAATACTCAGTTTCATCAGCTGTCAGGGTGGCTGGTCTTAGATGATCCCGCAGGTGAAGCCAGATGTGGAGAAAAACAGGGATGACCAGCCCAACTCAAACAGCATTCAGTACATCAGTAAGCCATTTACCTCCAAACATCCGTTTCCTTAAACATTACTTAGTTTCTCTCAAACACTTAATTTCTAAACATTACACAAGATTCATCCAAGAAACCCCAGTAAAATATATGCCAAAATCACATATGAATACATACAATGGTTAAAACTAAAAAGTCAAACTTTGGCCCAACCTATTCATGTCAAAAGAAGTTATAAAAACAAAGTCTGCACTGATAAGTACACAATTGTAGAAGAGTTTCTGCTTTGAAGGAAACTACATAAAAGAAATCCTCTGTTCAGTGGCTAGACAGCTGCAGACCCCATAGACTCAGGGTATATCTTGGGGGTGAGGTGGTGGATGGGTTATCCCAGGAAGATGGGTCAGGTGGGGATGGATCTGTTAGTTGTAGTACCTGGATGGACCATCAGAGTATCTGGAAGGGCCTGCAGAGAGGAGATCAAACAGATGAGACTGAGGTACTGTAGATTATTTCTGAACCAAACACCAGCCATTAAAAGGCTGGACGTGTGTGCATTTAATTTTGTCAACTGAGGCCGTGCGTACCGGAGAGGTTCCCAGAGAAGCCACCTGAGAAGCGGTCACTACCGCTAGACATTCTGGGAGAATCGGAGTAGCTCATGGAGCCCAGCGACGAACCGCTCTTCATACTAGGACCCTGCTGGAGACAAACGCACATTCACTGAATCAAGGAGAACATCAAAGGGGACAAACTACTTAGGAATTCTTTGTGGTTTCCTGAATCACACCATCTACCTTACGACTGTATGGGAGTACACAAGGAACAGGTTAAGCCACAGTAAGGACGTGTGCCGTCAGAACACAGAAGGTTCTAGTGCACTGCCTTGTAATGCCATAATCAACAGCAATAAATTACTGACTGAACAGACAGGAAGTGGGTTAAAGGGCTCTGAAGCAAGTGACATTTACCCTCACGTCACCAGTTCCTGTTGCAGGAAGCACCTGAGAGCTGCTTGTTGCACTGGTATTGCAGCTGACAGAGCACGGTGTGTGTGTGTGTGTGAATGTGCTGCATACCGAGGAAACACTCCTAAGTCTGTAGTCCATTAGGACATCAGTCAGCTTCTGTGTCACCTTCAGCACGATCTGAGCATCGCCCTCATTCTCGATCCGGAAATTGTCCTACACACAGGAAACAGACCCTCAACATACACAGCATGTTTAAATAACACGAGAAAGCATAGTTTTACACACGCAGTTCCACTCACCAGGTATTTGAGCAGTGTGGACGGAAGGCTGCTGGTTTCAGGTACCGCTCCCATCAACCCTTGGCCTGATCCACTTCCCATCTGCCCCCCTCTGTACTCATCAGGGTAGCGGCTTCCCGGACTCTCCCCCAACAGGCCCTCCTGGCCAAAGCCTCCGTCCCTTCCCCCTCCCAGCCCAAAGCCATCGTCTGAACCCCCCAGCCTCTGCCCCCCCATATTGTCAGGGTAGCCTCGGAAGCTCATGTCCTTTTTCTGGAAGGCCATAGAGGGAGTGGAGCGAGACACGGGATCAGAGTAGCCCCCCATTCCACCCATGGGGTAGTTGAGGAGACCGCCTTGGAGAGGGAACTCCCCTGGGAACAGAGGCTCTGCAAACCTGCCACCTAGAGGGAGACAAAAGACTGCATTTGGACTACTACACAACACTGCATCCCAACATAGACCAGTCAAGCTCACAACAAAGGTCTTATCACCTCAGCAATCTCTGTTAACCCGGAAGTAAAATCTCAGGTAATTTGGACAGCTGCGTGATTATTTATACATGTTTGAAATTGCAAACTCACTCAACTAAAGCCCCCGGCGAAGCACTTGAGGCGAAGCAGGTTAAGCACCGCCTTTCCCCAATAAGGCCAAACAAAACCGGAAATAATGCTGCTCGGATCACACGCATCCCATTCAGTCCTTGCAGATGATCTCAGTGTACATTCAGAATCTGCCCACGGGAGATCACCTCAGAGGCAACCTTACACTTCTTCCCCCCACACGCTCTCACCTGGTTTTGGTCCTCTAGGTCCCATCCCTCCTGGCCCTCCCATCCCTCCTGGTGGCCCCATGTTGGGGATTGCTGAACCTGTGATAAGAGATATGTCAGAACCACAGACTGAGCACAACGAGATTCAGACAAACTTGAGAATAAACCTAGAAAAACGTACTTAATCCTGCAAACGCTTGGACCTCACTGGGCTCCTTCAGAATCACCTGAAAACACCGTACAGAATCAAGTCAATAGTCTGCCGTGTTCTCTTCCTCATCTATAGCTTTCTGCTCCACCCTCTCACCTTTAGCTGTCCCCTGCCCTCGGTCTTCTCCAGCGCTGCTGCTGCTTCCTTTACCTTCTTCCTCACTTCATGGTCCTTTGTGGCCGCATCCTCCTCAAAGGGCATCTTGGCAGAATGGTTTTGCTTCTGGAGAACAGATGAGACCATACAGTTACACAGCATCATAACACAGACCTGTAGATCCAACAGCATTTTACAGGGACTTTTACTGTGAAAGTTAACAGTGACACACGGCCTCACCATGTATCTGAAGGAGTGCTTCCAGCCTTTGATGTGAGCCAGCATGTCAGTCTGCAGACGGCCCACCTTGCAGAGTTTACACTGGTAATGGGGCGGGACTGACTTACTGGGGCTGCGGTACTCCCACACATAATGAAGACCTGCAGAACATAAGTGACAGCTCTAACAACCATGGGCAGTGAAACATCTCAACAACCAATCGAAGACTGGAAAAAACTTAAATCACAGAGCCCCATGAAGCGAATATTAGTGAAAGAGTACAATGGAGTGACTTGACTTACATCTCTTGGACCCTTTGGGGCATAGGGCTACTACCATGGTGCAATGAGTAGGTACTCACCAATGACAGTCTCACCAGTGATGGCCTTCAACTGTTTGGTCAAGGAGGGGATGGTCTGGACATTTCCCGCCTTGGTGGTGAACACTGGGAAATGCACAGAAGTCAACACAAAGTACAAACATGGCAGAGACTGCATAATGAGTTCGCCTTCCTGCCCACGGACAGGCGAGACCAAAGGGTCCACACGTCCAGTCATCTGACCAGCAGACAGCCAATATCCGAAGAGCCTCACTTCAGGAAGTGAAACACTGCAGGTATACTTCAAAAGAAGGTATAGCTTTAAGAGGTCACTGTGCATTCCTTACACAAACCCCCAGTCAAAAGACTTGTAGTGGAGTTGAGGTCCTTCATTTACTGAACAACAGCTAGAAACACAACCCCTGCTTTTCTGAGCCTCTGAGGTCCTGTTTCCAGCCGTGCATCATCGACAACATCTGGTAAAAATCCTTACCATTTGTGCGCTAGTTAGGTTCTGCTAAAAACAGATTGGTTGGGAGTACTGGAATCTCCTGCTCTGGCTGGTAATCAAAGATGCTGGTAATAAAAATAACTTAATTTGATTCGCTGTGTGATATTCAAGCCCCACCTTCACAAGATCATGATTCATTAGAAGGTTGCCTGGAAGGCACACCAGCAACTGTTTTGTGCCAGGGTTATAGTACTGACTGCTACACAGAAGAGAAGCTAATCTGAGGTATGGAGGCCTGCTGAAAATCGTGGGGGCTGTAGTTCTTCTGCCCACCTAGACACAGGTCAGAGCTGGGCTATAGGATTATCTCACTCCCATCAGGCACTCCTCCATACCTGTGTCCAATCAAAGCAGTGAAACTCTTGCATGGGCACAGCAGGTCCCAGCCCCATTGGCAGACAGTGAGTTGAAACACTTCCTACTCTTTGAGGGCAACAAGGGCCCTGAAAGAAAATCCTGCTGCCAGCATCCATTTCCCATCTGAACTACTATAGGCCTATGAGGCCACATTTGTGTGCCGGGGGCTGATAGCCCTAAATTACATGGGGGATCCCATCTCATCCACCACCAATGTGTAGCACCCAACTTGGTGATGCACGGCAGTCAATTGGGCCCACAACATCTGACCCAGACAGGATCCTTACTGATTTGACTTGCACCAATATGGGGCAACAGCAATACGGGCCTGCAGAGAGCACCTGCACACCTATGAGTTCCCCTGGGGTTAGACAGTCTGAGAGGACAGGTTTGAGGTTGTGGTTTCTAATGTTGTTCAAACTAAATCATGGACCAAAGTGTTTTGTGAAATAAAACTACTTTTAAAATGCAGCTAAAAATGTTTGTGCACATTGTATCAAAGACCCCCCAAAAAGTCATTGAAATGAACACTAGGGAAAAGCCTTTGTGAGCCACACAGCCTAAGCCTGTGGACAGTGACTTAGTTGACTGGCATTTACAGAAACCTCTAAGAGGCAGTGAATCTCAGACGTAGCCCAGAGCCCACGCTTGGACTTGCCCCCTGCCCAATCAGCCACCAGCAAAAAGGCAGGAGGATGTGAAGTCACAGCTCCCAACCTCCTATCAGAGGCAGCGATGCTGTGTGGAGGCAGAACTTACCTATGTCAGCAGAGAAGTTAGGCTGCTTTCTCTGTCAGTTGGGATAACCAGGCCGAAGGAGAGAGAGACAGACAGGCATTAGTGAGACTGGAGGAGGCAGCAGAGGGGCAAACCCCACTGCATTGTTCCCCAAACAGTGGGTCAGGACCCCCTAGAGGGTTGCAGCTTAAGATAGGGTTCTGGATAGAAACATTGGTTTGGTTTAAGCAAAAGCTTCAGGTGGACCACAGCAGAAAAACACATGGGAGAACCCTACTGCACTCCTGTCTCTATGGAGAGAGAAAGGCCATTTCAACCTCTCCTCCATGACCCTGTCAGTGACATGAGGGAACTCGGAGCGGTCACTGACTGCACCGTACACATGTGCTTTACCTTGAAACGAAAGTACAAGTACTCTAGTCAGGTGTTCCAATCAGAATATATCGCTGTCACAAAGGGCATCATGGAACCAAGCTGCCACTGAGCCCTTGTGCTAATAGCTCAGCAGGAAAATAAAAGTGTTATGGGGGCTGACTGCCCACTTAATAGAAAGAGAGCCATAAAGAGGGCGTGAGATTGCCCAGAGAAAACACCCAGCCCTGTTACCCTCGTTAGTCACAGCCCTTCTACACTTGGTAACAGGGTTATCTGGAATTCCTGCTGCCCACAATACTCTTTAGCATCCCGCAATCAATGGGTAACTCAAGCCCTGATTGAGGGGCAGTGCAGCAGGCTGCATCTCCACAGAAACACGGAGTCTCAGGAGACCAGAGAGCTCTGATCAGTCCCTGCTGCTCCAGCAGTGTCCAGTGTCTGTCCAGCCAAGGGCAGCGAGTAAGGGTCCATACCATTTCCTCTGCACAGAGTACTGCTACAACTTTAGGAATGAAACAGGTTAGAAGACCACACGACTACTACGTACGCAGTACTCTCAAAACCACTGTTTTGGAATCCTCTTATCACAATAGACACTATTCAGGATGGATTAATTAACCTCATCTGGGTTGTGAATGACTAGCAATACAACTATAATCCTACGGCATAACTGGGGGCAATTGTCCTGATTACCATGGGAGACTCGACTTACCCTGTTGTTAGCCCCTCCATTAGCGTTCCTGGACCTCTTCTTTGGTGGAGCGCCATAAGATGGCCTTGGATTGTTGCCTTGTTGCATTCTGAGGGTCATCACAAACAAATAAAGACAGCGTTTAATATCTAGCTATATGGGCCACATTTCTTTTATGGTGACTAAGAAACAACGCAGCTGGCCTCATTGAAGGCAAAACCACTTGGCCACGCACGGTGCAAAATATGGTGATTAGCTAGCTGTAGCCACACTATAGTAACATTACCCCGCCAGCGTCCCCCAGGGTTACTATAGAATAAATACGGTGTGGTATGAGTGACTTGAAATACACCACCTGAAAAATGACGATTCGCTAAAGCAAACCAGAGCGGGTGAATTTTGCGGGTCAAAAAGAAGAACAACAAATTCACGCACGCGCAATTGTATCTCTTTATAGAAAGACCCGTGACGTACCTGATTTTGTGAGCCTATGCGTTTGCCTGTGTACTCGAACTCGGAAATTTGAGTTCAAATTAGTAAAAAAAGAAGGAAAAGATAATAATGACATAAATTTTTCATTTGAAATGTATCCTTTACACAAGTTGCAATAAAACACTGATATACATAGACGTGGAATAGAGAACAGGAACAAACAAACAAAAATGTTGCAGGCAAATGTGAAGACAGCTTAGCTAGTTGTCGTATCAAAGAGAAAGGCCCATGTTTGTAAAGAAACAGCACGAGCTTGGTTTTGCTGATTGACCGTCTTCAAAAGATACGCAGGAACACTACTGCATGCACATTTTCTTCTGACAGTGTCAACACACGTGGGTATTATTATTACGTTTCAAAACGCAATAAATTATTCTGGCTTTGCTACTCATAGATTCTGTGTAAGAGCCGATAGCTTGCTGGCTTTCAAACCCACTGCTGCCCACTGTGATTGTGGTCTCCTCCTGGTCCAGCACTAGCACACACAGTTCCTTCGTTATTGTGTCAAATGGCACCATATTCCCCATATAGTGAACCACTGCATCAACATCAACCCTGTTTGGCTCTGGTCAGAACAGAAGTAGTGTACTATATTAGAGAATTGGTTGCAATTTAAGATGTTCCCAATGCTTCTCTCCACAGTCCTATCCTGCAGAGATGACCAAGTGCAAGAAGAAGAAGAGGCAGGATGACTTCCAGAAGGTCAAGCTGAAGGTGGGGAAGACCAAGCCTAAAGCTGACAACGCCACCAACATCAACTTCCGCACCAAAGGAATAAACCTAACTGAACAGCTGAAGAAAGATGCTAATGCTCCCACCACACACAGGAAGCTCAACATCAAGGTAGGTAACACACACACACACACACACACACTCCTCTACTGTACCTTATGCTGTGTGCCTCCCCTCCTCTAGGACCTGTTGTCCCAGCTGCATCACTACAGTGGTACAGTGAAACAGGGAGCTCTTGTGGGACTGCGGGAGCTGCTGACCCTTCACCCCTCAGAGTTACACCAACACCTCTCCAGTCTGCTCAGCGAGGCTGCTGCCGTCTTCACGGATAAGGACCCGAATGTACGGATGTCTGCCACACGCCTGCTCAGGTTAGAAAAGTATTTTGTTATGACAGTGGGAATTTGTCTTCAGGTCTGTTCTCCAACCCCCACAAAACCATACACCATTTGAGAGCAGCACAGTCCTTGGAGAAATGCCTTAATGCCAGTTTTTCTCCTACTGTCGCACCTTCCTACCCAATATGAGATTTGAACCAGACACACTCCTGCTACTAGTGCCCCTCCCTAACCTTTAACCTCTGCCCTCTCCATTCCCTGCTCAGGTTCATAGCCCAGAGTGTGCCAGCGGAGCGGACGTCTCCATTCTTCCCTCTCCTCTCTGCCCACCTCTCCTGTGCCATGACCCACATCGAGACGGGCATCCAGGAGGATGCCCTGAAGGTCCTCGACGTGTTGCTGGACCACTATCCTGCCCTGCTGGCCGCTCGTCCCGCCCTGCTGCTCACCAACTTCCTGGAGCTGATCTCACACAGAAGTACTGGGGGCGGGGCAAGGAAGGGGCAGGAGGGGAAGGGGAGGAGCTGGGCCCTGTCAGTCAACCCTAACAGGAACGTGACTGGTCAGCAGTGGAGACTCACAGTGCTGCTCAGGTACTCATACACTTGCAATGCGTTAGCAGTATCCTATTGGTGTGTGCATTTTTGGCGTCACCTTTGTGTTTGTGTGTTTTCCAGACTGGGGCGTTTTCTTCAGGCGGTAGTTGAGGAGAGGCGAGCGGAGGAGGGGGTTGCATGTGTCTCAGGTGACATGTTCAGTGTTTTGAATGGACAAGGAGGAGCTAACGCACCTTTGGAGCTCAACTGGGAGGAGCTTACCTACAGAAAAGGTGGATTCCAGGTGTTTGAACATTCAGGAGCCATGCCCACTCCGCACTCCACCTTCAAACTCCGGTACGCACATCACACACTTCATTAACGAGTCAAGGAGCAGTGGGTCGCTAGCGGGCTCATCCCGACACTACCAGCGACAATGTAAAGCGCCAAATTCAAAATCCGAAAGTTGAATTATTAAACATCCACCAATATACAAGTGTTCCATACTCATCAAAAGCTCTGTTTCTTGGCAATATCACAGCGTTGTCAGATTTCAAAAAGGCTTTACGGCGAAAGCAGCACATTCATTTGTTTGAGGCTAGCACCTCACATATTTTCCAATAGCCATGTATTGATTAGCCATCATGGCACACACATAACACATTTCACAGCGAAAATAAATCAATTACCTGTTGAAGAACTTCTGCTGAGGTCATCCTAAGTGTCCAACGAAGACAATCCATGGTTCTTTTGTTAGAAAAAGTAACGTCTTTTATCCATAAATCCTCCATTTGGTTTGCGCGTTATAATCAGAAACGACAGCCTCCACTAGTCCATGAAACGCGGCGCGAACTCGTTCAAATTATACCTATAAACTTGTCCAAGAACAATCAAACATAGTTTTAAATGTATCCTTAGGAACACTTTTACGTATATTTACTATTATAAATCAACCGGAATATAAACTGATCAATAACGAGGCTACTAAAGACACTCCGTGACTTCTCGTGCGAGCGCCACGGGAACTTTTCTCAGAACGAGGGGTCTTCATTGTTTGCTGTTTTTCTATGGTCTAAATTCATCCAAAATGGAGGGAAACACCGTCTCGAGGCTGTTGACATCATAAGGAAGCTACGTGTACTGCATTCATATGCCTATATATGGTCATTTTCAATAGGGAGGGGTTCCCAAATGAGCAATGTGTCAAAATCCCTTTTTCCAGGACAGAGATTCCTCAGGGTTTTGCCTGTTATATGCGTTCTGATTCACTCACAGACAAATGGTTAACAGTTTTGGAAAATTCAGAGTGTTTCCTATCCAATGGATATGCATATCCTATTTTCTGGGCCTAAATGGGAGGCATTTTACTTTGGGCACGCCAGGCTCTCCAAAACAGTCACCTCTGCTGCTGCTCCTAGAGAAGTTAACAAGCATATACACACACACACTTCATTAACAAGCATATACACACACACACACACACACACACACACACACACACACACTTCATTAACAAGCATATACACACACACACACACACTTCATTAACAAGCATATACGCACACACTGCTGACTCTCTCCTGTCCTGCTCATCATCTGTCCCTTTCCTCCACTGGATTTGTAGGCCGGAGACTGAGCCTGGGGCTGGGGTGAGTGAGGGGCTGGGCACAGGGGAGGCTGTACGGGGCTTTGCCTCCACCCTGGTTCCCCTTCTACTAGATGTGTGGGTAGAGGCTAGTGCCAGCGACCGGAGCAAGACTGACAGTGCTCATCTCCTCACCCCCGACGCCATGTCACTGATGTACCAGGTCCTCTCCATACTACAGCTGCTGCGCAAGCTGGCGCCACAGCGAGAACACCAGGATACACTGGTAACACACACAGGCGGTCTCTCTCAGTATAAGATGCGTGGTTACCTTTGTTCTATTAACAGTGGTGTTTGTGTGTTTAGGATGCATGGTTTCGCAGTGAGTACCTGGGGGATTTTAAGCAGCACTTCATGAAGAACTTCCCCTATGGAAATCTGGACACCCCTAAACAAAGGCGGAAGACAGACCCCAAGAGGTGAGATGAGGAGAGGTGGTGCTAGGGCCCTTGGTGTATGTGTAGGTACAGCGTTTCCCAAACTAGGGGTCGCTACCCCATATGTGTCACCTGATTTGAAAATCGGGTCGTGAGAGAAACTCTTGGGGGATAACATCTGGTCTATAGTCAACTGAATGCTCTGCTTAGTCATAGAACCACGGTTAAATTTCAGCTATTAGCGGTTAGGACAAACAGCGGTTTCTGTTTTCTTCCTAAACATTAGCTCTAACCATTGAACAGTTTGAGCTATTAGCAATTATGATCTATAATATCAAAATTACTGGGGGGGACACAATTAAAAGTGTGTGTGTTGTGTGTCAGGAGTAAGCAGGCCCCTACAATCCCAGGGCAGACAGTGGAACCCTTGGCTCTGAACGTGCTGCTCTGCCAGGTCATGGTTTCCATGGTTACCCTCAGCAAGAGGGAGGGGCCAGCCCAGGAGCCCGATGCTGAGTGGCTGATGCCTCTGAGAGGGTTTGTCCAAGAGACTCTGTCCAGTGGGGCCAAGCTGAGCCAAAGACACCTACACACACTCCTGGAGACTGTCTGGAGAATGGCCATCACACAACGCAGCAGGGGTAAGACTGTGTGTGTGGGGGTTTGTGTGGGCTGTCAAAGGTGCGGTTATGATTTCATCTTAAATGGTTTTCACATGTCTGGCGTCCTAACCGGTGCTGTGTGTGTAGCGGTGACGGAGGACCTGTTACAGGCGGTGTATGTTCAGTACCAGCAGATGAACCTGAATCTGCAGACCAGAACACTGCTTCTTTCCTTCTACAGCAGACTGTACCTACAGGAACACAACCACACACACATCGCCAGGTAACACACACACACATTCTAGTGTTTACTGTACCAAATAACCAAAGATATATGTAGGCATAACCAAGTCTGCAGGGTAGACTACTCTGCTCCTAAAACTCTTTCTTCCTCTTCGGTCTCCCCCTTCAGGAGTAGAGTGTTGTCTCGGTGGCTGGCTGCTCTACCGCTCCAGTTGTCCCAGCTGGGCCACCGTAACCCTGCCCTCTCAGACAGGCTCCTCCTCTCCATCCAGGCTGCTGCCTCCCGCGGGAACAAGGCCCTGCTGAACTCCCTGCACACACATGCATGCAGGCTCTACGGTGAATACACACACACCTGTATGCAAGCTCTACGGTATATACAACAACAAAAAACACACACGTGAAGCTCCACTTATAACAGTTGGGCAGATCGTTACTAAACTGGTAGTCACTAAATGGCCATGCTAGAAAAGACACAAATGACAATGTACATTTGGAGCTGTTTTCTATGTTTCTCCACTGGGGGGCAGTAGAGGTCCATCTGAACTCCATAGCAGGAGAGAGAGGGGAGCATGTTGTACAAGCTAGAGACAAAGGTTGGAGGAGTATCAGTTAAAAGGTGTGGAGGTTGTGGGTGGTGGGGGCACCTGCGTTGTAATATAAGCTAAGACAGAACTGGTGAGGGGGTTTGTGTTATGATTAAAGGCCCCAGGGAAGACAGAACTGGTGAGGGGGTTTGTATTATGATTAAAGGCCCCAGGGAAGACAGAACTGGTGAGGGGGTTTGTGTTATGATTAAAGGCCCCAGGGATGACAGAACTGGTGAGGGGGTTTGTGTTATGATTAAAGGCCCCAGGGAAGACAGAACTGGTGAGGGGGTTTGTGTTATGATTAAAGGCCCCAGGGAAGACAGAACTGGTGAGGGGGTTTGTGTTATGATTAAAGGCCCCAGGGAAGACAGAGTGGGCGATTCACCATCACAAGACTCTGTTTGTCTGAATGGTCTGTGACATCAGCAATGTGCGTCAGCAGACAACATAATACAGTACTATCTGATCATTACTACTCTCTTTATCTCTCTTTATCTCTCTCTCTTTATCTCTCTGTCTGTTTGATCATTGTTCTTAGACCATAAACTGGTGATGGATAGTCCATTCACTCTTTTACGTCAACATTCGCTCCTTGTTGCTAGGTACGGTGTGTGTGTGTTTACAACACCATGGTCCTGGATAGGTACAGGAGTGCAAGATTTTGTTCCAGCCCAGCACTAACACACCTGATTCAGCTAATCAAGGACTTGATGGTTACAGGTGATTCTAATGATGGGGTGTGTTGGGCAGGAACTAAGGCCAGGACTGCAGTTGCCCTCCTCTGCTAAAGTGTAGGAGCTGTAGTTGGTGTTGTGTAGAGCAGCCAAACGGCTGAAAAAATACTACAGTTTGAACTTTAACGACTTTAACAAGGTAGAAAGTGTATAGAATTTATAATAAATTTACATTTCTAAATAATTTAATCTCAGAACATTTTTCTTCAATCACAGTATTTTTTATATAAAGCTTTTAGCAGCATTTTTGTTGATTTTGTGGTCTCAAACCAGTGACTTTATTTCAATTCTTAAATCAAGAATATGGGCTTTTTTTTTATTTATTTAGACTGAAAGAGGAGGGAATGTTGTTCCCTTGTCATATAATTGCTACATTTAATAACAATATAGAATTAAAAATAGTTTTCCAGATTGTATTTTGACGATTATTTTTCTCGACGCGAGTATTGGGTCAAGACTGAGACAACCTGGTTCAATTTGGGTCCTGAGACAACCAGTTGAGAACCACTGTTGTAGAGTTTGTATATTGACGTGTGTTTGCGCGTGTGCGTGTGTGTCTGTGCGCGTGTGTGTGTGTGTAGACCCACAGGAGGGCAGTGTGGTATTGTTACCGGCTGAGTCTCAGCAGCGATTGGTCCAGCTACTCTACTTCCTGCCTGTGATGTCACAGGGTCTGTTGGCCAATCTGAGTCGCTGCTGCACTGCGGGGACGCGTCTCTGCCGGCCTGGCTGCCTCCCTCATACGCATCATACACCTCAGGTAACCACAGCAACCTCCCAAAGCTACAGACTGAGGTCAGAAACTCTGTCACTAACCCAATGTTCTTACATGATCCCTGTGTCACAGAAATGTGAGAGTCATGTGCCATGTGGTTTAAACTTAAACAAGGCTTGACCGTTGAGGTTTCATCATCAACATCTAGATGATATCCAGGGCTGACCATCACATGGCCTTTACAGTTTGACATCTTTTCTCTTGCACGTAAATATGTTCTGAATAGAATGTTCTATTTGTGTGTGTGAGAGAGAGAGCCGTCAGTCGTTCCTGGTTATAGAGGGGAGACAGCAGACCGATGGTTCGCCAGCTTAATGGAATCAAACAATTAACCAATTAAGACACGTCGAGGGTCGTGGCACAAGATCAGTGGTGCATGCCGGACACACACACACACACACACACACACACACCCTGTCTAAACAAAGCAGAGCAGAGTCATTGCTCATGGTTTATAACAAAGCCTGATGCTGATGGCACTTGATGGGAATTTATAGTTCACTAGACCTTTAGATGGCAGTGTTGGTCCTTTAGTGTGCTGTTGTGTGTGTGTGTGTATAGAGACTAGGGGTTGGGGCAGTGTGTGTGTGTGTGTGTGTGTGTGGAGACTAGGGGTTTGGGCAGTGTGTGTGTGTGTGTATAGAGACTAGGGGTTTGGGCAGTGTGTGTGTGTGTGTGTGTGTGTGTGTAGAGACTAGGGGTTTGGGCTGTGTGTGTGTGTGTGTAGAGACTAGGGGTTTGGGCTGTGTGTGTGTGTGTGTGTGTGTGTGTGTGTGTGTGTGTGTGTGTAGAGACTAGGGGTTTGGGCTGTGTGTGTGTGTGTAGAGACTAGGGGTTTGGGCTGTGTGTGTGTGTAGAGACTAGGGGTTTGGGCTGTGTGTGTGTGTAGAGACTAGGGGTTTGGGCTGTGTGTGTGTGTAGAGACTAGGGGTTTGGGCTGTGTGTGTGTGTAGAGACTAGGGGTTTGGGCTGTGTGTGTGTGTGTGTGTGGAGACTAGGGGTTTGGGCAGTGTGTGTGTGTGTGTGTATAGAGACTAGGGGTTTGGGCAGTGTGTGTGTGTGTGTATAGAGACTAGGGGTTTGGGCAGTGTGTGTGTGTGTGTGTAGAGACTAGGGGTTTGGGCTGTGTGTGTGTAGAGACTAGGGGTTTGGGCTGTGTGTGTGTAGAGACTAGGGGTTTGGGCTGTGTGTGTGTGTGTGTGTATAGAGACTAGGGGTTTGGGCTGTGTGTGTGTGTGTGTGTGTGTGTGTGTGTAGAGACTAGGGGTTTGGGCTGTGTGTGTGTGTGTGTGTAGAGACTAGGGGTTTGGGCTGTGTGTGTGTGTGTGTAGAGACTAGGGGTTTGGGCTGTGTGTGTGTGTGTGTGTAGAGACTAGGGGTTTGGGCTGTGTGTGTGTGTGTGTGTGTAGAGACTAGGGGTTTGGGCTGTGTGTGTGTGTGTGTGTAGAGACTAGGGGTTTGGGCTGTGTGTGTGTAGAGACTAGGGGTTTGGGCTGTGTGTGTGTAGAGACTAGGGGTTTGGGCTGTGTGTGTGTGTGTAGAGACTAGGGGTTTGGGCTGTGTGTGTGTGTGTAGAGACTAGGGGTTTGGGCTGTGTGTGTGTGTGTAGAGACTAGGGGTTTGGGCTGTGTGTGTGTGTGTAGAGACTAGGGGTTTGGGCTGTGTGTGTGTGTGTAGAGACTAGGGGTTTGGGCTGTGTGTGTGTAGAGACTAGGGTTTGGGCTGTGTGTGTGTGTGTAGAGACTAGGGGTTTGGGCTGTGTGTGTGTGTGTGTGTGTGTAGAGACTAGGGGTTTGGGCTGTGTGTGTGTGTGTGTAGAGACTAGGGGTTTGGGCTGTGTGTGTGTGTGTGTGTGTGTGTAGAGACTAGGGGTTTAAGGCTGTGTGTGTGTGTGTGTGTAGAGACTAGCGGTTTGGGCTGTGTGTGTGTGTAGAGACTAGCGGTTTGGGCTGTGTGTGTGTGTAGAGACTAGCGGTTTGGGCTGTGTGTGTGTGTGTGTAGAGACTAGCGGTTTGGGCTGTGTGTGTGTGTGTGTAGAGACTAGCGGTTTGGGCTGTGTGTGTAGAGACTAGGGGTTTGGGCTGTGTGTGTGTGTGTGTGTAGAGACTAGGGGTTTGGGCTGTGTGTGTGTGTGTGTGTAGAGACTAGGGGTTTGGGCTGTGTGTGTGTGTGTGTGTGTGTAGAGACTAGGGGTTTGGGCTGTGTGTGTGTGTGTGTGTGTGTGTAGAGACTAGGGGTTTGGGCTGTGTGTGTGTGTGTGTGTGTGTGTAGAGACTAGGGGTTTGGGCTGTGTGTGTGTGTGTAGAGACTAGGGGTTTGGGCTGTGTGTGTGTGTGTGTGTGTGTGTAGAGACTAGGGGTTTGGGCTGTGTGTGTGTGTGTGTGTGTGTAGAGACTAGGGGTTTGGGCTGTGTGTGTGTGTGTAGAGACTAGGGGTTTGGGCTGTGTGTGTGTGTGTGTGTAGAGACTAGGGTTTGGGCTGTGTGTGTGTGTGTGTGTGTGTGTGAGACTAGGGTTTGGGCTGTGTGTGTGTGTGTGTGTGTGTAGAGACTAGGGGTTTGGGCTGTGTGTGTGTGTGTGTGTGTGTGTGTGTGTGTAGAGACTAGGGGTTTGGGCTGTGTGTGTGTGTGTGTGTAGAGACTAGGGGTTTGGGCTGTGTGTGTGTGTGTGTAGAGACTAGGGGTTTGGGCTGTGTGTGGGTGTGTGGAGACTAGGGGTTTGGGCAGTGTGTGTGTGTGTGTGTGTGTGTGGAGACTAGGGGTTTGGGCAGTGTGTGTGTGTGTGTGGAGACTAGGGGTTGGGGCAGTGTGTGTGTGTGTGTGTGTGGAGACTAGGGGTTGGGGCAGTGTGTGTGTGTGTGTGTGTGTGGAGACTAGGGGTTGGGGCAGTGTGTGTGTGTGTGTGTGTGTGTGTGTGTGTGGAGACTAGGGGTTGGGGCAGTGTGTGTGTGTGGAGACTAGGGGTTGGGGCAGTGTGTGTGTGTGTGTGTGTGTGTGTGTGTGTGTGTGTGTGTGTGTGTGTGTGTGTGTGGAGACTAGGGGTTGGGGCAGTGTGTGTGTGTGTGTGTGTGTGGAGACTAGGGGTTGGGACAGTGTGTGTGTGTGTGTGTGGAGACTAGGGGTTGGGGCAGTGTGTGTGTGTGTGTGTGTGTGTGTGTGTGTGTGTGAGACTAGGGGTTGGGGCAGTGTGTGTGTGTGGAGACTAGGGGTTGGGGCAGTGTGTGTGTGTGTGTGTGTGTGTGTGTGTGTGTGGAGACTAGGGGTTGGGGCAGTGTGTGTGTGTGGAGACTAGGGGTTGGGGCAGTGTGTGTGTGTGTGTGTGTGTGTGTGGAGACTAGGGGTTGGGGCAGTGTGTGTGTGTGGAGACTAGGGGTTGGGGCAGTGTGTGTGTGTGTGTGTGTGTGTGTGTGTGTGTGTGTGTGTGTGTGAGACTAGGGGTTGGGGCAGTGTGTGTGTGTGTGTGTGTGTGTGTGGAGACTAGGGGTTGGGGCAGTGTGTGTGTGTGTGTAGAGACTAGGGGTTGGGGCAGTGTGTGTGTGTGTGTGTGTGTGTGTGGAGACTAGGGGTTGGGGCAGTGTGTGTGTGTGTGTGGAGACTAGGGGTTGGGGCAGTGTGTGTGTGTGTGGAGACTAGGGGTTGGGGCAGTGTGTGTGTGTGTGTGTGTGTGGAGACTAGGGGTTGGGGCAGTGTGTGTGTGTGTGTGTGTGTGTGTGTGGAGACTAGGGGTTGGGGCAGTGTGTGTGTGTGTGGAGACTAGGGGTTGGGGCAGTGTGTGTGTGTGTGTGTGTGTGGAGACTAGGGGTTGGGGCAGTGTGTGTGTGTGTGTGGAGACTAGGGGTTGGGGCAGTGTGTGTGTGTGGAGACTAGGGGTTGGGGCAGTGTGTGTGTGTGGAGACTAGGGGTTGGGGCAGTGTGTGTGTGTGTGTGGAGACTAGGGGTTGGGGCAGTGTGTGTGTGTGTGTGTGGAGACTAGGGGTTGGGGCAGTGTGTGTGTGTGTGTGTGTGGAGACTAGGGGTTGGGGCAGTGTGTGTGTGTGGAGACTAGGGGTTGGGGCAGTGTGTGTGTGTGTGTGTGTGGAGACTAGGGGTTGGGGCAGTGTGTGTGTGTGTGTGTGTGTGTGAGACTAGGGGTTGGGGCAGTGTGTGTGTGTGTGTGTGTGGAGACTAGGGGTTGGGGCAGTGTGTGTGTGTGTGTGTGTGGAGACTAGGGGTTGGGGCAGTGTGTGTGTGTGGAGACTAGGGGTTGGGGCAGTGTGTGTGTGTGGAGACTAGGGGTTGGGGCAGTGTGTGTGTGTGTGTGTGGAGACTAGGGGTTGGGGCAGTGTGTGTGTGTGTGTGGAGACTAGGGGTTGGGGCAGTGTGTGTGTGTGTGTGTGTGTGGAGACTAGGGGTTGGGGCAGTGTGTGTGTGTGTGTGTGTGGAGACTAGGGGTTGGGGCAGTGTGTGTGTGTGTGTGTGTGTGTGGAGACTAGGGGTTGGGGCAGTGTGTGTGTGTGTGTGTGTGTGTGTGTGTGTGTGTGTGTGTGTGTGTAGAGACTAGGGGTTGGGGCAGTGTGTGTGTGTGGAGACTAGGGGTTGGGGCAGGGTTGGGGCAGTGTGTGTGTGTGTGTGTGTGTGGAGACTAGGGGTTGGGGCAGTGTGTGTGTGTGTGGAGACTAGGGGTTGGGGCAGTGTGTGTGTGTGTGTGTGTGTGTGTGGAGACTAGGGGTTGGGGCAGTGTGTGTGTGTGTGTGTGTGTGTGTGGAGACTAGGGGTTGGGGCAGTGTGTGTGTGTGGAGACTAGGGGTTGGGGCAGTGTGTGTGTGTGTGTGGAGACTAGGGGTTGGGGCAGTGTGTGTGTGTGTGTGTGTGTGTGGAGACTAGGGGTTGGGGCAGTGTGTGTGTGTGTGTGTGTGGAGACTAGGGGTTGGGGGCAGTGTGTGTGTGTGTGGAGACTAGGGGTTGGGGCAGTGTGTGTGTGTGTGTGTGTGGACTAGGGGTTGGGGCAGTGTGTGTGTGTGGAGACTAGGGGTTGGGGCAGTGTGTGTGTGTGGAGACTAGGGTTTGGGGCAGTGTGTGTGTGTGTGGAGACTAGGGTTTGGGGCAGTGTGTGTGTGTGTGGAGACTAGGGATTGGGGCAGTGTGTGTGTGTGTGTGTGGAGACTAGGGGTTGGGGCAGTGTGTGTGTGTGGAGACTAGGGGTTGGGGCAGTGTGTGTGTGTGTGTGTGTGGAGACTAGGGGTTGGGGCAGTGTGTGTGTGTGTGTGTGTGGAGACTAGGGGTTGGGGCAGTGTGTGTGTGTGTGTGTGTGTGGAGACTAGGGGTTGGGGCAGTGTGTGTGTGTGTGTGTGGAGACTAGGGGTTGGGGCAGTGTGTGTGTGTGTGTGGAGACTAGGGGTTGGGGCAGTGTGTGTGTGTGGAGACTAGGGGTTGGGGCAGTGTGTGTGTGTGTGTGTGTGTGTGTGGAGACTAGGGGTTGGGAGCAGTGTGTGTGTGTGTGTGTGGAGACTAGGGGTTGGGAGCAGTGTGTGTGTGTGTGTGTGGAGACTAGGGGTTGGGGCAGTGTGTGTGTGTGTGTGTGGAGACTAGGGGTTGGGGCAGTGTGTGTGTGTGTGTGTGGAGACTAGGGGTTGGGGCAGTGTGTGTGTGTGTGTGTGTGTGTGTGGAGACTAGGGGTTGGGGCAGTGTGTGTGTGTGTGTGTGTGTGGAGACTAGGGGTTGGGGCAGTGTGTGTGTGTGTGTGGAGACTAGGGGTTGGGGCAGTGTGTGTGTGTGTGTGTGGAGACTAGGGGTTGGGGCAGTGTGTGTGTGTGTGTGTGGAGACTAGGGGTTGGGGCAGTGTGTGTGTGTGTGTGTGTGGAGACTAGGGGTTGGGAGCAGTGTGTGTGTGTGTGTGTGTGTGGAGACTAGGGGTTGGGGCAGTGTGTGTGTGTGTGGAGACTAGGGGTTGGGGCTGTGTGTGTGTGTGTGTGTGGAGACTAGGGGTTGGGGCAGTGTGTGTGTGTGTGAGACTAGGGTTGGGGCAGTGTGTGTGTGTGTGAGACTAGGGGTTGGGGCAGTGTGTGTGTGTGTGTGTGTGGAGACTAGGGGTTGGGGCAGTGTGTGTGTGTGTGTGGAGACTAGGGGTTGGGGCAGTGTGTGTGTGTGTGTGTGTGTGGAGACTAGGGGTTGGGGCAGTGTGTGTGTGTGTGTGGAGACTAGGGGTTGGGGCAGTGTGTGTGTGTGTGTGTGAGACTAGGGGTTGGGGCAGTGTGTGTGTGTGTGTGTGTGTGTGTGTGTGTGTGGAGACTAGGGGTTGGGAGCAGTGTGTGTGTGTGTGTGGAGACTAGGGGTTGGGGCAGTGTGTGTGTGTGTGTGTGGAGACTAGGGTTGGGGCAGTGTGTGTGTGTGTGTGTGTGGAGACTAGGGGTTGGGGCAGTGTGTGTGTGTGTGTGTGGAGACTAGGGGTTGGGGCAGTGTGTGTGTGTGTGTGTGGAGACTAGGGGTTGGGGCAGTGTGTGTGTGTGTGTGGAGACTAGGGGTTGGGGCAGTGTGTGTGTGTGTGTGTGTGTGTGTGTGTGGAGACTAGGGGTTGGGGCAGTGTGTGTGTGGAGACTAGGGGTTGGGGCAGTGTGTGTGTGGAGACTAGGGGTTGGGGCAGTGTGTGTGTGTGTGGAGACTAGGGGTTGGGGCAGTGTGTGTGTGTGTGTGGAGACTAGGGGTTGGGGCAGTGTGTGTGTGTGTGGAGACTAGGGGTTGGGAGCAGTGTGTGTGTGTGTGTGAGACTAGGGGTTGGGAGCAGTGTGTGTGTGTGTGTGTGTGTGTGTGTGTGTGTGTGTGTGTGTGTGTGTGTGTGTGTGTGTGTGTGTGTGTGTGGAGACTAGGGGTTGGGGCAGTGTGTGTGTGTGTGTGTGTGGAGACTAGGGGTTGGGGCAGTGTGTGTGTGTGTGTGTGGAGACTAGGGGTTGGGGCAGTGTGTGTGTGTGTGTGTGGAGACTAGGGGTTGGGGCAGTGTGTGTGTGTGAGACTAGGGGTTGGGGCTGTGTGTGTGTGTGTGTGTGACTAGGGGTTGGGGCAGTGTGTGTGTGTGTGGAGACTAGGGGTTGGGGCAGTGTGTGTGTGTGTGTGTGTGTAGAGACTAGGGGTTGGGGCAGTGTGTGTGTGTGTGTGGAGACTAGGGGTTGGGGCAGTGTGTGTGTGTGTGTGGAGACTAGGGGTTGGGGCAGTGTGTGTGTGTGGAGACTAGGGGTTGGGGCAGTGTGTGTGTGTGTGTGTGGAGACTAGGGGTTGGGAGCAGTGTGTGTGTGTGTGGAGACTAGGGGTTGGGGCAGTGTGTGTGTGTGTGGAGACTAGGGGTTGGGGCAGTGTGTGTGTGTGTGTGGAGACTAGGGGTTGGGGCAGTGTGTGTGTGTGTGTGGAGACTAGGGGTTGGGGCAGTGTGTGGAGACTAGGGGTTGGGGCAGTGTGTGTGTGTGTGTGTAGAGACTAGGGTTGGGGCAGTGTGTGTGTGTGTGTGTGTGTGAGACTAGGGGTTGGGGCAGTGTGTGTGTGTGTGTGTGGAGACTAGGGGTTGGGGCAGTGTGTGTGTGTGTGTGTGTGTGTGTGTGTGTGAGACTAGGGGTTGGGGCAGTGTGTGTGTGTGTGTGGAGACTAGGGGTTGGGAGCAGTGTGTGTGTGTGTGGAGACTAGGGGTTGGGGCAGTGTGTGTGTGTGTGTGGAGACTAGGGGTTGGGGCAGTGTGGGGCAGTGTGTGTGTGTGTGTGTGTGGAGACTAGGGGTTGGGGCAGTGTGTGTGTTGTGTGTGTGTGAGACTAGGGGTTGGGGCAGTGTGTGTGTGTGTGTGTGTGTGTGTGTGTGTGGAGACTAGGGTTGGGGCAGTGTGTGTGTGTGTGTGGAGACTAGGGGTTGGGGCAGTGTGTGTGTGTGTGTGTGTGGAGACTAGGGGTTGGGGCAGTGTGTGTGTGTGTGTGTGTGTGTGTGTGTGTGTGTGTGTGTGGAGACTAGGGGTTGGGGCAGTGTGTGTGTGTGTGTGTGTGTGTGGAGACTAGGGGTTGGGGCAGTGTGTGTGTGTGTGTGTGTGGAGACTAGGGGTTGGGGCAGTGTGTGTGTGTGTGTGTGTGTGTGGAGACTAGGGGTTGGGGCAGTGTGTGTGTGTGTGTGTGTGGAGACTAGGGGTTGGGGCAGTGTGTGTGTGTGTGTGTGGAGACTAGGGGTTGGGGCAGTGTGTGTGTGTGTGTGGAGACTAGGGGTTGGGGCAGTGTGTGTGTGTGTGTGTGGAGACTAGGGGTTGGGGCAGTGTGTGGAGACTAGGGGTTGGGGCAGTGTGTGTGTGTGTGTGTGTGGAGACTAGGGGTTGGGGCAGTGTGTGTGTGTGTGGAGACTAGGGGTTGGGGCAGTGTGTGTGTGTGTGGAGACTAGGGGTTGGGGCAGTGTGTGTGTGTGTGGAGACTAGGGGTTGGGGCAGTGTGTGTGTGTGTGGAGACTAGGGGTTGGGCAGTGTGTGTGTGTGTGTGGAGACTAGGGGTTGGGGCAGTGTGTGTGTGTGGAGTGTGTGTGTGTGTGTGGAGACTAGGGGTTGGGGCAGTGTGTGTGTGTGTGTGGAGACTAGGGGTTGGGGCAGTGTGTGTGTGTGTGGAGACTAGGGGTTGGGGCAGTGTGTGTGTGTGGAGACTAGTGTGTGTGTGGAGACTAGGGGTTGGGGCAGTGTGTGTGTGTGTGTAGAGACTAGGGGCTTGGGGCAGTGTGTGTGGTGTGTGTGTGAGACTAGGGGTGTGGGGCAGTGTGTGTGTGTGTGTGTGTGGAGACTAGGTGTGTGTGTGTGTGTGTGTGTGTGTGTGAGACTAGGGGTTGGGGCAGTGTGTGTGTGTGTGTGTGTGTGTGAGACTAGGGGTTGGGGCAGTGTGTGTGTGTGGAGACTAGGGGTTGGGGCAGTGTGTGTGTGTGTGTGGAGACTAGGGGTTGGGGCAGTGTGTGTGTGTGTGTGTGTGTGTGGAGACTAGGGGTTGGGGCAGTGTGTGTGTGTGTGTGGAGACTAGGGGTTGGGAGCAGTGTGTGTGTGTGTGTGTGTGTGTGGAGACTAGGGGTTGGGGCAGTGTGTGTGTGTGTGTGGAGACTAGGGGTTGGGGCAGTGTGTGTGTGTGTGTGTGTGTGGAGACTAGGGGTTGGGGCAGTGTGTGTGTGTGTGAGACTAGGGGTTGGGAGCAGTGTGTGTGTGTGTGCTAGGGGTGTGTGTGTGTGTGTGTGTGGAGACTAGGGGTTGGGGCAGTGTGTGTGTGTGTGTGAGACTAGGGGTTGGGGCAGTGTGTGTGTGTGTGAGACTAGGGGTTGGGGCAGTGTGTGTGTGTGTGTGGAGACTAGGGGTTGGGGCAGTGTGTGTGTGTGTGTGAGACTAGGGGTTGGGGCAGTGTGTGTGTGTGTGTGTGGAGACTAGGGGTTGGGGCAGTGTGTGTGTGTGTGTGTGGAGACTAGGGGTTGGGGCAGTGTGTGTGTGTGTGTGTGTGTGTGGAGACTAGGGGTTGGGGCAGTGTGTGTGTGTGTGGAGACTAGGGGTTGGGGCAGTGTGTGTGTGTGTGTGTGGAGACTAGGGGTTGGGGGCAGTGTGTGTGTGTGTGTGGAGACTTGGGGTTGGGGCTGTGTGTGTGTGTGTGGAGACTAGGGGTTGGGGCAGTGTGTGTGTGTGTGTGTGTGTGTGGAGACTAGGGGTTGGGGCAGTGTGTGTGTGTGTGGAGACTAGGGGTTGGGAGCAGTGTGTGTGTGTGTGTGACTAGGGGTTGGGGCAGTGTGTGTGTGTGTGTGTGTGGAGACTAGGGGTTGGGGCAGTGTGTGTGTGTGTGTGGAGACTAGGGGTTGGGGCAGTGTGTGTGTTGAGACTAGGGGTTGGGGCAGTGTGTGTGTGTGTGTGTGTGGAGACTAGGGGTTGGGGCAGTGTGTGTGTGTGTGTAGAGACTAGGGGTTGGGCAGTGTGTGTGTGTGTGTGTGTGTGTGGAGACTAGGGGTTGGGGCAGTGTGTGTGTGTGTAGAGACTAGGGGTTGGGGCAGTGTGTGTGTGTGTGTGGAGACTAGGGGTTGGGGCAGTGTGTGTGTGTGTGTGTGGAGACTAGGGGTTGGGGCAGTGTGTGTGTGTGTGTAGAGACTAGGGGTTGGGGCAGTGTGTGTGTGTGTGGAGACTAGGGTTTGGGGCAGTGTGTGTGTGTGTGTGTGGAGACTAGGGTTGGGGCAGTGTGTGTGTGTGTGTGGAGACTAGGGGTTGGGGCAGTGTGTGTGTGTGTGTGTGTGTGTGTGTGGAGACTAGGGGTTGGGGCAGTGTGTGTGTGTGTAGAGACTAGGGGTTGGGGCAGTGTGTGTGTGTGTGTGTGTGTGTGTGTGTAGAGACTAGGGGTTGGGGCAGTGTGTGTGTGTGTGGAGACTAGGGGTTGGGGCAGTGTGTGTGTGTGTGGAGACTAGGGGTTGGGGCAGTGTGTGTGTGTGTGGAGACTAGGGGTTGGGGCAGTGTGTGTGTGTGTGGAGACTAGGGTTGGGGCAGTGTGTGTGTGTGTGTGTGGAGACTAGGGGTTGGGGCAGTGTGTGTGTGTGTGTGGAGACTAGGGGTTGGGGCAGTGTGTGTGTGTGGAGACTAGGGGTTGGGGCAGTGTGTGTGTGTGTGTGTGTGTGTGGAGACTAGGGGTTGGGGCAGTGTGTGTGTGTGTGTGTGGAGACTAGGGGTTGGGGCAGTGTGTGTGTGTGTAGAGACTAGGTTGGGGCAGTGTGTGGAGACTAGGGGTTGGGGCAGTGTGTGTGTGTGTGGAGACTAGGGGTTGGGGCAGTGTGTGTGTGTGTGTGTGGAGACTAGGGGTTGGGGCAGTGTGTGTGTGTGTGTGTGTGGAGACTAGGGGTTGGGGCAGTGTGTGTGTGTGTGTGTGTGTGTGTGGAGACTAGGGGTTGGGGCAGTGTGTGTGTGTGTGGAGACTAGGGTTGGGGCAGTGTGTGTGTGTGTGGAGACTAGGGGTTGGGGCAGTGTGTGTGTGTGTGTGTAGAGACTAGGGGTTGGGGCAGTGTGTGTGTGTGTGTGTGTGGAGACTAGGGTTGGGGCAGTGTGTGTGTGTGTGTGTGTGTGTGGAGACTAGGGGTTGGGGCAGTGTGTGTGTGTGTGTGAGACTAGGGGTTGGGGCAGTGTGTGTGTGTGTAGAGACTAGGGGTTGGGGCAGTGTGTGTGTGTGTGTGGAGACTAGGGGTTGGGGCAGTGTGTGTGTGTGTGTGTGAGACTAGGGTTGGGGCAGTGTGTGTGTGTGTGTGTGTGGAGACTAGGGGTTGGGGCAGTGTGTGTGTGTGTGTGTGTAGAGACTAGGGGTTGGGGCTGTGTGTGTGTGTGTGTAGAGACTAGGGGTTGGGCAGTGTGTGTGTGTGTGTGTAGAGACTAGGGGTTGGGGCAGTGTGTGTGTGTGTGTGTGTGTGTGGAGACTAGGGGTTGGGGCAGTGTGTGTGTGTGTGTGTAGAGACTAGGGGTTGGGGCAGTGTGTGTGTGTGTGTGTAGAGACTAGGGGTTGGGCAGTGTGTGTGTGTGTGTGTGTGTGTAGAGACTAGGGGTTGGGGCAGTGTGTGTGTGTGTGGAGACTAGGGGTTGGGGCAGTGTGTGTGTGGAGACTAGGGGTGTGTGTGTGGAGACTAGGGGTTGGGGCAGTGTGTGTGTGTGTGTGTGTGTGGAGACTAGGGGTTGGGGCAGTGTGTGTGTGTGTGGAGACTAGGGGTTGGGGCAGTGTGTGTGTGTGTGTGTGTGTGTGTGGAGACTAGGGGGTTGGGGCAGTGTGTGTGTGTGGAGACTAGGGGTTGGGGCAGTGTGTGTGTGTGAGACTAGGGGTTGGGGCAGTGTGTGTGTGTGTGTGTGTGTGGAGACTAGGGGTTGGGGCAGTGTGTGTGTGTGTGTGGAGACTAGGGGTTGGGGCAGTGTGTGTGTGTGTGTAGAGACTAGGGTTGGGGCAGTGTGTGTGTGTGTGTGTAGAGACTAGGGGTTGGGGCAGTGTGTGTGTGTGTGTGTGTGTGTGTGTAGAGACTAGGGGTTGGGGCAGTGTGTGTGTGTGTAGAGACTAGGGGTTGGGGCAGTGTGTGTGTGTGTGAGACTAGGGGTTGGGGCAGTGTGTGTGTGTGTGTGTGGAGACTAGGGGTTGGGGCAGTGTGTGTGTGTGTGTGTAGAGACTAGGGGTTGGGGCAGTGTGTGTGTGTGTGTGTAGAGACTAGGGGTTGGGGCAGTGTGTGTGTGTGTGTGTGTGAGACTAGGGGTTGGGGCAGTGTGTGTGTGTGTGTGTAGAGACTAGGGGTTGGGGCAGTGTGTGTGTGTGTGTGTGTGTGGAGACTAGGGGTTGGGGCAGTGTGTGTGTGTGTGGAGACTAGGGGTTGGGGCAGTGTGTGTGTGTGTGTGGAGACTAGGGGTTGGGGCAGTGTGTGTGTGTGTGGAGACTAGGGGTTGGGGCAGTGTGTGTGTGTGTGTGGAGACTAGGGGTTGGGGCAGTGTGTGTGTGTGTGGAGACTAGGGTTGGGGCAGTGTGTGTGTGTGTGTGTAGAGACTAGGGGTTGGGGCAGTGTGTGTGTGTGTGTAGAGACTAGGGGTTGGGGCAGTGTGTGTGTGTGTAGAGACTAGGGGTTGGGGCAGTGTGTGTGTGTGTGTGGAGACTAGGGGTTGGGGGCAGTGTGTGTGTGTGTGTAGAGACTAGGGTTGGGCAGTGTGTGTGTGTGTGTGTGTGTGAGACTAGGGGTTGGGGCAGTGTGTGTGTGTGTGTGTGGAGACTAGGGTTGGGGCAGTGTGTGTGTGTGTGTGTGTGTGTGTGTGGAGACTAGGGGTTGGGGCAGTGTGTGTGTGTGGAGACTAGGGGGGGCAGTGTGTGTGTGTGTGGAGACTAGGGGTTGGGGCAGTGTGTGTGTGTGTGGAGACTAGGGGTTGGGGCAGTGTGTGTGTGTGTGTGTAGAGACTAGGGGTTGGGGCAGTGTGTGTGTGTGTGTGTGTGTGTAGAGACTAGGGGGTTGGGGCAGTGTGTGTGTGTGGAGACTAGGGGTTGGGGCAGTGTGTGTGTGTGAGACTAGGGTTGGGGCAGTGTGTGTGTGTGTGGAGACTAGGGGTTGGGGCAGTGTGTGTGTGTGTGGGAGACTAGGGGTTGGGGCAGTGTGTGTGTGTGGAGACTAGGGGTTGGGGCAGTGTGTGTGTGTGTGTGTGGAGACTAGGGGTTGGGGCAGTGTGTGTGTGTGTGTGTGGAGACTAGGGGTTGGGGCAGTGTGTGTGTGTGTGTGTGTGGAGACTAGGGGTTGGGGCAGTGTGTGTGTGTGTGGAGACTAGGGTTTGGGGCAGTGTGTGTGTGTGTGTGTGTGTGTAGAG
>CM059789.1:95518101-95533101 GCA_030435695.1 Brachymystax lenok tsinlingensis | reverse complement strand
GTGTGGAGACTAGGGGTTGGGGGTGTGTGTGTGTGTGTGTGGAGACTAGGGGTTGGGGCAGTGTGTGTGTGTGTGTGTGTGTGTGTGTGTGTGTGTGTGTGTAGAGACTAGGGGTTGGGGCAGTGTGTGTGTGTGGAGACTAGGGGTTGGGGCAGTGTGTGTGTGTGTGGAGACTAGGGGTTGGGGCAGTGTGTGTGTGTGTGGAGACTAGGGGTTGGGGCAGTGTGTGTGTGTGTGGAGACTAGGGGTTGGGGCAGTGTGTGTGTGTGTGTGGAGACTAGGGGTTGGGGCAGTGTGTGTGTGTGGAGACTAGGGGTTGGGGCAGTGTGTGTGTGGAGACTAGGGGTTGGGGCAGTGTGTGTGTGTGTGTGGAGACTAGGGGTTGGGGCAGTGTGTGTGTGTGTGTGGAGACTAGGGGTTGGGGCAGTGTGTGTGTGTGTGTGGAGACTAGGGGTTGGGGCAGTGTGTGTGTGTGTGTGTGTGTGTGTAGAGACTAGGGGTTGGGGCAGTGTGTGTGTGTGTAGAGACTAGGGGTTGGGGCAGTGTGTGTGTGTGTAGAGACTAGGGGTTGGGGCAGTGTGTGTGTGGAGACTAGGGGTTGGGGCAGTGTGTGTGTAGAGACTAGGGGTTGGGGCAGTGTGTGTGTGTGTGGAGACTAGGGGTTGGGGCAGTGTGTGTGTGTGGAGACTAGGGGTTGGGGCAGTGTGTGTGTGTGTGTGTGTGTGTGGAGACTAGGGGTTGGGGCAGTGTGTGTGTGTGTGTGGAGACTAGGGGTTGGGGCAGTGTGTGTGTGTGTGGAGACTAGGGGTTGGGGCAGTGTGTGTGTGTGTGTGTGGAGACTAGGGGTTGGGGCAGTGTGTGTGTGTGTGTAGAGACTAGGGGTTGGGAGCAGTGTGTGTGTGTGTGTGTGGAGACTAGGGGTTGGGGCAGTGTGTGTGTGTGTGTGGAGACTAGGGGTTGGGGCAGTGTGTGTGTGTGTGTAGAGACTAGGGGTTGGGGCAGTGTGTGGAGACTAGGGGTTGGGGCAGTGTGTGTGGAGACTAGGGGTTGGGGCAGTGTGTGTGTGTAGAGACTAGGGGTTGGGGCAGTGTGTGTGTGTGTGTGTGTGTGTGTGTGTGTAGAGACTAGGGTTGGGGCAGTGTGTGTGTGGAGACTAGGGGTTGGGGCAGTGTGTGTGTGTGTGTAGAGACTAGGGGTTGGGGCAGTGTGTGTGTGTGTGTAGAGACTAGGGTTGGGGCAGTGTGTGTGTGTGTGAGACTAGGGGTTGGGGCAGTGTGTGTGTGTGTGTGTGTGTGTGTGTGGAGACTAGGGGTTGGGGCAGTGTGTGTGTGTGTGTGTGTGTGTGGAGACTAGGGGTTGGGGCAGTGTGTGTGTGTGGAGACTAGGGGTTGGGGCAGTGTGTGTGTGTGTGTGTGTGGAGACTAGGGGTTGGGGCAGTGTGTGTGTGTGTGTGTGTGTGAGACTAGTGTGTGGAGACTAGTGTGTGTGTGTGTGGAGACTAGGGGTTGGGGCAGTGTGTGTGTGTGTGTGTGTGTAGAGACTAGGGGTTGGGGCAGTGTGTGTGTGTGTGTGTAGAGACTAGGGGTTGGGGCAGTGTGTGTGTGTGTGGAGACTAGGGGTTGGGGCAGTGTGTGTGTGTGTGGAGACTAGGGGTTGGGAGCAGTGTGTGTGTGTGTAGAGACTAGGGGTTGGGGCAGTGTGTGTGTGTGTGTAGAGACTAGGGTTGGGGCAGTGTGTGTGTGTGTGTGTGTAGAGACTAGGGGTTGGGGCAGTGTGTGTGTGTAGAGACTAGGGTTGGGGCAGTGTGTGTGTGTGTGTGTGTAGAGACTAGGGGTTGGGGCAGTGTGTGTGTGTGTGGAGACTAGGGTTGGGGCAGTGTGTGTGTAGAGACTAGGGTTGGGGCAGTGTGTGTGTGTGTGGAGACTAGGGGTTGGGGCAGTGTGTGTGTGTGTAGAGACTAGGGGTTGGGGCAGTGTGTGTGTGTGTGTGTGTGTGTGTAGAGACTAGGGGTTGGGGCAGTGTGTGTGTGTGTGTAGAGACTAGGGGTTGGGGCAGTGTGTGTGTGTGTGAGACTAGGTGTGTGTGTGTGTGTGTGTGTGTAGAGACTAGGGGTTGGGGCAGTGTGTGTGTGAGACTAGGGGTTGGGGCAGTGTGTGTGTGTGTAGAGACTAGGGGTTGGGGCTGTGCGTGTGTGGAGACTAGGGGTTGGGGCAGTGTGTGGAGACTAGGGGTTGGGGCAGTGTGTGTGTGTGTGTGTGGAGACTAGGGGTTGGGGCAGTGTGTGTGTGTGTGAGACTAGGGGTTGGGGGCAGTGTGTGTGTGGAGACTAGGGTTGGGGCAGTGTGTGTGTGTGTGTGTGTGGAGACTAGGGGTTGGGGCAGTGTGTGTGTGTGTGTGGAGACTAGGGGTTGGGGCAGTGTGTGTGTGTGTGTGGAGACTAGGGGTTGGGGCAGTGTGTGTGTGTGTGTGTGTGTGTGTGTGTAGAGACTAGGGGTTGGGGCAGTGTGTGTGTGTGTGGAGACTAGGGGTTGGGGCAGTGTGTGTGTGTGGAGACTAGGGGTTGGGGCAGTGTGTGTGTGTGTGGAGACTAGGGGCTTGGGGCAGTGTGTGTGTGTGTGTGTGGAGACTAGGGTTGGGCAGTGTGTGTGTGTGTGTGGAGACTAGGGGTTGGGGCAGTGTGTGTGTGTGTGTGGAGACTAGGGGTTGGGGCAGTGTGTGTGTGTGGAGACTAGGGGTTGGGGCAGTGTGTGTGTGTGTGGAGACTAGGGGTTGGGGCAGTGTGTGTGTGTGTGGAGACTAGGGGTTGGGGCAGTGTGTGTGTGTGTGTGTGTGGAGACTAGGGGTTGGGGCAGTGTGTGTGTGTGTGTGTGTGGAGACTAGGGGTTGGGGCAGTGTGTGTGTGTGTGTGGAGACTAGGGGTTGGGGCAGTGTGTGTGTGTGTGTGAGACTAGGGGTTGGGGCAGTGTGTGTGTGTGTGTGTGAGACTAGGGTTGGGGGCAGTGTGTGTGTGTGTGGAGACTAGGGGTTGGGAGCAGTGTGTGTGTGTGTGTGTGGAGACTAGGGTTGGGGCAGTGTGTGTGTGTGTGTGTAGAGACTAGGGGTTGGGGCAGTGTGTGTGTGTGTGGAGACTAGGGTTGGGGCAGTGTGTGTGTGTGTGTGGAGACTAGGGTTGGGGCATGTGTGTGTGTGTGTGTGTGTGTGTGTGGAGACTAGGGGTTGGGGCAGTGTGTGTGTGTGTGTGTGTAGAGACTAGGGGTTGGGGCAGTGTGTGTGTGTGGAGACTAGGGGTTGGGGCAGTGTGTGTGTGTGTGTGTGTGTGTGTGTGTGTGGAGACTAGGGGTTGGGGCAGTGTGTGTGTGTGTGTGTGGAGACTAGGGGTTGGGGCAGTGTGTGTGTGAGACTAGGGTGGGGCAGTGTGTGTGTGTGTGTGTGTGTAGAGACTAGGGGTTGGGGCAGTGTGTGTGTGTGTGGAGACTAGGGGTTGGGGCAGTGTGTGTGTGTGTGTGTGGAGACTAGGGGTTGGGGCAGTGTGTGTGTGTGTGTGGAGACTAGGGGTTGGGGCAGTGTGTGTGTGTGTGGAGACTAGGGGTTGGGGCAGTGTGTGTGTGTGTGTGTGTGTGTGGAGACTAGGGGTTGGGGCAGTGTGTGTGTGTGTGTGTAGAGACTAGGGGTTGGGGCAGTGTGTGTGTGTGTGTGGAGACTAGGGTTTGGGGCAGTGTGTGTGTGTGTGGAGACTAGGGGTTGGGGCAGTGTGTGTGTGTGTGGAGACTAGGGGTTGGGGCAGTGTGTGTGTGTGTGTGTGTGTGTGTGGAGACTAGGGGTTGGGGCAGTGTGTGTGTGTGTAGAGACTAGGGGTTGGGGCAGTGTGTGGAGACTAGGGGTTGGGGCAGTGTGTGTGTGTGTGTGGAGACTAGGGGTTGGGGCAGTGTGTGTGTGTGTGAGACTAGGGGTTGGGCAGTGTGTGTGTGTGTGGAGACTAGGGTTGGGGCAGTGTGTGTGTGTGGAGACTAGGGTTGTGTGTGTGTGTGTGTGGAGACTAGGGTTGGGCAGTGTGTGTGTGTGTGTGTGTGGAGACTAGGGGTTGGGGCAGTGTGTGTGTGTGTGTGTGTGTGTGTGTGGAGACTAGGGGTTGGGGCAGTGTGTGTGTGTGTGTGTGTGTGTGTGTGTGTGTGTGTGGAGACTAGGGTTGGGGCAGTGTGTGTGTGTGTAGAGACTAGGGGTTGGGGCAGTGTGTGTGTGTGTAGAGACTAGGGGTTGGGGCAGTGTGTGTGTGTGTGTAGAGACTAGGGTTGGGGCAGTGTGTGTGTGTGTGTGTGTGTGTGTGTAGAGACTAGGGGTTGGGGCAGTGTGTGTGTGTGTGTGTGTGTGGAGACTAGGGGTTGGGGCAGTGTGTGTGTGTGTGTGTGTGGAGACTAGGGGTTGGGGCAGTGTGTGTGTAGAGACTAGGGGTTGGGGCAGTGTGTGTGTGTGTGTGTGTGTGGAGACTAGGGGTTGGGGCAGTGTGTGTGTGTGGAGACTAGGGGTTGGGGCAGTGTGTGTGTGTGTGTAGAGACTAGGGTTGGGGCAGTGTGTGTGTGTAGAGACTAGGGTTGGGGCAGTGTGTGTGTGTGTGTGAGACTAGGGTTGGGGGCAGTGTGTGTGTGTGTGTGTGTGTGTGGAGACTAGGGGTTGGGGCAGTGTGTGTGTGTGTGTGTGTAGAGACTAGGGGTTGGGGCAGTGTGTGTGTGTGTGTGTAGAGACTAGGGGTTGGGGCAGTGTGTGTGTGTAGAGACTAGGGGTTGGGGCAGTGTGTGTGTGTGTGTGTGTAGAGACTAGGGGTTGGGGCAGTGTGTGTGTGTGTGGAGACTAGGGGTTGGGGCAGTGTGTGTGTGTGTGTGTGGAGACTAGGGGTTGGGGCAGTGTGTGTGTGTGTGGAGACTAGGGGTTGGGGCAGTGTGTGTGTGTGTGTGTGAGACTAGGGGTTGGGGCAGTGTGTGTGTGGAGACTAGGGGTTGGGGCAGTGTGTGTGTGTGTGTGTGTGTAGAGACTAGGGGTTGGGGCAGTGTGTGTGTGTGTGGAGACTAGGGGTTGGGCAGTGTGTGTGTGTGTGTGGAGACTAGGGGTTGGGGCAGTGTGTGTGTGTGTGTGTGTGTGTGTGTGTGGAGACTAGGGGTTGGGGCAGTGTGTGTGTGTGGAGACTAGGGTTGGGGCAGTGTGTGTGTGTGTGAGACTAGGGGTTGGGGCAGTGTGTGTGTGGAGACTAGGGGTTGGGGCAGTGTGTGTGTGTGTGTGTGGAGACTAGGGGTTGGGGCAGTGTGTGTGTGTGTGTAGAGACTAGGGGTTGGGGCAGTGTGTGTGTGTGTGTGTGTGTAGAGACTAGGGGTTGGGGCAGTGTGTGTGTGTGTAGAGACTAGGGGTTGGGGCTGTGTGTGGAGACTAGGGGTTGGGGCTGTGTGTGTGTGTGTGTGGAGACTAGGGGTTGGGGCAGTGTGTGTGTGTGTGGAGACTAGGGTTGGGGCAGTGTGTGTGTGTGTGTGTGTGTAGAGACTAGGGGTTGGGGCAGTGTGTGTGTGTGTGTGTGTGTGTGTGTGTGTGTGTGTGTGGAGACTAGGGGTTGGGCAGTGTGTGTGTGTAGAGACTAGGGTTGGGGCAGTGTGTGTGTGTGTGTGTGTGTGTAGAGACTAGGGGTTGGGGCAGTGTGTGTGTGTGTGTGTAGAGACTAGGGGTTGGGGCAGTGTGTGTGTGTGGAGACTAGGGGTTGGGGCAGTGTGTGTGTGTGTGTGTAGAGACTAGGGGTTGGGGCAGTGTGTGTGTGTGTGTGTGGAGACTAGGGGTTGGGGCAGTGGGTGTGTGTGTGTAGAGACTAGGGGTTGGGGCAGTGTGTGTGTGTGTGTAGAGACTAGGGGTTGGGGCAGTGTGTGTGTGTAGAGACTAGGGTTGGGGCAGTGTGTGTGTGTGTGTGAGACTAGGGGTTGGGGCAGTGTGTGTGTGTGTGTGAGGGGTGTGTGTGTGTGTGTGTGGAGACTAGGGGTTGGGGCAGTGTGTGTGTGTGTGTGTGGAGACTAGGGGTTGGGGCAGTGTGTGTGTGTGAGACTAGGGGTTGGGGCAGTGTGTGTGTGTGTAGAGACTAGGGGTTGGGGCAGTGTGTGTGTGTAGAGACTAGGGTTGGGGCAGTGTGTGTGTGTGTGTGGAGACTAGGGGTTGGGGCAGTGTGTGTGTGTGTGTGTGGAGACTAGGGGTTGGGGCAGTGTGTGTGTGTGTAGAGACTAGGGGTTGGGGCAGTGTGTGTGTGTGTGTGGAGACTAGGGGTTGGGGCAGTGTGTGTGTGTGGAGACTAGGGGTTGGGGCAGTGTGTGTGTGTGTGTGTGTGTGTGCAGGGTGTGGAGACTAGTGTGTGTGTGTGTGGAGACTAGGGGTTGGGGCAGTGTGTGTGTGTGTGTGTGGAGACTAGGGGTTGGGGCAGTGTGTGTGTGTGTGTGTGTGGAGACTAGGGTTGGGCAGTGTGTGTGTGTGTGTGTGTGTGTGTGTGTGTGTGTAGAGACTAGGGGTTGGGGCAGTGTGTGTGTGTAGAGACTAGGGGTTGGGGCAGTGTGTGTGTGGAGACTAGGGGTTGGGGCAGTGTGTGTGTGTGTGTGGAGACTAGGGGTTGGGGGCAGTGTGTGTGTGTGTGTGTAGAGACTAGGGGTTGGGGCAGTGTGTGTGTGTGTGGAGACTAGGGGTTGGGGCAGTGTGTGTGTGTAGAGACTAGGGGTTGGGGCAGTGTGTGTGTGTGTGTGGAGACTAGGGGTTGGGGCAGTGTGTGTGTGTGTGTAGAGACTAGGGTTGGGGCAGTGTGTGTGTGTGTGTAGAGACTAGGGGTTGGGGCAGTGTGTGTGTGTGTGTAGAGACTAGGGGTTGGGGCAGTGTGTGTGTGTAGAGACTAGGGTTGGGGCAGTGTGTGTGTGTGTAGAGACTAGGGGTTGGGGCAGTGTGTGTGTGTGTGTAGAGACTAGGGGTTGGGGCAGTGTGTGTGTGTGTGTGTGAGACTAGGGGTTGGGGCAGTGTGTGTGTGTGTGGAGACTAGGGGTTGGGGCAGTGTGTGTGTGGAGACTAGGGGTTGGGGCAGTGTGTGGAGACTAGGGGTTGGGGCAGTGTGTGTGTGTGTGTGGAGACTAGGGGTTGGGGCAGTGTGTGTGTGTGTGTGTGGAGACTAGGGGTTGGGGCAGTGTGTGTGTGTGTGTGTGAGACTAGTGGGGCAGTGTGTGTGTGTGTGGAGACTAGGGGTTGGGGCAGTGTGTGTGTGTGTGTGTGTGTGTGTAGAGACTAGGGGTTGGGGCAGTGTGTGTGTGTGTGAGACTAGGGGTTGGGGCAGTGTGTGTGTGTGAGACTAGGGGTTGGGGCAGTGTGTGTGTGTGTGGAGACTAGGGGTTGGGGCAGTGTGTGTGTGTAGAGACTAGGGGTTGGGGCAGTGTGTGTGTGTGTGTGTGGAGACTAGGGGTTGGGGCAGTGTGTGTGTGTGTGTGTGTAGAGACTAGGGGTTGGGGCAGTGTGTGTGTGTGTGTGAGACTAGGGGTTGGGGCAGTGTGTGTGTGTGTGGAGACTAGGGGTTGGCAGTGTGTGTGTGTGTGTGTGGAGACTAGGGGTTGGGGCAGTGTGTGTGTGTGTGTGGAGACTAGGGGTTGGGGCAGTGTGTGTGTGTGGAGACTAGGGTTGGGGCAGTGTGTGTGTGTGTGTGTGTGTAGAGACTAGGGGTTGGGGCAGTGTGTGTGTGTGTGTGTGTGTGGGAGACTAGGGGTTGGGGCAGTGTGTGTGTGTGTAGAGACTAGGGGTTGGGGCAGTGTGTGTGTGTGTAGAGACTAGGGGTTGGGGCAGTGTGTGTGTGTGTGTAGAGACTAGGGGTTGGGGCAGTGTGTGTGTGTGTAGAGACTAGGGGTTGGGGCAGTGTGTGTGTGTGTGTGTAGAGACTAGGGGTTGGGGCAGTGTGTGGAGACTAGGGGTTTGGGGCAGTGTGTGTGTGGAGACTAGGGTTGGGGCAGTGTGTGTGTGTGTGGAGACTAGGGGTTGGGGCTGTGTGTGTGTGTGTGTGTGGAGACTAGGGGTTGGGGCAGTGTGTGTGTGTGTGGAGACTAGGGGTTGGGGCAGTGTGTGTGTGTGTGTGTGTGTGTGGAGACTAGGGGTTGGGGCAGTGTGTGTGTGTGTGTGTGAGACTAGGGTTGGGGCAGTGTGTGTGTGTGGAGACTAGGGCTGGGGCAGTGTGTGTGTGTGTGTGTGTGTGTGAGACTAGGGGTTGGGGCAGTGTGTGTGTGTGTGGAGACTAGGGGTTGGGGCAGTGTGTGTGTGTGTGTGTGTGTGTGTGTAGAGACTAGGGGTTGGGGGCAGTGTGTGTGTGTGTAGAGACTAGGGTTGGGGCAGTGTGTGTGTGTGTGTGTGTGAGACTAGGGGTTGGGGCAGTGTGTGTGTGTGGAGACTAGGGTTTGGGGCAGTGTGTGTGTGTGTGGAGACTAGGGTTGGGGCAGTGTGTGTGTGTGGAGACTAGGGGTTGGGGCAGTGTGTGTGTGTGGAGACTAGGGGTTGGGGGCAGTGTGTGTGTGTGTGGAGACTAGGGGTTGGGGCAGTGTGTGTGTGTGTGTGTGGAGACTAGGGTTGGGGCTGTGTGTGTGTGTGTGGAGACTAGGGGTTGGGGCAGTGTGTGTGTGTGTGTGTGTGTGTGTGTGTGTGTGTGTGTGTGTGTGTGTGTGTGTGTGTAGAGACTAGGGGTTGGGGCAGTGTGTGTGTGTGTGTAGAGACTAGGGGTTGGGGCAGTGTGTGTGTGTGTGTGTGTGGAGACTAGGGTTGGGGCAGTGTGTGTGTGTGTGTAGAGACTAGGGGTTGGGAGCAGTGTGTGTGTGTGTGTGTGTGTGTGTGTGGAGACTAGGGGTTGGGGCAGTGTGTGTGTGTGTGTGGAGACTAGGGGTTGGGGCAGTGTGTGTGTGTGTAGAGACTAGGGGTTGGGCAGTGTGTGTGTGTGTGTGTGTGTAGAGACTAGGGGTTGGGGCAGTGTGTGTGTGTGTGTGTGTGTGTAGAGACTAGGGGTTGGGGCAGTGTGTGTGTGTGTGTGTGTGACTAGGGGTTGGGGCAGTGTGTGTGTGTGTGTGTGTGGAGACTAGGGGTTGGGGCAGTGTGTGTGTGTGTGTAGAGACTAGGGGTTGGGGCAGTGTGTGTGTGTGTGGAGACTAGGGTTGTGTGTGTGTGTGTGTGTGTGTGTGAGACTAGGGGTTGGGGCAGTGTGTGTGTGTGTGTGTGTGGAGACTAGGGGTTGGGGCAGTGTGTGTGTGTGTGTGGAGACTAGGGTTGGGGGCAGTGTGTGTGTGTGTGTGTGTGTGTGGAGACTAGGGGTTGGGGCAGTGTGTGTGTGTGTGTGTGTGTGTGTGTGTGTGTGTGTGGAGACTAGGGTGTGTGTGCAGTGTGTGTGTGTGTGAGACTAGGGTTGGGGCAGTGTGTGTGTGGAGACTAGGGGTTGGGGCAGTGTGTGTGTGTGTGTGAGACTAGGGGTTGGGGCAGTGTGTGTGTGTGTGTGTGTGTGTGGAGACTAGGGGTTGGGGCAGTGTGTGTGTGTGTGTGTGAGACTAGGGGTTGGGGCAGTGTGTGTGTGTGGAGACTAGGGGTTGGGGCAGTGTGTGTGTGTGTGTGAGACTAGGGGTTGGGGCAGTGTGTGTGTGTGTGTGTGGAGACTAGGGGTTGGGGCAGTGTGTGTGTGTGGAGACTAGGGGTTGGGGCAGTGTGTGTGTGTGTGTGGAGACTAGGGGTTGGGGCAGTGTGTGTGTGTGGAGACTAGGGGTTGGGGCAGTGTGTGTGTGTGTGTGGAGACTAGGGGTTGGGGCAGTGTGTGTGTGTGTGTGTGTGTGTGTGTGTGTGTGTGTGTGTGTAGAGACTAGGGGTTGGGGCAGTGTGTGTGTGTAGAGACTAGGGGTTGGGGCAGTGTGTGTGTGTGTGTGTGTGTGTGGGTGTGTGTGTGTGTGTGTGTAGGGGTTGGGGCAGTGTGTGTGTGTGTGTGTAGAGACTAGGGGTTGGGGCAGTGTGTGTGTGTGTAGAGACTAGGGTTGGGGCAGTGTGTGTGTGTGTAGAGACTAGGGGTTGGGGCAGTGTGTGTGTGTGTGTAGAGACTAGGGGTTGGGGCAGTGTGTGTGTGTGTGTAGAGACTAGGGGGTTGGGGCAGTGTGTGTGTGTGAGACTAGGGGTTGGGGCAGTGTGTGTGTGTGTGTGGAGACTAGGGGTTGGGGCAGTGTGTGTGTGTGTGTGGAGACTAGGGGTTGGGGCAGTGTGTGTGTGTGTGGAGACTAGGGGTTGGGGCAGTGTGTGTGTGTGTGTAGAGACTAGGGGTTGGGTGTGTGTGTGTGTGTGTGTGGAGACTAGGGGTTGGGGCAGTGTGTGTGTGTGTGTGTGTGTGTGGGAGACTAGGGGTTGGGGCAGTGTGTGTGTGTGTGTGTAGAGACTAGGGGTTGGGGCAGTGTGTGTGTGTAGAGACTAGGGGTTGGGTGTGTGTGTGTGTGTAGAGACTAGGGGTTGGGTGTGTGTGTGTGTGTGTAGAGACTAGGGGTTGGGGCAGTGTGTGTGTGTGTGTGTGTGTGTGTGTAGAGACTAGGGGTTGGGGCAGTGTGTGTGTGTGTGTGGAGACTAGGGGTTGGGGCAGTGTGTGTGTGTGTGGAGACTAGGGGTTGGGGCAGTGTGTGTGTGTGTGTGTGTGTGTGGAGACTAGGGTTGGGGCAGTGTGTGTGTGTGTGAGACTAGGGTTGGGGCAGTGTGTGTGTGTGGAGACTAGGGGTTGGGGCAGTGTGTGTGTGTGTGTGGAGACTAGGGTTGGGGCAGTGTGTGTGTGTGTAGAGACTAGGGGTTGGGGCAGTGTGTGTGTGTGTGTGTGTGTGTGGAGACTAGGGGTTGGGGCAGTGTGTGTGTGTGTGTGTGTGTGTGTGTGTGTGGAGTGTGTGTGTGTGTGTGGAGACTAGGGGTTGGGGCAGTGTGTGTGTGGAGACTAGGGGTTGGGGCAGTGTGTGTGTGTGTGGAGACTAGGGGTTGGGGCAGTGTGTGTGTGTGTGTGGAGACTAGGGGTTGGGGCAGTGTGTGTGTGTGTGTGTGTGTGTGTGTGTGTGTGTGTGTGTAGAGACTAGGGGTTGGGGCAGTGTGTGTGTGTGTAGAGACTAGGGGTTGGGGCAGTGTGTGTGTGTGTAGAGACTAGGGGTTGGGGCAGTGTGTGTGTGTGTGTGTGTGTGTGTGGAGACTAGGGGTTGGGGCAGTGTGTGTGTGTGTGTAGAGACTAGGGGTTGGGGCAGTGTGTGTGTGTGTGTGTGTGTGTGTGTGGAGACTAGGGGTTGGGGCAGTGTGTGTGTGTGTAGAGACTAGGGTTGCAGTGTGTGGAGACTAGGGGTTGGGGCAGTGTGTGTGTGTAGAGACTAGGGGTTGGGGCAGTGTGTGTGTGTGTGTAGAGACTAGGGTTGGGGCAGTGTGTGTGTGTGTGTGTGGAGACTAGGGGTTGGGGCAGTGTGTGTGTGTGTGTGTGTGTGTAGAGACTAGGGGTTGGGGCAGTGTGTGTGTGTGTGTAGAGACTAGGGGTTGGGCAGTGTGTGTGTGTGTGTGTAGAGACTAGGTGTTGGGGCAGTGTGTGGAGACTAGGGGTTTGGGCAGTGTGTGTGTGTGTGGAGACTAGGGGTTGGGGCAGTGTGTGTGTGTGTGTGTGGAGACTAGGGGTTGGGGCAGTGTGTGTGTGTGTGTGTGGAGACTAGGGGTTGGGAGCAGTGTGTGTGTGTGTGTGTGTGGAGACTAGGGTTGGGGCAGTGTGTGTGTGTGTGTGTGTGTGTGTGGAGACTAGGGTTGGGGCAGTGTGTGTGTGTGTGGAGACTAGGGGTTGGGGCAGTGTGTGTGTGTGTGTGTGTGTGTGGAGACTAGGGGTTGGGGCAGTGTGTGTGTGTGTGGAGACTAGGGGTTGGGGCAGTGTGTGTGTGGAGACTAGGGGTTGGGGCAGTGTGTGTGTGTGTGTGTGGAGACTAGGGGTTGGGGCAGTGTGTGTGTGTGTGTGTGTGTAGAGACTAGGGGTTGGGGCAGTGTGTGTGTGTGTGTGTGTGTGTGTGTGTGGAGACTAGGGGTTGGGGCAGTGTGTGTGTGTGTGTGTGGAGACTAGGGGTTGGGGCAGTGTGTGTGTGTGTGTGGAGACTAGGGGTTGGGGCAGTGTGTGTGTGTGTGTGGAGACTAGGGGTTGGGGCAGTGTGTGTGTGTGTGGAGACTAGGGTTTGGGGCAGTGTGTGTGTGTGTGTGTGTGGAGACTAGGGGTTGGGGCAGTGTGTGTGTGTGTGTGTGTGTGTGTGTGTGTGGAGACTAGGGGTTGGGGCAGTGTGTGTGTGTGGAGACTAGGGGTTGGGGCAGTGTGTGTGTGTGGAGACTAGGGGTTGGGCGCAGTGTGTGTGTGTGTGGAGACTAGGGGTTGGGGCAGTGTGTGTGTGTGTGTGTGGAGACTAGGGTTGGGGCAGTGTGTGTGTGTGTGTGGAGACTAGGGGTTGGGGCAGTGTGTGTGTGTGTGGAGACTAGGGTGTGTGTGTGTGTGTGTGGAGACTAGGGGTTGGGGCAGTGTGTGTGTGTGTGTGGAGACTAGGGGTTGGGGCAGTGTGTGTGTGTGTGTGTGTGTGTGTGTGTGTGTGGAGACTAGGGGTTGGGGCAGTGTGTGTGTGTGTAGAGACTAGGGGTTGGGGCAGTGTGTGTGTGTGTGGAGACTAGGGGTTGGGGCAGTGTGTGTGTGTGTGAGACTAGGGTTGGGCAGTGTGTGTGTGTGTAGAGACTAGGGGTTGGGCAGTGTGTGTGTGTGTGAGACTAGGGGTTGGGGCAGTGTGTGTGTGTGTGTGAGACTAGGGGTTGGGGCAGTGTGTGTGTGTGTGTGTGTGTGGAGACTAGGGGTTGGGGCAGTGTGTGTGTGTGTGTAGAGACTAGGGGTTGGGGCAGTGTGTGTGTGTGTGTGTGTGTGTGTGTGTGTGTGTGTGGAGACTAGGGGTTGGGGCAGTGTGTGTGTGTAGAGAGACTAGGGGTTGGGGCAGTGTGTGTGTGGAGACTAGGGGTTGGGGCAGTGTGTGTGTGTGTGTGAGACTAGGGGTTGGGGCAGTGTGTGTGTGTGTGTGTGTGTGTGTAGAGACTAGGGGGTTGGGGCAGTGTGTGTGTGTGTGTGTGGAGACTAGGGGTTGGGGCAGTGTGTGTGTGTGTGGAGACTAGGGGTTGGGGCAGTGTGTGTGTGTGTGTGTGTGTGTGGAGACTAGGGGTTGGGGCAGTGTGTGTGTGTGGAGACTAGGGGTTGGGGCAGTGTGTGTGTGTGGAGACTAGGGTTGTGGGTGTGTGTGTGTGTGTGGAGACTAGGGGTTGGGGCAGTGTGTGTGTGGAGACTAGGGGTTGGGGCAGTGTGTGTGTGTGTGTGGAGACTAGGGGTGTGTGTGTGGAGACAGTGTGTGTGTGTGGAGACTAGGGTTGTGTGTGTGTGTGTGTGTGGAGACTAGGGTTGGGGCAGTGTGTGTGTGTGTGTGTGAGACTAGGGGTTGGGGCAGTGTGTGTGTGTGTGTGGAGACTAGGGGTTGGGGCAGTGTGTGTGTGTGTGTGTGTGGGAGACTAGGGGTTGGGGGCAGTGTGTGTGTGTGTGTGTGGGAGACTAGGGTTGGGGCAGTGTGTGTGTGTGTGTGTGTGTGTGTGTGGAGACTAGGGGTTGGGGCAGTGTGTGTGTGTGGGAGACTAGGGGTTGGGGCAGTGTGTGTGTAGAGACTAGGGGTTGGGGCAGTGTGTGTGTGTGTAGAGACTAGGTTGGGGCAGTGTGTGTGTGTGTGTGTGGAGACTAGGGGTTGGGGCAGTGTGTGTGTGTGTGTGTGGAGACTAGGGGTTGGGGCAGTGTGTGTGTGTGTGTGTGTGGAGACTAGGGGTTGGGGCAGTGTGTGTGTGTGTGTGGAGACTAGGGGTTGGGGCAGTGTGTGTGTGTGTGTGGAGACTAGGGTTGGGGCAGTGTGTGTGTGTGTGTGTGTAGACTAGGGTTGGGGCAGTGTGTGTGTGTGTGTGTGGAGACTAGGGGTTGGGGCAGTGTGTGTGTGTGTGTGTGTGTGTGGAGACTAGGGGTTGGGGCAGTGTGTGTGTGTGTGTGTGTGGAGACTAGGGCTGGGGCAGTGTGTGTGTGTGTGTGTGTGGGGGCAGTGTGTGTGTGTGTGTGTGTGTGTGTGTGTGTGGAGACTAGGGTTGGGGCAGTGTGTGTGTGTGTGGAGACTAGGGTTGGGGTGTGTGTGTGTGTGTGTAGAGACTAGGGGTTGGGGCAGTGTGTGTGAGACTAGGGGTGGAGACAGTGTGTGTGTGTGTGTGTGGAGACTAGGGGTTGGGGCAGTGTGTGTGTGTGTGTGTGTGTGTGAGACTAGGGTTGGGGCAGTGTGTGTGTGTGTGTGTGTGTGTGGAGACTAGGGGTTGGGGCAGTGTGTGTGTGTGTGTGTGGGCAGTGTGTGTGTGTGGAGACTAGGGGTTGGGGCAGTGTGTGTGTGGAGACTAGGGGTTGGGGCAGTGTGTGTGTGTGTGTGTGTAGAGACTAGGGGTTGGGGCAGTGTGTGTGTGTGTGTAGAGACTAGGGGTTGGGGCAGTGTGTGTGTGTAGAGACTAGGGGTTGGGGCAGTGTGTGTGTGTGTGTGTGTAGAGACTAGGGGTTGGGGCAGTGTGTGTGTGTGTAGAGACTAGGGGTTGGGGCAGTGTGTGTGTGTGTGTGTGTGGAGACTAGGGGTTGGGGCAGTGTGTGTGTGTGTGTGTGTGTGGAGACTAGGGGTTGGGGCAGTGTGTGTGTGTGTGTGTGGAGACTAGGGGTTGGGGCAGTGTGTGTGTGTGGAGACTAGGGGTTGGGAGCAGTGTGTGTGTGTGTGTGTGTGGAGACTAGGGTTGGGGCAGTGTGTGTGTGTGAGACTAGGGGTTGGGGCAGTGTGTGTGTGTGTGTGGAGACTAGGGGTTGGGGCAGTGTGTGTGTGTGTGTGGAGACTAGGGGTTGGGGCAGTGTGTGTGTGTGTGTGTGGAGACTAG
>CM059789.1:95505601-95515601 GCA_030435695.1 Brachymystax lenok tsinlingensis | reverse complement strand
TGTGTGTGTGTGTGGAGACTAGGGTTGGGGCAGTGTGTGTGTGTGTGTGGAGACTAGGGGTTGGGGCAGTGTGTGTGTGTGAGACTAGGGTTGGGGCAGTGTGTGTGTGTGTGTAGGTGTGTGAGACTAGGCAGTGTGTGTGTGTGTGTGTGTGGAGACTAGGGGTTGGGGCAGTGTGTGTGTGTGTGGAGACTAGGGTTGGGAGCAGTGTGTGTGTGTGTGTGTGGAGACTAGGGGTTGGGGCAGTGTGTGTGTGTGTGTGAGACTAGGGGTTGGGGCAGTGTGTGTGTGTGTGTGTGTGGAGACTAGGGGTTGGGGCAGTGTGTGTGTGACTAGGGGTTGGGGCAGTGTGTGTGTGTGTGTGTGGAGACTAGGGGTTGGGGCAGTGTGTGTGTGTGTGGAGACTAGGGGTTGGGGCAGTGTGTGTGTGTGTGTGTGGAGACTAGGGGTTGGGGCAGTGTGTGTGTGTGTGTGTGTGGAGACTAGGGGTTGGGGCAGTGTGTGTGTGTGTGGAGACTAGGGCTGGGGCAGTGTGTGTGTGTGTGTGTGGAGACTAGGGTTGGGGCAGTGTGTGTGTGTGTGTGTGGAGACTAGGGGTTGGGGGCAGTGTGTGTGGAGACTAGGGGTTGGGGCAGTGTGTGTGTGTGTGTGTGTGGAGACTAGGGGTTGGGGCAGTGTGTGTGTGTGTGTGTGTGTGTGTGTGGAGACTAGGGGTTGGGGGCAGTGTGTGTGTGTGGAGACTAGGGGTTGGGCAGTGTGTGTGTGTGTGTGTGTGTGTGTGGAGACTAGGGGGTTGGGGCAGTGTGTGTGTGTGTGTGTGGAGACTAGGGGTTGGGGCAGTGTGTGTGTGTGTGGAGACTAGGGGTTGGGGCAGTGTGTGTGTGTGTGTGTGGAGACTAGGGTTGGGGGCAGTGTGTGTGTGTGTGTGTGTGTGGAGACTAGGGCAGTGTGTGTGTGTGAGACTAGGGTTGGGGCAGTGTGTGTGTGTGTGTGTGTGTGTGGAGACTAGGGGTTGGGGCAGTGTGTGTGTGTGTGGAGACTAGGGGTTGGGAGCAGTGTGTGTGTGTGTGTGTGGAGACTAGGGTTGGGGCAGTGTGTGTGTGTGTGTGTGTGGAGACTAGGGTTGGGGCAGTGTGTGTGTGTGTGTGGAGACTAGGGCTGGGGCAGTGTGTGTGTGTGTGTGTGGAGACTAGGGTTGGGGCAGTGTGTGTGGAGACTAGGGTGTGGGGCAGTGTGTGTGTGTGTGTGGAGACTAGGGGTTGGGGCAGTGTGTGTGTGTGTGGAGACTAGGGGTTGGGGCAGTGTGTGTGTGTGAGACTAGGGGTTGGGGCAGTGTGTGTGTGTGTGAGACTAGGGGTTGGGGCAGTGTGTGTGTGTGTGTGGAGACTAGGGGTTGGGGGCAGTGTGTGTGTGTGTGTGTGAGACTAGGGGTTGGGGCAGTGTGTGTGTGTGTGTGTGGAGACTAGGGTTGGGGCAGTGTGTGTGTGTGTGTGTGTGGAGACTAGGGGTTGGGGGCAGTGTGTGTGTGTGTGTGGAGACTAGGGGTTGGGGCAGTGTGTGTGTGTGTGTGTGTGTGTGTGTGGAGACTAGGGGTTGGGGGCAGTGTGTGTGTGTGTGTGTGAGACTAGGGGTTGGGGCAGTGTGTGTGTGTGTGTGGAGACTAGGGGTTGGGGCAGTGTGTGTGTGTGGAGACTAGGGGTTGAGGTGTGTGTGTGTGTGTGTAGAGACTAGGGGTTGGGGCAGTGTGTGTGTGTGTGGAGACTAGGGCTGGGGCAGTGTGTGAGACTAGGGGGTGTGTGTGTGTGGAGACTAGGGTTGGGGCAGTGTGTGTGTGTGTGTGGAGACTAGGGTTGGGGCAGTGTGTGTGTGTGTGTGTGTGGAGACTAGGGGTTGGGGCAGTGTGTGTGTGTGTGTGGAGACTAGGGGTTGGGGCAGTGTGTGTGTGTGTAGAGACTAGGGGTTGGGGCAGTGTGTGTGTGTGGAGACTAGGGGTTGGGGCAGTGTGTGTGTGTGTGGAGACTAGGGTTGGGGCAGTGTGTGTGTGTGTGTAGAGACTAGGGGTTGGGAGCAGTGTGTGTGTGTGTGTGTGGAGACTAGGGGTTGGGGGCAGTGTGTGTGTGTGTGTAGAGACTAGGGGTTGGGGCAGTGTGTGTGTGTGTAGAGACTAGGGGGTTGGGGCAGTGTGTGTGTGTGTAGAGACTAGGTGTTGGGGCAGTGTGTGGAGACTAGGGGTTTGGGCAGTGTGTGTGTGTGTGGAGACTAGGGGTTGGGGCAGTGTGTGTGTGTGTGTGGAGACTAGGGGTTGGGGCAGTGTGTGTGTGTGTGTGTGTGTGGAGACTAGGGGTTGGGGCAGTGTGTGTGTGTGGAGACTAGGGGTTGGGGCAGTGTGTGTGTGTGTGTGGAGACTAGGTTGGGGCAGTGTGTGTGTGTGTGTGGAGACTAGGGGTTGGGGCAGTGTGTGTGTGTGTGGAGACTAGGGGTTGGGGCTGTGTGTGTGTGTGTGTGTGTGTGGAGACTAGGGGTTGGGGCAGTGTGTGTGTGTGTGGAGACTAGGGTTGGGGCAGTGTGTGTGTGTGTGTGTGTGTGTAGAGACTAGGGGTTGGGGCAGTGTGTGTGTGTAGAGACTAGGGGTTGGGGCAGTGTGTGTGTGTGTGTGTGGAGACTAGGGGTTGGGGCAGTGTGTGTGTGTGTGTGGAGACTAGGGTTTGGGGCAGTGTGTGTGTGTGTGGAGACTAGGGGTTGGGGCAGTGTGTGTGTGTGTAGACTAGGGGTTAGCAGTGTGTGTGTGTGTGGAGACTAGGGTTTGGGGGCAGTGTGTGTGTGTGTGGAGACTAGGGGTTGGGCAGTGTGTGTGTGTGTGTGGAGACTAGGGGTTGGGGCAGTGTGTGTGTGTGTGTGTGGAGACTAGGGGTTGGGGCAGTGTGTGTGTGTGTGTGTGTGTGTGTGTAGAGACTAGGGGTTGGGGCAGTGTGTGTGTGTGTGTGTGTGTGAGACTAGGGCTGGGCAGTGTGTGTGTGTGTGGAGACTAGGGTTGGGGCAGTGTGTGTGTGTGTGGAGACTAGGGGTTGGGGCAGTGTGTGTGTGTGGAGACTAGGGGTTGGGGCAGTGTGTGTGTGTGTGTGTGTGTGAGACTAGGGGTTGGGTTGGAGGCAGTGTGTGTGTGTGTGGAGACTAGGGTTGGGCAGTGTGTGTGTGTGTGTGTGTGTGAGACTAGGGTTGGGGCAGTGTGTGTGTGGAGACTAGGGGTTGGGGGCAGTGTGTGTGAGACTAGGTTGGGGCAGTGTGTGTGTGTGTGGAGACTAGGGGTTGGGGCAGTGTGTGTGTGTGTGTGTGTGTGTGTGGAGACTAGGGGTTGGGAGCAGTGTGTGTGTGTGTGGAGACTAGGGGTTGGGGCAGTGTGTGTGTGTGTGTGAGACTAGGGTTGGGGCAGTGTGTGTGTGTGTGTGGAGACTAGGGTTGGGGCAGTGTGTGTGTGTGTGGAGACTAGGTTGGGGCAGTGTGTGTGTGTGAGACTGGGGGGTGGGGACTGTGTGTGTGTGTGTGTGTGTGGGAGACTAGGGGTGTGTGTGTGTGTGTGTGTGTGTGGAGACTAGGGGTTGGGAGCAGTGTGTGTGTGTGTGTGTGTGTGTGTGGAGACTAGGGGTTGGGGCAGTGTGTGTGTGTAGAGACTAGGGTTGGGGCAGTGTGTGTGTGTGGAGACTAGGGGTTGGGGCAGTGTGTGTGTGTGTGGAGACTAGGGTTGGGGGCAGTGTGTGTGTGTGTGTGGAGACTAGGGGTTGGGGCAGTGTGTGTGTGTGTGTGTGTGTGGAGACTAGGGGTTGGGGGCAGTGTGTGTGTGTGTGTGTGTGTGTGGCTAGGGTTGGGGCAGTGTGTGTGTGTGTGTGTGTGGAGACTAGGGGGTTGGGGCAGTGTGTGTGGAGACTAGTTGGGGCAGTGTGTGTGTGTGTGTGGAGACTAGGGGTTAGGGCAGTGTGTGTGTGGAGACTAGGGGTTGGGGCAGTGTGTGTGGAGACTAGGGTTGTGTGTGTGTGTGTGTGTGGAGACTAGGGGTTGGGGCAGTGTGTGTGTGTGTGTGTGGAGACTAGGGGTTGGGGCAGTGTGTGTGTGTGGAGACTAGGGTTGGGAGCAGTGTGTGTGTGTGTGTGTGGAGACTAGGGCAGGGTGTGTGTGTGTGTGTGTGGAGACTAGGGTTGGGGGCAGTGTGTGTGTGTGGAGACTAGGGGTTGGGGCAGTGTGTGTGTGTGTGTGTGTGGGAGACTAGGCTAGTGTGTGTGTGTGTGTGTGTGTGTGTGTGTGTGTGTGTGTGTGTGAGACTAGGGGTTGGGGCAGTGTGTGTGTGTGTAGAGACTAGGGGTTGGGGCTGTGTGTGTGTGTGTGTGTGTGTGGAACTAGGGGTTGGGGCAGTGTGTGTGTGTGTGTGGAGACTAGGGGTTGGGGCAGTGTGTGTGTGTGTGTGTGGAGACTAGGGGTTGGGGCAGTGTGTGTGTGTGTGGAGACTAGGGGTTGGGGCAGTGTGTGTGTGTGTGTGTGGAGACCAGGGGTTGGGGCAGTGTGTGTGTGTGGAGACTAGGGGTTGGGGCAGTGTGTGTGTGTGTGTGTGTGGAGACTAGGGGTTGGGGCAGTGTGTGTGTGTGTGTGGAGACTAGGGGTTGGGGCTGTGTGTGTGTGTGTGTGTGGAGACTAGGGGTTGGGGCAGTGTGTGTGTGTGTGTGTGTGTGTGAGACTAGGGGTTGGGGCAGTGTGTGTGTGTGTGTGTGTGTGTGTGGGAGACTAGGGGTTGGGGGCAGTGTGTGTGTGTGTGTGGAGACTAGGGGTTGGGGCAGTGTGTGTGTGTGTGGGAGACTAGGGGTTGGGGCAGTGTGTGTGTGTGTGTGGAGACTAGGGGTTGGGGCAGTGTGTGTGTGTGGAGACTAGGGGTTGGGCAGTGTGTGTGTGTGTGTGTGGAGACTAGGGGCTGGGGCAGTGTGTGTGTGTGTGGAGACTAGGGCTGGGGCAGTGTGTGTGTGTGTGTGTGGAGACTAGGGGTTGGGGCAGTGTGTGTGTGTGTGTGTGGAGACTAGGGGTTGCAGTGTGTGTGTGTGTGTGTGTGTGTGGAGACTAGGGGTTGGGGCAGTGTGTGTGTGTGTGTGTGTGTGTGGAGACTAGGGGTTGGGGCAGTGTGTGTGTGTGTGTGTGTGTGTGAGACTAGGGGTTGGGAGCAGTGTGTGTGTGTGTAGAGACTAGGGGTTGGGGCAGTGTGTGTGTGTGTGTGTGGAGACTAGGGGTTGGGGCAGTGTGTGTGTGTGTGTGTGTGAGACTAGGGGTTGGGGCAGTGTGTGTGTGTGTGTGGGGACTAGGTTGGGGCAGTGTGTGTGTGTGTGTGTGGAGACTAGGGGTTGGGGCAGTGTGTGTGAGACTAGGGGGGTTTGGGCAGTGTGTGTGTGTGTGGAGACTAGGGGTTGGGAGCAGTGTGTGTGTGTGTGTGTGTGTGGAGACTAGGGGTTGGGGCTGTGTGTGTGTGTGTGTGTGTGGAGACTAGGGTTGGGGTGTGTGTGTGTGTGTGTGTGTGTGTGTGTGGAGACTAGGGTTGGGGCAGTGTGTGTGTGTGGAGACTAGGGTTGGGGCAGTGTGTGTGTGTGTGTGTGTGGAGACTAGGGGTTGGGGCAGTGTGTGTGTGTGGAGACTAGGGCTTGGGGCAGTGTGTGTGTGTGGAGACTAGGGATTGGGCAGTGTGTGTGTGTGTGTGTGTGTGTGGAGACTAGGGGTTGGGGCAGTGTGTGTGTGTGTGTGTGGAGACTAGGGGTTAGTGTGTGTGTGTGTGTGTGTGGAGACTAGGGGTTGGGGCAGTGTGTGTGTGTGTGTGTAGAGACTAGGGGTTGGGGGCAGTGTGTGTGTGTGTGGAGACTAGGGGTTTGGGGCAGTGTGTGTGTGTGTGGAGACTAGGGAGTTGGGGCAGTGTGTGTGTGTGTGTGAGACTAGGGGGTGTGGGAGCAGTGTGTGTGTGTGTGTGTGTGTGTGTGGAGACTAGGGGTTGGGGCAGTGTGTGTGTGTGTGGAGACTAGGGGTTGGGGCAGTGTGTGTGTGTGTGGAGACTAGGGGTTGGGGCAGTGTGTGTGTGTGTGGAGACTAGGGGTTGGGGCAGTGTGTGTGTGTGTGTGGAGACTAGGGGTTGGGGCAGTGTGTGTGTGTGTGGAGACTAGGGGTTGGGGCAGTGTGTGTGTGTGTGTGTGTGTGAGACTAGGGGTTGGGGCAGTGGGGCAGTGTGTGTGTGTGGAGACTAGGGGTTGGGGCAGTGTGTGTGTGTGTGTGTGTGTGTGTGTGTGGAGACTAGGGCTGGGGGCAGTGTGTGTGTGTGTGTGTGTGTGGAGACTAGGGGTTGGGGCAGTGTGTGTGTGTGTGTGTGGAGACTAGGGGTTGGGGCAGTGTGTGTGTGTGTGTGACTAGGGGTTGGGGCAGTGTGTGTGTGTGGAGACTAGGGGTTGGGGCAGTGTGTGTGTGTGTGTGTGGAGACTAGGGGCTGTGGGCTGTGTGTGTGTGTGTGTGTGTGTGTGTGTGGAGACTAGGGTTGGGGCAGTGTGTGTGTGTGTGTGTGTGTGTGGAGACTAGGGGTTGGGGCAGTGTGTGTGTGTGTGAGACTAGGCAGACTAGGGGTTGGGGCAGTGTGTGTGTGTGTGTGTGTGTGGAGACTAGGGTTGGGAGCAGTGTGTGTGTGTGTGTGTGTGTGTGGAGACTAGGGTTGGGGCAGTGTGTGTGTGTGTGTGGAGACTAGGGGTTGGGGCAGTGTGTGTGTGTGTGGAGACTAGGGGTTGGGGCAGTGTGGGGCAGTGTGTGTGTGTGTGTGGAGACTAGGGGTTGGGGCAGTGTGTGTGTGTGTGTGTGTGTGTGTGGGGTGTGTGTGTGTGTGAGATGTGTGTGTGTGGAGACTAGGGGTTGGGCAGTGTGTGTGTGTGTGGAGACTAGGGCTGGGGGCAGTGTGTGTGTGTGTGTGTGTGGAGACTAGGGGTTGGGGCAGTGTGTGTGTGTGTGTAGAGACTAGGGGTTGGGGCAGTGTGTGTGTGTGTGTGTGTGTGTGGAGACTAGGGCTGGGCAGTGTGTGTGTGTGTGGAGACTAGGGTGTGTGTGTGTGTGTGTGTGTGTGTGGAGACTAGGGTTGGGGCAGTGTGTGTGTGTGTGTGTGTGTGTGGAGACTAGGGGTTGGGGCAGTGTGTGTGTGTGTGGAGACTAGGGTTGGGCAGTGTGTGTGTGTGTGTGTGTGGAGACTAGGGGTTGGGGCAGTGTGTGTGTGTGTGTGTGGAGACTAGGGGCTTGGGAGCAGTGTGTGTGTGTGTGTAGAGACTAGGGGTTGGGGCAGTGTGTGTGTGTGTGTGTGTGTGTGTGGAGACTAGGGGTTGGGGGACTGTGTGTGTGTGTGTGTGTGTGGAGACTAGGGGTTGGGAGCAGTGTGTGTGTGTGTGTGTAGAGACTAGGGTTGGGGCAGTGTGTGTGTGGAGACTAGGGGTTGGGGCAGTGTGTGTGTGTGTGTGGAGACTAGGGGTTGGGGCAGTGTGTGTGTGTGACTAGGGGTGTGTGTGGAGACTAGGGAGCAGTGTGTGTGTGTGTGTGGAGACTAGGGGTTAGGGCAGTGTGTGTGTGTGGAGACTAGGGTGTGTGTGTGTGTGTGTGGAGACTAGGGGTTGGGGCAGTGTGTGTGTGTGTGTGTGTGAGACTAGGGGTTGGGGCAGTGTGTGTGTGTGTGTGTGTGTGTGGAGACTAGGGGGTTGGGGGCAGTGTGTGTGTGTGTGGGAGACTAGGGGTTGGGGCAGTGTGTGTGTGTGTGGAGACTAGGTTGGGGCAGTGTGTGTGTGTGGAGACTAGGGGTTGGGGCAGTGTGTGTGTGTGTGTGAGACTAGGGGTTGGGAGCAGTGTGTGTGTGTGTGTGTGTGGAGAGTGTGTGGGCTAGGTGTGTGTGTGTGTGTGTGTGTGGAGACTAGGGGTTGGGGCAGTGTGTGTGTGTGTGTGTGTGGAGACTAGGGGTTGGGCAGTGTGTGTGTGGAGGCTAGGGGTTGGGGCAGTGTGTGTGTGTGTGGAGACTAGGAGACTAGGGTTGGGGCAGTGTGTGTGGAGACTAGGGTTGGGGCAGTGTGTGTGTGTGGAGACTAGGGTTGGGGCAGTGTGTGTGTGAGACTAGGGGTTGGGTGTGTGTGTGTGTGTGTGTGTGTGTGGAGACTAGGGGTTGGGGCAGTGTGTGTGTGTGTGTGTGTGGAGACTAGGGGTTGGGGCAGTGTGTGTGTGTGTGTGGAGACTAGGGGTTGGGGCAGTGTGTGTGTGTGTGTGTGTGTGTAGAGACTAGGGGTTGGGGCAGTGTGTGTGTGTGTGTGAGACTAGGGGTTGGGGCAGTGTGTGTGTGTGGAGACTAGGGGTTGGGGCAGTGTGTGTGAGACTAGGGGCTGTGTGTGTGTGTGGAGACTAGGGTTGGGGCAGTGTGTGTGTGTGTGGAGACTAGGGTTGGGGCAGTGTGTGTGTGTGTGTTGGGGCAGTGTGTGTGTGAGACTAGGGGCAGGGTGTGTGTGTGTGTGTGTGTGAGACTAGGGGTTGGGGCAGTGTGTGTGTGTGTGGGAGACTAGGGGTTGGGGCAGTGTGTGTGTGTGTGTGTGTGTGAGACTAGGGTTGGGGCAGTGTGTGTGTGTGTGTGTGGAGACTAGGGCTGGGCAGTGTGTGTGTGTGTGTGTGTGAGACTAGGGGTTAGGGGGCAGTGTGTGTGTGTGTGTGTGTGTGGAGACTAGGGGTGTGGGGCAGTGTGTGTGTGTGTGTGTGGAGACTAGGGGTTGGGGCAGTGTGTGTGTGTGTGTGTGTGTGTGTGTGTGTGTGGAGACTAGGGGTTGGGGCAGTGTGTGTGTGTGGAGACTAGGGGTTGGGGCAGTGTGTGGTGTGTGTGTGTGTGTGTGTGTGTGGAGACTAGGGGTTGGGGCAGTGTGTGTGTGGAGACTAGGGTTGGGGCAGTGTGTGTGTGTGTGTGTGGAGACTAGGGGTTGGGGCAGTGTGTGTGTGTGTGGAGACTAGGGTTGGGGCAGTGTGTGTGTGTAGAGACTAGGGTTGGGGCAGTGTGTGTGTGTGTGTGTGTGTGGAGACTAGGGGTTGGGGCAGTGTGTGTGTGTGTGTGTGTGGAGACTAGGGTTGGGGCAGTGTGTGTGTGTGGAGACTAGGGTTGGGGCAGTGTGTGTGTGTGTGTGTGTGAGACTAGGGGTTGGGGCAGTGTGTGTGTGGAGACTAGGGGCAGTGTGTGTGTGTGTGTGTGGAGACTAGGGGTTGGGGCAGTGTGTGTGTGTGGAGACTAGGGTTGGGGCAGTGTGTGTGTGTGTGTGTGTGGACTAGGGGCTGGGGCAGTGTGTGTGTGGGAGACTAGGGGTTGGGGCAGTGTGTGTGTGTGTGTGGAGACTAGGGCTGGGGCAGTGTGTGTGTGTGAGACTAGGGTTGGGGGCAGTGTGTGTGTGTGTGTGTGGAGACTAGGGGCTGGGGGCAGTGTGTGTGTGTGTGTGTGTGTGGAGACTAGGGGCTGGGGCAGTGTGTGTGTGTGTGAGACTAGGGGTTGGGGCAGTGTGTGTGTGTGGAGACTAGGGGTTGGGGTGTGTGTGTGTGTGTGTGTGTGGAGACTAGGGGTTGGGGCAGTGTGTGTGTGTGTGGAGACTAGGGGTTGGGGCTGTGTGTGTGTGTGTGTGTGTGTGTGTGTGTGTGTGTGGAGACTAGGGGTTGGGGCAGTGTGTGTGTGTGTGGAGACTAGGGGTTGGGGCAGTGTGTGTGTGTGTGTGTGTGTGGAGACTAGGGTTGGGGCAGTGTGTGTGTGTGTGTGTGTGTGTGTGTGTGGAGACTAGGGTTTGGGGCAGTGTGTGTGTGTGTGGAGACTAGGGGTTGGGGCTGTGTGTGTGTGTGTGTGTGTGTGTGTGTGTGTGTGGAGACTAGGGGTTGGGGCAGTGTGTGTGTGTGTGTGGAGACTAGGGGTTGGGGCAGTGTGTGTGTGGACCAGGTGTGTGTGTGTGTGGACTAG